>JANVCC010000083.1:56780-124874 GCA_025345505.1 Todiramphus chloris collaris | reverse complement strand
GAGGGAGGTGTGGGCACTTGGTGGTCCATGGAGGGAAACCCATAATCTAGACCAGTCTCGAGGGAGGTGTGGGCACTTGGTGGTCCATGGAGGGAAACCCATAATCTAGGCCAATCTCAGCCAAGCTTTTCTGGAATGGGGACGTGTCCACTCAGCTGGATTTAGGGGAAATGAGATTGGTGATTTTCATGCGCACAGCTGTTGATGACACACGCAGAGACCTGGGTCTTTATTTTCTGAATTTGTGTTGCTGAATAAAACAGGCCAAGCCAGTTTTCTGAGGCCAAAGAGCAAGGCACAGCATGCATCCATGGGACTCAACTTTCCACCCAAAAGGGAGAGCTCCACCCAACAACCTTCCTACTGGGTCACATCCCCTGTCATATCCAGCCTGAGCCGTGCCTGGGACAGGACTAGCTGTCTCGGTCCAAAACCATGGCAGGAAGCCCATTAGCAATAGCCATGCAAACGTGGGCAGGGCTCTGGGCTGTGCTTGATGACCTTGTTAGTGTAGACCCGTCCTGTGCCACAGCAACCCCTTCCCTCTTCCTTGCGTTCCAGCTGAGTACCAGACCAGCGTCCAGGAGAAACTGCCGCTCATCATCGGCTCCTCCGCGGCAGGGCTGGTGTTCCTCATCGCCGTGGTTGTCATCGTTATTGTGTGCAACAGGTAGGCCAGTCCAAGTGCACTTGCAGGGTGGCAAGGGGTGGGAAGGGTGAGGACAGAAGGGGGAAGGAGATGATCTGCAGTGTCTCTCACTCTGGATGGACCCGTGCTGGTGCTCAGGACTCTCTTTCCTTCCAGAAGACGGGGCTTTGAGCGCGCTGACTCCGAGTACACCGACAAGCTGCAGCATTATACCAGTGGCCACAGTACGTACCGCAGCCCCCCGCCAGGCCTGGGGGTCCGCTCTCTCTTCGGTTTGTGTTCCTGTTCACTCATTCCTTGCGGCATGTGGGGAGGGCTCAGGCCACCTAGCAGGGCAGGCGTGTGCATTTGTAGACAGGAGGACCCCCCCCATGGTGTTCTAGGTCCCCCACCAGTCCCCTGTGATCTGGATCCTTGCCCTGCCTTGTGGAGTCCGTGCTCTGCAGAGCTGTGTGCTGTGGGGTGCCAGCCGGGCAGGCCTCGGCGTGCTCTGCAAAACCCCGTGACACCCAGCACACACCTCTGGAGCCTCACCTTCTTCTGCAGTGCAGCCTCTGACACTGCACCTTCTCTTGCTACCCTGACTCCTGAGCTTTGCCCAGCTTGTGGGTAGCAGTGAGACCCCCTTTTCCAACCAACCTACCTCCTGCAAAGTGTTCTGCTCCTGCAGGGCCCCACATACTTTGTGACACCTTTGCTAGAGCCCACCCCAGCACTCCCAGAATCCTAGTCACTATGGGATGTATCTCTCTATGTAGGTATATAATACATAACATGCGCTTTCTTGCAGCCTCCCTCTTCCCACATCCCCGTGTGCTGCAAGGCACTGCCTCACATCCAGCATTCCTGCTCCCAGCCTCGCTGTGCACCCTGCCTCACCCCATGCATCCTCCTTCCCTCACTAACCCCTGGCTGCCTGCCCTCCGAAACGTTTCCTCCTCCCTCACAGACAGACTTGCAGCTTCAGGATTTCTGTCCTTTCCGTACCTTGTTCCTGTACAGACCTGGGCCTTGTCCAGAGACTGGGAAGCATCAGTAGCGTTTCAGCACAGGACTCACTGTTGCTTCTGCACCTACCTGGGGAACAGCTCCCGAAAGGCAGAGCACCGAAGGGCAGCTGCGCGTGCTGCTGCGGTGTGCTGCCTGCACTGCGATAACTCCCCGGGACAAATGACACTTTTCAAGAGAGATTATGTAAATGCAGCTCTCGGTGGTCTGTCAGTCCGTGCTGTATGTGTAAACATCCATTCACACTTCCCCGGGGTCTGCTGTGCAACATGACAGCTTCGGGCTGGGGTGGCATTAATAGCTGTGCCCTCGCAACTGTTGGAACAGGCTCGATGCCACCAGATGCAGATGAACTGATAACAAGCCTGGGGTGCCTTTTAGCCACATCGTCACTCGAGACACCAGACCAAGGCACAGTCCCAGCTCGTCTCCCCAGCAGTGATTGCTGTGGAGAGGCTACAGATTATGGTTAGCAAACTGCCACGGAGCAGGGAGCCTGCAAGGCCCGTAAGCATTACAGCAACTCCCCTGAATCCCACACGGGAAGCTGGGAGTTGTGCCTCCTCCTCCACTTTCCCATGCCTGTGGTTGGGATGGTGAGCTGAGGTGGAAGCAGCACGCAGAGGAGGCCAATGGAACAGAGTTGCAGTATCTAGAAGTGGTCCTCTTGCAGTGCTGCAGCACGATGAGCATAGTGGGACGTTGGTGCACCCATGCACTGTCTTCTGAGAGCTTTTCCGCTGCATGTGCTACCTGCTGCAGAGCACGTGTGATTCTCTGTGCCCACAGTTTGCATTCCCAGAGAAGGACGCAGCCCTGTGCTCCCCAGCAGTGACTCATGGACCAATGTTATTAGGATCCAGCTTTAATAGTCCAGTGCAAACATGGCTCTGCATGTTCTTCCTCAACCTGCTTTGCGGTGTCTGCTTCATGCCCTTGATTATGCAATTTGCTGAGGTCAAAAAGACCCTCGCAGAAATCTTTTCCTTGATGCCAGACATCAGTTGTTCACTTGTTCTTGTCTGTCTGACTGTCTCCCTCACCTTTATGCAGTGACACCAGGGATGAAGATTTATATCGATCCATTCACCTATGAAGATCCCAATGAGGCTGTCAGGGAATTTGCAAAAGAAATCGATATCTCTTGTGTCAAAATTGAGCAGGTGATTGGGGCAGGTAGGTGAACTGTGAATGGCTGGCTGAACCTCAGCAGCACAGTATCCTTTGTGGTCTCAGGCTTTGGTGGGAATTCAGCCTTACATGTCTCAGTAAAGTCTAGTAAGACTAGTTTCAGTGAGTTCTTACACTTAGCCCCAGCCTGGACTAGCAGGAACAAGGTGGTCCAGTGCTGGAGGAGCAAAAGCATCCAGTGCTGGAGACAAGGAGTTCTCGTGTGCATGTAGGTCCATGTCCAGTGCATCTCACCAATGATGAGTCTACCTGAAGGGAGATCTTTGGTTTGGAGGATGGAGGAAGCACAGATCAGATGGTGGGTGGTCAGCTCAAGGGCATACAAGGGTGGGCATGGATGGATCCTGTGGTAACAGGGTCCGTTGGAGAGAAAGGCAGAGCTCTGGGATGCTGACAAGCCCTACCTGTTTCCGTCTGTTCACAGGGGAGTTTGGTGAGGTGTGCAGTGGGCATCTCAAGCTTCCTGGCAAAAGAGAGATCTTTGTGGCCATCAAGACTCTGAAATCTGGTTACACAGAGAAGCAGAGACGGGACTTCTTGAGCGAAGCCAGCATCATGGGGCAGTTCGACCACCCCAACGTCATCCACCTGGAAGGGGTGGTGACCAAGAGTTCACCAGTCATGATCATTACTGAGTTCATGGAGAATGGCTCACTGGACTCCTTCTTGAGGGTATGAGTTCCCCGGAGCATGCAGCTCCAGAGATTGCGTTGGGCCAGAGGAGGACTGGAGGGGAAGGTTTCCTTCCCTGTGCCAGTCTAGCAGTGCCCTTCACTGCCCAGCATCCCCTGCTACTGGGCCATCTGCTGCATAGTCCAGAGGTCTGTGTCTGAGGAACAGAGGTGGAGGTGGCACCAAGATACTAGTGGAAGGCTGTCCCTACCTGTACACGTGCCCACAGATGGGTGTGCAAACTCTGCTTCTGTGTACGTGGGGGCACAGTCTGACAAAGCCCTAACACAGGAGGACTTCACCTTCAGCTGCTCTGTCTAAATATTTACAGGCCTGAATTTGAAATGGATGATTCACTGTTGAAGGGAGATAAGCTGCTCAGTAGGAATAGTTCATCCCTTCTGAACTCTCCTGTGCAAGGTGTGGCAGATCTGCCACCTTTGGATGACAGCAGCCATTGTAGTGATGCCCATAGCTTGTGTGAGGGTGACTTCCAGGCCCTGTGAACTCTCCACTTGCCACCTTCTTGCTTTGAGAGGGAACTTAAAAACTCATGGCATAGCTGTGTCTTTACACGCAGCGTCAAAAGGGGCTTCTGGCTGCTTGCTGGACCATGGCAGGCTGTGAATTTGCTTGTCTCAGGTGGACTCTTTCTCTCTCTTTCCCTAAGCAAAACGACGGGCAGTTCACAGTGATCCAGCTGGTGGGAATGTTGCGGGGCATTGCAGCAGGCATGAAGTACCTGGCTGATATGAACTACGTGCACCGGGACCTGGCTGCCCGCAACATCCTGGTGAACAGCAACCTGGTGTGCAAAGTGTCTGACTTTGGCCTCTCCCGTTTTCTGGAGGATGACACCTCTGATCCCACCTACACCAGTGCACTGGTAAAGCTGCTTCTCCACAAGGGGAGGGGTAGATGGTGAAGGAAGGAGTCAGGGAGAGAGAGGGAAGGGGAGAGGTCTCCCCTTGACATGGAGAGCCCTTTTTCAGGGCACCAGCAATGGAAAGAAGGTGCCAGATGGGAAAGACAGTGAAATGAACCAAGGAAGATTTTCTCTTGCAAGGGGCTGTCTAGTTGTCCAGCGACTGCTGGTGGGCACTATAGTCATTCCTGGGGATAGCTGAGTCTCCTTCCAAACGTGTGCAAACATATACATGTCCCTGGTAAAGCCCTTAGTTGGGACGATGCCCAGTGTGGCCCAGCTGGCAGTCCTCCAAGATGATGCCCTGACAGATTTATTGCCAGGGCAGCAAGTCTGTGGATTTTTTACCACCGCTGTCCAGTCAGGCTGCCCTGCTGGCTGGGAGGCTGTGGTTCTTTTTCTTGTCATGTCATGGGCTCAGCTCCAGGAACAGAAGACTGAAGTGTGGATGCGTGCTGGGTGAAGCCTTGCAGTACTAGATAATGATCTTCCAGAACATCTCTCTGAATTAGACAGAGAAACATTCCCAGAAATGGCTTCATGAGCATGTAACAGCATCCCAGGAGTGGCACAGTGCCAGGGACACAGGTTCCAGTGAGGACTTGCGGCCTGTCTTGGGCTACAGACTTTGTTGTTGTTCAGTAATGTTGCAGCCAAGAGTTCTCACAAATGCCATTTTTTTTGCAAGGCCGTGCAGCGTCCCAAGACCACAGAATCATAGAATGCCTTGGTTTGGAAGGGACCTCTAAAGGTCATCTAGTCCAATCCCCCCCTGCAGGGAGCGGGGACATCTACAACTAGATCAGGCTTCTCAGAGCCTCATCAAGCCTGACCTTGAATGTCTCCAGGGTTAGGGCCTCCACCACCCCCCTGGACAACCTGTTCCAGTGTTCCACCACCCTCAGAGTAAAGAGTTTCTTCCTAATGTCCAATCTAAACCTACCTCCTCTATTTTACAACCATTGCCCATTGTCCTATTGCCACATGCCCTTGTAAACAGGCCACCCCCACCTTTCCTGTAGCCCCCTTCAGGTACTAGATAAGGTAATAATAAGGTCTCCCTGGAGCCTTGTCTTCTCCAGGCTGAACAACCCCAACTTCCTCAGCCTGTCCTCACAGGAGAGTTGCTCCATCCCTCTGATCATTTTCATGGCCCTTCTCTGGACCCTCTCCAACAGGGCCATGTTGTGTTGGGGGCTGCAGGGATGGACACAGCGCTCCAGGTGAGGTCTCACCAGAGCAGAGTAGAGCAGCAGAACCACCTCTCTCAATCTGCTGGCCATGCTTCTTTTGATGTATCCCAGGATGTGATTGGGCTTTTGGGCTGCAAGTGCCCACTGTTGGCTCATGTCCAGCTTCTCATCCACCAGAACCCCCAAGTCCTTTTGCACAGGGCTGCTCTCTGTCACATCCTCCAGCCTGTATTGATGATGAGGGCTGTTCCAATAAAGGTGCAAGACCCTGCACTTGGTCTTGTTGAACGTCATGAGGTTCACCTGGGCCCACTTTTCCATCTTGTCCAGGTGCCTCTAGATGACATCCCATCCCTGTGCTACATCGACCTCACCACTCAGCTTGGTGTCATCTGCAGACACGCTGATGGTGCCCTTGATCCTGCTGTCGGTATCAGTGATGAAAATACTGCACAATACTGGTCCCAGTACAGACCCCTGAGGGAAAACACGTCTCCAAAGTGATGCACGAGAGCTTTTAATTGTAATTAGCCCAGGGACCTTGTGTCCCTGGATGGGTAACAGCCACAAGCTATGGCTTGGGAGGTTCATGTTGGACCTTGAAAATCTCCTTCTGTAACAGGGTGGTGAAGCTCTGAGTCAGATCACCAGAGAGGTGGGAGGTCTCACTGAGGTGAGTTCCCACAAGGATCTTCAAAATATACTCTAGTGTGCAATTTCTACTTTAGGACTTCTTTTTTAGACACTTTTTAATTCCACTGCTTGTCAGGAGCACTGCTAAGAGTATGCCTGGTGTAGAGGACATCATGTTTGGTATGGAATGCTTGATCTCCCTCTCTTGTGGAGGACACGGTATTTTCTCTGAGGTTTGTGGCTGTGGGAAGATTAAGGAACATTGTCTTTTTTTCATTTTTCTAGCATGTAGAGGGTCTGAGTCCTATTAAGTCCTAGGAGACTTTTGATAGGACATGGTACTTATTCACTGACAAAATACAATGTTCCATAATCTTCTCACAGCCACAAAACACAGACAATTTTGCTTAAGTTTTCAGCACAGGGGAAGATTTTCCCTTCAGAAGGTCTCTCAAGTTGTGAATGGCTCAAGTCCAAAGACTGGCGGAAAACGAGGAGCCTGCAAGGGCTTAAGCAGCGCATCGCAATCCCCGTGGCCCCATGCTGTGTGTGCCACGCTTGTGCACTTTGGTGCTTAACTCCTCTGTGTGAGTGCTTCTGATTTCTCCAGAGCTGCTGTTGCCCAGCAGGATGATGGAGACCCCAGTGCTCGCCCAGTCCATGCCATTTCCGACCAGCGACCAAGCCTGACGTACTAAAGAAGATGTTCACTCCACATCTGTCTCCAGAAATGGGCAGGACCAAAACCTGCTGGATCTTTTATATATCAACAGACTGACACACAAGGAACTCATAGAATCATAGAATGGGGGGGGGCTGGAAGGGACCTCTGGAGATCATGGAGTCCAACCCCCCTGCCAGAGCAGGGGCACCCAGGGCAGCCCACACAGGAACAGAGCCAGGGGGAGCTGGAAAGGCTCCAGAGAAGGAGACTCCACAGCCTCTCTGGGCAGCCTGGGCCAGGCTCTGGCACTCTCACAGTGAAGAAGTTTCTCCTCATGTTGAGGTGTAACCTTCTATGCTCAAGTTAATTCCCTTTTGTTTCTTGTCCTATTGCTGGGCACTACAGAAAAGAGCCTGGCCCCTTCCATTTGACACCCACATTAATAAGGTCCCCTCTCAGTCTTCTCCTCTCAAGACTAAACAGCCCCAGCTCTCTCAGTCTTTCTTCATGGGGAGATGCTCAAGTCCCTTAATCATCCTCGTAGCCTCCGTTGGACTCTCTCCTGTAGATTGCTGTCTCTCTTAAACTGGGGAGCCCAAAAGTGGACACAGTATCCCAGGTGTGGTGTCACCAGGGCAGAACAGAGGGGGAGGAGAACCTCCCTAGACCTGCTGGACACACTTTCTTTATGCCCCCCAGGAGACCATTGGCCTTTCTGGCCGCAAGGGCCCATTGCTGTCCTATGGAGAACTTGCTGTCCACCAGGACTCCAAAGTCTTTCTCCACGGTGCTGCTTTCCAACAGGGTGAGCCCTGACCGGTACTGCTGCCTGGTGTTGTTCCTCTCCAGATGCAGGGCTCTACACTTGTTATTGAACCTCATGAGGTTTACCTTCTCCCAGCTCTCCAGCCTGTCCAGATCTCGTTGGATAGCAGCACAGCCTTCTGGTGTGTCAGCCACCCCTCCCAGTTTCATATCATCAAGCAAACTTGATGATTCAACTCAAGAGAATGATATATCACTGACTTCAAAGAGGTACAAAGAAGTACCTCTTCTACAGAAGCAGAAAGCTGAAGAGGATGGTGCTCTAATTCCTTTTATTCTGCTCTGGAAATAACTAGGTGACAGCAAAAGGATAGAGGGCGATTCAAAAGGGATAATCAGATTAGATTTTTATCTTCATAGCCATTCATTTTTCTACAAAGGACTCTACAGGCACAATGGGTACTTTGTCATGCCCAAGATTTCCATAGCAGTAGGCAGGTGGAAGGAGCTGGGCTTGTTTGATATGATGAAGAGGAGGCTGTGAGGACACCTGTAAGTGGCCTGAAGTGCTTGAAGGGAAGTTACAAAGAAGACAAAGACAAACTCTTTGCCATGGTACCAGATGATATAAGAAGTGGCAGTAGAAAAACCTGTCCTGGGGATTTCAAACTGAATAGCAGGGAAAGCTTCTTCCCCAGGAGGGTGCTGCAGCCCTGGGACAGGTCACCAGACAAATAGGGGAATCCTCATCCATGAAGGTTTCCTGGGCTTGCCTGGCAAACCACAGCCACCCTGATGCAGTGTTAGGGATAGTCCTGTGCTCCCTTCCTTCTAGGATTTTACCATCGTATTGGAGGCAAATATTTTGTACACTCATCTTTTCCAGTTACTCTTCCTGTTCTGTTTACCATCCTCTCTTGGTCTTTTCTTCTGCAGGGTGGGAAGATCCCCATTCGGTGGACAGCACCTGAGGCAATTCAGTACCGAAAATTCACATCAGCCAGCGATGTGTGGAGCTACGGAATAGTTATGTGGGAGGTGATGTCGTATGGCGAGCGGCCTTACTGGGACATGACCAATCAAGATGTGAGTTGTTAAGAATCAAGGAGGAGACACACTGAAATTGGGAGCATTGCAAGGCCAAAGCATGGCTACAGCTAGACCCAGCTTGTGGCATGTCCGGAGCCTTCTCTGTCGTGGGAGATGTGGCCAAGGTCAACACCTTTGGAAGAAGTAATGGGGATAACTTTGTCTTTTGTTCTGGTCGCACTGTGCTACCGTGGAAGAGGTTAGGGACTGTACAACACCCACTGCAGCAGGACAGGGTTAATGTGAACATCCCCAGCACTGGGTGGTGGACAGATGGCCAGGAGGAAAGGGAGCAGGCAGGCGAAAAACAAAATGCTGCCACTGACCTGAGAGCTCCTGGAGCAGCAGGCAGATCTTCATCTGCAGGAGACCACAGGCATTGGGTGAAAGTCTGTTATAGAGTCATAGAATGGTTTGGGTTGGAAGGGACCTTTAGAGATCATGTAGTCCAACTCCTCTGCCATGACCAAGGACATCTTCCACTAGATGGTCATTAAATCTCCAATGGCAAGCTTGGACTTTGATGTGTAAGAAGCCAAGCAACTTGTATGTAGCTAGAAGCCAAATCTGCAAGGTATTTCAGAACATGCTTAATTTTAAATACTTTATGAGTCTTCTCTAATTCAGATGGAACTGTTACGTGCACTCCTTGCTCCCTGGGACCTAGGCAGCTTCCATGAGTCCTTGCCTCCATGCAAGGATGACCTGTGGCTGCAGTCCACACCTTCATCATAGCACTGCCATTCTCCTTGTTTCTCTGGATCTGGTATCTGGATGGCCAAAGCCCATCAGTCCAGCAGCAGTGAATGCCATGCAAAGTGCTGGACCTGTATGTCCAGAAGACCCCTTTCGTGTGGGGTTCCCAGGTTGCTCGTAACATTGTCTCTTTGAAGAGATGCCCTTCTTCATGCAGTCTTTGTCTTCTTAACCCTCAGGATCTAACAGCAAGGGTAGACCCTTGGTGCACAGAAGGCTTGTCCTCCCACTCTGCTGCAAGCCCAGGCCTTGCAGACTTTCATGTTACAGCATCTGCCTGACTTCCAGCATGTGTCAGAGCTGCCTCTGGGCAGTCCATTGGAAGCCTTCCAACTGCCACTTTCATCTCCATCATTCTGTGGTCTCCTGAAAAAAACCTGCCTTACAGGGAGAGAGTGAGAGCCAAGCTCCCACCTGCAAATCCTCACACCCAGTGGCAAATCAAACCTTTTTGAAGTCAATATAACCCCATCTGTGCCACGTTTCCCTAGAGTGCTTGGTGGGGAATCTATTCAAGTGAGTCCCCAACACCTGGAGCAGACACATGGTATTTTAGCACCTTTGGCTGTTCACGGAATCATCCCAGTCCCTGGCTACCATAAAAGTCTTTACATCAATTGTCTGAGACAAAGGGAAGGGAGTTAGGGGTGTGCCCTTCCCATTCAGGCTGTTTCCTGCAGCCAGGTGTCACTGGCCTTCTCCCTCCCTCAGCATCCCCCTGCACACACAGCCCTCTGACATCCCCCTCCCTTCTCCTCCTCCCCTGGACTTCTTCCCTCAGTGGTTTTCTCCTGCCACATCCCCCGTGCTTTGGCAGCACCAGTTGAGGCAGTGGGGATGGCAGAGCCTGTGCCCGTCTCCGCGGCACAGCCTGCTGCCTGGCGCCTGTCCCCTGCCTCTTCCCCTTGTTCTGCCTCGGGACACTGTGCCCCAGAAGCTGTCGCCACTTGATTGCAGCTGCTCCTCCCTGCAAACCAGCACGTGGCGAATATTTGCTGCAGATTAGCCTCCTGACCTTGGGGTGTGATCGCCTGCGGAGGAGAAGAGATAGAGAGTGCAGCCTGTGCCCTCTCGTGGGATGCGCCTGGTGGCAGCCAGGCAGGAGGCTTCTCAGGAAGCCACTTGGTCCGTGCCGGCGGAGACGCTTGATGAGTCCTGGACATGGTGACCCTCCCAGCCCTGCTCCACACACGCTTCCCGCCCCTCTGTCTCAGATAGTTCTGCCATCCAGAGGGCTGGGAGAGGGGACAGCTTGCAGTTCTTGTGAGAATCCCTGAACAGGAACCAGGAGCTGCATGAAGCACACCAGCAATGCCTCAGGTCAGACCTTCACAGGCCCAGTGGGGCACTTTTATGTCCAGCCAGGGGGACAGAGGAGATGGAGGACTCGTTCCAGCTGGCACATTTTAGCAGCAGTGGTGCCAGCCCCCATCGATCTTGAGTCAGCCTGCCCAGCACCTTGGCCACACACATCCCTGTCTGGAGCACCCTCCCAATCCATTCTCTGCCTGAAACCACGGTTGTTTTTAAACCCTGCCAGATGCCCCACCTCACATCCTGGATTGCTTGGCATGGATCTGCTACCTGCCCTGCCTTGCAGCAGCAGCCTTCTACTGCCTATGGCCACAGCCCCTCCGGTGTCTCCTCTCTGCTAACCCTTCCCTGCTTCTCTCTCAGTCCCAACTGCAGTATCCTCAGTTTTCTCCACTTAGCCTTCCTGCCCATCAGCATATTCACCGTGCTGCTCTCTGGACAGGGCTGCTCCTGCCCCAGGAGGGTGGTGCAGCCCTGGGGTAGCATGCCAGGCAGGTTTCTCTACTTGGAAATATGCAAGACATGGCTGGACAAAGCCGTAGCAACCTTGATCACATGGTGAGAATACCCAGAGGCTCCAAGGTCCTTCGTCTGGACCCCTGAGGGAGGGTCTCCCTCCCCTTTTTTATCCTCCCTGTGGAGAGTCGGTCATTTCAAAATGCCATCCCTGATTTCACTTACTGCAATATCCCCAGTACTGGTTTTTATTGCCACACACAAGCCTGTTTCTAGTGCCCAAGGCTCTTTCTGCTCACCTTCCAGTGCCTATGCTGTGTGCACAACCATAGGATGCATAAAGCCAAGAAGGTAGGAGAAGCCTCTGTCAGAAGAACACGTGCCCCTGGAAGAAGCTGTGTGACTCCATCGTCCTTGATTACCCAGGAGAGGATGGAAGGCTATAGATGCAGAGTGACAGGGAGATGGGGGTTCCCCTTGGAAATGTGATATTTCCCTTGCACGTTGCAAGACCAGACATTCTCCCTGGGCATGTGTTCCAGCAAGGAGAGAACAAACAGGCAGCAGCCAGAGCCTTCTTGTGTTGGTCCACAGAGCTGCATCATGGCTTAGAGAAGGTGTGCAACCCTTCTCCACATGCTGTAGCAAAGTTCTCCTGTGCCTGGCTCTTCTGACCAAGCCTCCCCACAGTGTGCTTCAGCTTGCGTGTGCACAGCTCTTAGTGCTGGCTCAGCACACCCAGCCCTGTCCCATGGCCTGACCAATCACCTGGAAGGGGCTGGGAGGGAGGAGGACACAGGGGCAGCTTCCCCTGTTTGTGATTCACAAGCAGACCCTTCACTGGATGGGAATGTTGTTCTCCAGTGTGCTGCTGTGCTGTTTACCTGCCCAAACCCCTTGTCTCTGACTCACCTTTCTTGTGCCTGGAGCTGCAAGCTCACACATCCTTGTCAAGGTGTCGGGGATGGTCTCTGTCCCCAGATTAGGAGACAGATGGGCATGGCTCATCACAAGTAGTCAGCAAGACTGCATGTCAGCTGAGCAAGGCTGGCATCACCTCGTATGTCAGCCTGACGTGCAGAGGGCTGGGAGCTAGAGAGTCGTGGTGGCGGCTGAGCTAGGCAACAGAATGCGTAGGCAGCAGAATGCATAGGCAGCAGAATGCGTAGGCAGCGTATGGCCGGCCATGCCAGTCACCCTCGGGAGCCAAGAAAAGAGACATCATGAATTAAATAGGTTTTGTTGTAACTCTGCTGATCTCTTTTTTACCTCTTTGCAGGTGATAAATGCTATTGAGCAGGACTATCGTCTGCCACCGCCTATGGACTGTCCAAATGCCCTGCACCAGCTAATGCTTGACTGCTGGCAGAAGGATCGAAACCACAGACCCAAATTTGGGCAAATTGTCAACACCTTAGATAAAATGATCCGAAATCCCAACAGCCTGAAGGCCATGGCACCTCTCTCCTCTGGGTATATATCTCTCTCTTCCTCTTGATCTTTGGCTTCCGTTTGCAGGTCTGCTGTCCTTTGTGTCCCAGGGGGCACCATCTCTGCTCCTCTCTAGCTGTTGTAGAGGCAGCTTGGCCTGTGTTGTTCGGTTCTTTATAAGAAGGGCATTAAAAGAGGTCAGGGTCACACTGTCCACCTCCTTGGACAGGTTAGATCTGGTGAGCCCAGCTCACTGACAGATCATTGAGTGGGACAGCGTGCTCTGCACAGTTAGAGGAGCATCTTGGTTTCATGTCCGTGTGATTGCTGGGTGGGTGTGGCTGCTTTGGTAGTCCAACCCTGCACGCAGCAGAAGCAAATAAAGCTTTATCAGGCAGTACGTTTCCCCTGACTGGGTAGGGGTACACCAACTGGTGGGAAGCACTGTTCCCATTATGAGAATGTATTTCCTCCCCTTGTGCAGCTAAGATTTTAGAGCTGCAGCCCATCCCATCCTCTTTGATGGCTCCTACCTCTCCTGTACAAACTGTTCCAGAAAGACTTCTCTGATGCTCTACATAATCTTCCCTCAGATGAACAGAGTGCTTTCTGGGTGGTACTTCTTAATACGCTGTGGAGCAGGCGCTGTGAATGATGCTGGTCCAGGTCCCTCCAGCTGATGGAGGGTGTAGAAATACATGTGCTTGCCACTGTTTGTTCTACTCGTTCCTCATTTCTGTGTTTCAGGATGAACCTTCCCCTACTTGACCGCACAATCCCAGATTATACCAGCTTCAACACTGTGGATGAGTGGCTGGATGCCATCAAGATGAGCCAGTACAAGGAAAGCTTTGCCAGTGCTGGCTTCACCACCTTTGATGTAGTATCTCAGATGACTGTAGAGTAAGTGCTCGGGTTTCCAGTCCCAAAGCACAAGGAAAAGTCTCAGTAGCTTAACAGCAATTGGTCATTACTGAATTGGGGTTTATTTTACATGACGTAGTTTTACTTTTATAGAATTTGTTGCTCTGTGGACACACTTTTACTACTCTGCTCTGCAGGCTCTGTCTTGTCTCCCGACTGCTTGTCTGTCTGTCTGTCATTCTGTATCTGCAGAATTCATTTCCAGAATATCATGTTGTATGCCCCACTGTGAAAACAAAAACCCCCACAGGATCTCCAAAACCACAGTGTGGAACAAAAGGCGATTTCAGGCCAGCATCAGGCAGTTCTCCAGCCACTCGAGCACTTTTAGACTCTGCAGTCCTCTTGGATGTGTGGCACATTGGCAGTGGAGACAAGCACATTGCAAACTGATTTCTGTCGAAGAAAGGCCTCTGAAAGTCCAGATGGTTTCAAGTTTGCTCTGAATTGTCCTGTATCCACTAAAAGCATCCCTCAGTGGCAAAATCTTAGCAAGTTCTTCAGGGAAAGCAGGCAGCTGAAATCCATTTGTGGTGGGTTTTGAAATCCCTTGGGGCTAGCTGGGTCTTTGATGCCTCTAGTGAAAGATTTGGTCTCAGTTAGCTTTAGAAACCCTGCTTAAGAAAGCACCAAGCTTTAAAGCCATCTGCAAGTGCCACAATTTCTCTTCCTGGTAACCAGAAAGGTTTTTGAATTTGATGCCTAACTCCAGACTTTAAATCCACAGATGAATCAGAATGTGATCACGCAAAGAGCTAAACTGGCCTTTTCTGACTTTTTGTTCTTATTTGCTGCCAGGAAATTCACATGGTAGTTCTGAGTGTTTCAGTATATCTGTGGTACAACCCCGAGGCCCTGGGGATGATTGTGATCCACTATAGGCTGTGTTCATGCAACAGAAAGAGTGTCCATAAAATCTGAGGGATAAGGAAGAAGAACTTTGACCGAACTGGGACATCACACCCACACCACAACCCAGCTCCTTCCTAGGTTCTGTTTGCAAAGTTAATAATAGCAAACAGTTCTGCAGACAGGCCACCTAAGTCTGGGTTTTTTCATAGACATGCACAGTGTCCCTTAAGTGCCACTTGTCCCAGGTCCTTACCATGTCCCTCACAATATCTTTCAAGTCAAGGGTATCCTTGTCTCGTGTCCCCACCAGTTTTGACAAACCTTCCCTTCAGGTGTTGCACTGATTTTTCTGCAAGCTGAAGCATCTGGGCCACCAAAGGATCTATGTCCAGGGCAGAAGGCTTAGAAAACACAAGGCTGTTCAGGGCCACAGTCTTACTCTGCTTTACAGACATGAGTGAAGACTTTGGGCTTTGTTCTCAATCAGAACAAAAGCAAAAGTCAAAGTGCCAAACTTGTCCAAGGAGGAAAATTCCCTAGCTCAGCACATCTGGCTGAGACAGAGGAGGGAATGCAAAGCCCTTGCAGAAAGAGAAGCAGTCACTGTGAAGGACAGCCTTCTAGGGCCAGAGTTGTGTAGTGTGCTAGCAGGTTTCCAGTTGCTTTGCTCAGCAGGAGTCCAGGCAGCCGCAAAGCTGTGGCTTGGCTGTTCACACACTCACCTCAGAGGACATGTGCTGTAGGATGCTCCAGTGGTGGTCTCCAGTCAGCTGCCACCAGCCAGAATGTGTAACTCTGTGCCATAGTCCCGTGCCCATCTTTCCTTCTTCATGCTCCTTTTGTTTCAACAAAGAAACAAGGCAAACTCTACAGCAAACATATAGACTCATTTGCCACTAAAGGACTTTTTTCCACCTTTCCTTCCTGTTTACCCTTCTTTGCCAATTGACTTGTACTGTAAAACAGGCAAGGGTTTTGCCACACTTTGCCTCTTAAAAGTCTCTTCCTAACACTCAAGGAAGGAGAAAAGGCAACTGAATATCCTGAGAGTCAGGTATGGGTCATGTCTCATGAATGCTATCTGTTCCTTGACCAGAAGAATTCATGGCTGAGATTTACGCAACAAGAGGGAAATGAATGGCAAACTCAGTTGGAGTGATCACAGATAGGACCACTGCAGAATCACACTCGTGCTCTTGACATGACCTGTGGTTTTCCTAGATGCCTACTATCTGTAAAAAAATAGAAGCAGTGCAAAAATTAGATTGCTGTGATTTAGCAAAGGTGATGAGTAGCAAAAGTTTATCACTTCATGGCCTCATCAGATCAAAGCAAAAGTAGCAAGAACAGCTGTCTTCTGCACAGGGCTTGTGAGATTCACACTGATGAAGGTGTAGCATATCCTGTTCATGTATCTCCAAGGATGGTAAAAATAGGTTACTGTGTCACAAAATGAGAGGGAGAATCCAAACATGCAAAGGAAGAAATAAAATTATACAAGGGTAGAAAACCTAAGGCAAATTCACGTACAAGCAGTGAGCAGAGCCTGTGGTATTTCAGTTCACACTCTGTATTGAGGTCCTGGTGCTTTGGGGGTGCAAATGCCAGGATTGGGAGGATAAGCCAGGAAGAGCAAGAGAGAAAGAGCAGAGGTTTCACCAGGTCTGCAGGTATTTGTTGCATTTATGGAACAAATCTGTGGAGGCTTCAGCTCCCTGCTCAGCACGCGCCAGGGGGATGTTTGTGCTGGGGCTTGTTCTGCTGTGAGAAAATGTTTTCTGATATTCATGCAGTGTTTGTTTCTTTTCCTCCCAAAGGGACATTCTGCGAGTTGGGGTCACTTTAGCAGGACACCAGAAGAAAATTCTTAACAGTATCCAGGTGATGAGAGCACAGATGAACCAAATTCAGTCTGTAGAGGTTTGATAGATACATGTCCTCCTACTCCTCTTCCTTGAGGCCCTGCTCCCCTTGGCCCCTGTATGTCCGAGCTCCAGTTGTTGAGTGTTCTGCACGGACCAGAGATAGGCAGCTGCTCTGAGGATCATGGCAACAGGAAGAAATGCCCTGTCATCGATAATGAGAAGTCGCCAAGAGCTTCTAGAATTTAAGCAATGGAAAAAGGGAACAAAAAAAGACAACTATTTTGAACAAAAACAAAACAAAACAAAAAACTATGAAATATTTTTAAATAATAATAAAGTAATTGCATTCTTGAAAAGGGCTCCAAGACCAACGGGAGTCTCCAAAGGAAGAGAAAAGAGCAGCTTCATCTATTTCCTCTTGCACAAGGCTGCTGCAGCTGGGTCCAGACACCTCTGGAGCAATGAGACTTTTTCAAGAAGATGAATGCAAAGAATGGTCACGAGAAGCACTTCGCTTTCTCACATGGGACAGCGGCTCTGGGAACGTCCTGCAGCCAGCAGTCCTTCCCAAAAGCCCCTGTTAGCAAATCAAAGGGGAGAGAGAGCTGAAGCTCTTTGGTGCTGTGGAACCAAGTGCATCTCAGAAATTGATGGACTTCTTCAAAAGCTGAAGACTTTTTTTTTTTTTTTTTTTTTAAACAAATAAACTGAGACTAGAAAAGGCTGTTTCCAACAAATGAGAAGGAATCTGTAACGCTTGGGGCGGGTGGGGATGGGAAAACCAATCCTTTTTACATCTCTTATTTTCTCTTGTCATGGAACAGTTTTGTGAGTGACAGTTTCCTAAGGGTCCGTCCATCCACCCTCCAGTGGCATCATTGTCTCATACATATCATATGCACAGGACTTTAGTGATGTCCTCACTAGATGCCAATGATCTTTTCCCAGAAGACTTCCCAAGTACAGTATGTAGTAGTTTTTGATTACAAATGCTGATGTGTACCTTTATTTTTCCGTTGTCATTGTTGGGAGATTTGTCTTTTTACCTTGCTTTGATAACACCAGTTTGTGAGTTTGGGGTTGGAAATTTTTGATTGGTTGGGGTTTTTTTAAATGAAAAAGAAATGACATCTCCAAGCATCATATCATCCAAGAACTTAAATCCCTTCCCTGGGGAAGGAAAAATTGCCGCTTATTGACAATATGCCAGGAGAATTTTTTTTTTCATATGCACATTTCCACCCATTTGTTTGTTTGATACTTTGCAATTTGTCATGGCCTGACAGATGTTTCAAACTGTTGGGTTTCCAGTTGTTCACCAAGATGAAATGACCACCTGTTTGATTCAGGGTTGCTGGTGCAGGGACGAGCAGCATCGCAGAGGGTTTGTGTTGTGAGGGGGTTTTTTTTGCAGAGGGGAGGGAAAGACAAGGGAGGGCAGATGGGTTCGTGGGAGGGAATGATGACTCCACATCTGGCTGTCAGACTGTTTAGAAAGCTGTCGGATTGGTGCACGTACCGTAGAAAGGCGGGGTAAGCCCGGTCCTCTGAGGAGGAGTTTGTGGCATGTGGTTTCTCGGAGTCTGAATCGTGTTAGCTGCCAGGCTGGGGATGGTTCAGTGCAGTAACCAAGGTCTGTAGATGTGCTCTGTGCCCTTTGGGACCCAGTCCCTTCGATAGCTGTTGTGCTGAGGGCTCTGAGACAGCACCAGTCTCAGCCAATTGCCTTGATGAGTGTCTGGGACAGCAAAGGCAAAAAGTCTATAATCTAGTAGCCCAGACCTCTGGAGGCAGAGTGCTGTGGCTGAAGCTGAATGGTCAATCAGTGGATTTATAAATAACTGAAATAAATACTTCAGTTACTGTCCAGGTCTTTGGTATGTGTAAAAAACACCAACCAAGCACAGGGGGGATACAAATGAGAATCGGGCTTGTTCTCCCCGTTCAGCACCACCTCGTATCCTTTTAAACATGCCTACCACCACCCACCTTGGCCATGTGTGACATATTTCCACACATTTCTTGGCCATGGCCAGAATAACTTGTGTTTACGAGCCCTTGTCTGCCACTGCATGTCGTCTGTAGAGTCCTCCACTCGTTTGCATCAGCACAGAGTGTTGAAGGCATGTTCATTAGGAGCTGTTTGGCTGTATTTTCCAGGAGCTGAATCCAAGAGGAAGTGTGTCTGCTGTAGATGAAACTCCCAAGCTGTCTAGACCTCTGTGGCTTGACATCATCTCCTCAGACTACTTGTAAAATATAAGGCCATTTATAAAACACTTAGCATTTTCCTCTTTCAGTCCAGACCAAACTGAAGCACTTAGAAGTGGCAGCAGACTGCTTCCTACAAGTGAGAGTTCCTTCTCTCCTCAGCTCTTGCACTGTCCTGATGTTTGGTGCAGAGCTTCAGAAGCAGGGGTCTTAACTGGTGGGATTGTCTCTCCAGCCCCTATTTGTCTGAAATCTCTAGTGCAGGATTGTGTTTTCATGTGTAGACACTACTGCCCTGGTCTTGTGTCCGAAGGTGCACCTGTAGGCACGTCAGCTTCGGTAGCGGGTGTGTCCTGGGCACACGGGGACCTGTTCTGGGCTCAGTGTCCAGAGTGGATCCCCTCTGACAGCACTGCCATTGCCCTGCATCTCTTTCAGATGGCAGAATGGGCTTTAGAGTGAGGGGTGACTCGACTACGGGCACCTTGTACGCAGGTACATCCTATGTCCAGCCCGCTTTAGCCTGTGCATCTAGCAAAGGGATGCTTTTGATGCCTTTGCATTTAAAAAGCACTGCTCCTGGTCAGGAAACGGACTCAACTTTGAAAGAGCAGCGTGTGAAAATCAGTGGTGTGAACTAAGTGCTTGCAGAGTGCACGGAGAGAAACAAGAATCTTCTCCTCGCACCGTGTCCTGTAGGAGCGTGGAGCAGCAGCGAGAACTGCTCGCACGGTGCACCTCCCTCTCACGCTGCAGTTGCTGTATTTTAACAAGGAACAGTTGTCAGTCTTTCCCAAAGGCATGTCTGAAGCTGTCTGGTGGCAGGCCAGGGTGAAGGAAGCACGGTGCTGTGCCAGGTTGTCTAGACGCAGCCAACTGGCTACTTCATGTGCAAGGGAGCTTCGCAAAAAGAGAGCTGTCTAGAAGACTCACCAGCAAATACCCATGGGGCAGCCATGTGGAAGGAGCGCAAGGTGCCCTTCAGTTGTCCTTCTCAGACGTTCTTGACTGTTCTCTGCCATCCCTTACATTCCTGCAGATCCTAAGAAGGAGCGGTGGTCAGGCAGCATCTCTTCAGAGCCAGTCGTTGTTAGACAGGGCTTGGAAGGGCACTTCAGGTCTTCTTCATTTGGAGACATTTTGTCTTAACGCACTGAATCTCCTCACTGGCTAGCATTGTACACATCTACCTACCAGACCCAACCCACTGTGAAGGATGGGACCATACTGAGCTCAGTGCCACAACTCACCAAAGCCGTGGCAAGTGCCTGCAGGACAGAGAAACCACATCATTGTCTTTTCTTCTGACAAAAATCACATGGTGTTGGTACTAAAAGTAATACATTCCCATCTGTTTGTACCAGGCATCGCTGTGACATCTGTCTGTATGTGACTGCATAGGACTAACGGAGAACTGGACCTAAAATAGAAATGAAGCATAAACAATTTTCTGCATCCCTCCAGCTGTCCTGGCAGCATGAGGAACAAAGTTCCTGTGAAGTACTTTGGTTGTAAATGCCTCTGGAGCATACTCCAGTGCAGGACAGAGTCGCTGAAGTGACTTTACCGTATTTTATTTCATGGGTATCAAATGTACTGCTATGAAATACGAGTCTAATGGCAAAATTCAGCTTCACAGGGAGAACATGTAACAAGGGAAAGGCACTTGCTAACTTCGACACTGTGAAATACTGTTGTGCATGTGCATGTGTGCATGTGTGAATACTTAACAAAAATGATCACAATGAGATTTTCAGGCAGCTTGTTGCAATTTTCACATTTCCCCTCCACCTTTCCAGCCAGCTCCCAGACATACCCATCTCCTCCTCTATTTCCCACTGCTGTCTGCTGCTGAGGGTCACCCATGCCGGTGATGGGAGAACTGAGTAGGATGCTAGGCTGAAAATACTAAGTTGGTTGGACAGTGAGGATCAAATCATGAAGAGCATCATGGGGCAGATTGGAGAAAGCAAAGCTTATGTGGGTAGTAAAAAGTTAAAATATATTTAGTGGGTTATTTTCAGCTGTTGCCACCAGCACTTTACCTGGAACTTAACAGCACAAGGGTGTGCCAGGCAAAAGAAAAAACAAACTTGTGAGACACAGCACTGCCACGAGGAATCATTTTCCCTTGTGTGGGGACACAGAAACAGGGCACTGTGAACTGCTCTCCCCTCCCGAAGTTACCTTCTCCCTCCCCGCTTAAATCGCAGAATTGTTTCATAAATTTATTGGAGATTTGTGGTTTTCAGCAGCTGAGAGGCTGCTTGCTGCATCCTGGCTTCTTCATTCCATGGTATCCTCATTACTGAGCAGTAGCTTTCAACAGCATTAATCCACGCTCGGGGCTTCCATGCGATCCGGGTGAGCGTGGCTGCCACAGGGTTTACTGGCTATGCAGCTTTAGTTTCCTATTCTAATGCAAATGTAGAGTTCTATCACACAGCTCCATGCCAGTCACTGTATAGGAGAGTCACCTGGTTAGTGTCACTGGACCGGGATGCTTCAGTGTTGGCAAGAAGAGAACCTCATACAGGGAAGCCCATGCCAGGCTGGGAGGTCTGCCGTGAAGGGACTGCTGGTCGGCCACAACAGCAGCATCCTGCTCTCATCACTGGATGCTTCAGCACTGTACAGTACAGAGTTGCCTCCTGGTCTGGCCATGTCATGACCTAAGGAGAGAGGGGTTTTTTTACCAATATTAGGTGCTGGCTATACTAGCAATGCTTCTCCCACAGCCCTTGAAGTTGTTCTTTGAATTGGTGTTAAAGGAAAGGTTCTTTCCCAGTAATTGTCGCACAGACTGCAGATTAGCAGTGGCCTGTAGAGAAAACCTCTTGGTGAGTTTAAGCAGTTGAGAAAACTTCTTGTTGTATTTTCCAGGCTGATGTGTATGAAACCTGGAGTCAGGGCTTGAACTCCACTGCATCATTAACAGTTGTATCCTCTCATGATATAAATCTGTGGCTGCCTTGGATATATGAATCCAGGGTGTCAGGAAGTACCACTGTTGTCTGTGTTGGTTTTGTGGAATCTGTTTTAAATGTGTTTCATCTTCATTCCTGCATGTCTGACTTGAGGCTCATTTCTTGTAGGTCTTCTTTCCATCCTTAAAAATTTTACATACTTACAAGTTCTTCACATACAGGATTCCGCATTTCCTTCTTCAAAGATATGTGAACAACTAATGTAGTGTCAACTTCATTTTTATATTCTGCTGGCAGTAATCCAGTGTCATTAAAGGCATCCTAAAAATTCTTCTTTGCTGTGTTCCCAAGCTGTACCTGCTTGCAGTCAACACAACCACGTTCTGTCCTGAAGCTCTAATTTGCAGCTTGAGCACTGGTCCCATCTGCTTGTCGTGTTGGTTCCACCATGTTCACAATTCAGTGAGATTCTGCCACTGGCTTTCTCATGAGCAATTCCTACCAAAAAGTTCTCTTCTGTATTTCTCATTTAATCTTGTGATTGCTGAGAGCTGCTAGAATCCCTCTACTATGCAGAATATAGAGGGGTTTTTATCTTCAGTCACATTTTGGCCTTGTCTTCAGACTTCTCCAGGATGACTCTGCTTTTTGTAATTATTGAGCCCTTCCCAAAGAGAGCACACAAGTTTGGTCTGTTTGCTTCTGTATGTGTTGCAGACTTCCACAGCTCTCCTAGAAAACTCCCTGCACACTGCAAATATTTCCTGGACCTTGCCTCATTGCTGTCCCTCTGTTACTGCTGCCAACTCCACTGACAAATGTTATAAGCAGAAATTTGGGACTGGAAGCAAGAAGTCCTTTCTCCCCATAAATCTTTGTTTGTCTTAATCTGCATTCTCAGCTGTTTTACAATTGATTCAGCAGTTTATCTCTCTTTTTTTGGCTTTTTTTTTCAATTCCACAGGAAAGTTCTCTGCAGTCTGTGCTTTGAAGGAGTGCAGCAGCAGTCCCACCTCTGTAGCACTGCCTGGTCACTGACTGTCTCACTCCATCCACAGACTGTTAGATATTCAGTGTCCCTGATTGCCATTCCTGAAACAAGCCACAAGACTTGACCTCGTGTGCCTCATCTTTTTTCAGTAACTCCATTTTGCCTTCATGAAAAAAAGAACAACAAATGTTTGGTTGATCCTTTTCCAGTTCTTTCATTCCAGTGAATTTCAGGAATTTTTCAGTTGCCACAACTGTAGCTTCTGCTTCTACCTCTCAAGATCTGCCTGCAGTTCCTGCGTACATGTCATGCTGTATCCTTTGATGATTCCTACTTAGTCTAGGAGGAGAGGATTAAACTTTGACAAGTGTTCAACAGCCAAACAGCTGTGTTAGCAAAAAACAGTGGAGTTAAAGGAGGACTAGGAGGAAGCCCATTGCTGTGAGCTGAGGTTTAAGCTGACAGTCAAATCACCCTTTTCCCACAAATTATCTTTCTTCTGCACTTCCAGCTCACTGACCCCAGTTTGTGGTGAGTGAGCTGGTTCGTGAGTTTGGGAGATGGAGGTTGCCAAAGGCACCAGACCCCAGCTGAGCAGTGACTCAGGCTTTGATGACACCAGCCTGAGGCAGATGATGTGGCAAATCCACACCCGTGCTAGTGAAGAATAAATGTGAAGTCTCTGATTGCTAGCAAATATTAGCACTCAGTAGCCTTCACACAGGGATGTTGTTATGAGGCAGTAAATTCCTGATGTGCTGGTTTCTCAAATACTGGTGATACTTTTGTTCTCGACTAAAAAGGATACACAGAAACTAAGAAATACACAGATATGGTCAAGAGACCCTCAAGAAGAGTCAAAAGTCTGGGAGATATAAAAGACAAATAGATTTTGATTCTTGGTCTGGCAGAGGTAAACCATGATGGTAAATATTTCATGCTGTTAAATCAGGAAGGATTCAGGTGAAAAGCAGCAGTCACTATTTCTCACAATAAAAGCACTAAGGCAGGTGAAACAAAATATTTCTTGGCACAAAGCACAATGATTGAAAGGTGGAACTCCTTGCTGGAGCATCTTGATACCAAGCATTAGATAGATTCAAAAGACTACTGGACAAATTTCTGGAAGAAAAATCTGCATATGCCTCCTCAACACAAAAACATCTCTTCTAGTTTTTCTGGGTCACAGATGCCTGGCGGCATAGGGATAACAGAATTCCTACAGTACTTCTTTTATTCTGTTGTATTCTGGGGACAGACACATTTTAAATCTCATAAAAGCCCAAGCATTCTTTCGAGCATCATTGATTTTCCATTCTTCATTCTTACTGGTTAAGGATTTCTGTGTGGAGCCAGAGGGCTTCCCATGCCAGAGGAAACCACTTGCTTCCTCCTCTCGATTCCTTGTGTAACACAAAGCATCCCTGGGACTCACACCTGTGGAGTCATCAGTGCCTCAAACAGCAGTAATGGCACAAAAAAGGGAGACTGCCTTGGTGGTCCATCATTCTCTGGATGTCGAAGCTCTCTGCTGAAACATCCTTGCCTCAAACCTTGCTTTATGATTCAGAGAACCTGATGGACAGAGAGGGCTGCTGGGGTAAGGAGTGGTCCCTTTTCTTCTTTCCTTCCTGTGCTATGGTTTGGTTTCTGACAGTGAGACTGTTGCCCCTCTGCACTTGAGGTTGGCTCAGCATGCATGAGCAGTCACTGCTGGATGCTTGGGTATCTAACCATGAGTCCATATGGACCTGTGAGAGGGAGGAAAATGCAGGAAAGGAGCCTAGGACAAGCTTCTAAAATGGGCAAAGAGGTCCCAATGCAGTGGAGGGGTTCGAGGCTGGGCTGGGTACATGCAGTGAATCCCAGAGGCAGCTCAGAGCAGGCATTGAGTGTTGGAGGCTCCAGAACGAGATACAGACAGGTAGTAAGTGCAAGGTTCAGTTGTGAGTGCTCACCCTGTTCTAAACCTGAATTCATTCTTTATGTCCTGGGAACAAGTTAGAACCAGACAAAAAAAACTTCTGTTGCTTCGGCTGCCTTGATGACATAAGTGAAAAGCTCTCTGACACGGGCAGTGATTCGTTTCCCTCTGCAAAGCAGCCCAGGAATGTGGGGGAATGTCCTGTCTGGAGTAGAAGGGGTCCCTAGCTGTGTACTCCTGGCCCCTGCAGAGCCTTGTAAGCTGTAGGAGACCAGGGAAAGAACACAATGTTTGATTTACTTTTGCTTCTTGCTTGGTCTCTTCTGGGCTCTGATCTCCAGGAGGCACTGGAAAAGAGAGGAATGGTGTATTTCTAGCTGATGATTTTATAATCTCTCTGATGGTTCTCTGACAATCCCAGCTCGTGTGTTTATGAACCCAGGAACACTGGGGACGTACGAGATTCACAGCTCAGCACTCCATTACATGTTGGCCAGCTTCTACTGACCACTGTATCTGTTCCCACATACCTGAGCACCTCAGAATCTGTAAAGCACATGTCCTAGAGGCAAGCCAAGGCCTTCCACGGGACTGAGGTACTGACAAACAATGATTGACACCACAAAGAGGTCGAAGTACAGTTCCTGTTTCAACAGCTGAGTTGAAATTGCAGGAGTTCCCAAAACACTGCAGTGCTTCTGGAGTAAGAACTTGCTTAGGGTCACACAGTCAGGTTGTGGCTAGGTCCCTCAGGTCTGGACTGGCCCATATTGCCTTCAGGCTCCAGCATTTTCTTCAAAGCTGTTCAACAGTAGAAGGAATCCACTGTTAGACAGGGGAAGACAGCTCAGCTCACCCTACCCAGAATCAGTCATATGCAGAGTTGATGTATAAGTGTGGTCACCCCCAGCTCATCAACCAGCGAGATCTGGGCAGCAATAAACCTGGCTTGAGCGGGGGTGGAAGGGAAGACTGTGGAGGTTGAGGGAGTTCAGAGACTAAACATGAACTTGGGCTGTCAGACCACTGCAGTATGGGTGTGCCTTGAAATGTGTCCCTTCTGCAAGGAGAGCAGCCTGTGGTACACACATCTCCAGTGTGCCAGGCTGTGGTCCTTCTTCTAGATCATCCAGATTCTCCTGCTGAGGTCTTGGCTTCACTTCTCCCCTCCTTATAATGGGCCTCCTTAACAAAGAGCCCACATCACAGCACACCCATTGCTGTCCTGCTGCACCTGGAAGGGGCTAAATCAGAGGCTGGGGGTTTGCATCTGTTCCTTCATTCATGGACCCAAGCATAGACCCCTGCATTCTCTCGGATGCCCTCCTCCAGTGACTTCTCCATCTACTTCTCAGCCTGTGGCCTTTGCACCTGTTTCTTTTACATTGCTTGCCCTCCATCATCAGCTGTCTGCTGTCTGCATTGTTTCTTTGCCCTCTGCCCCTTCCCCAGTACAGGAGGACTGGATGGTTTGTTTAGGTTTGAACCCTCACCAAGAATTCCCTTTGAGAAACTGGTTTGGTACTTACCTGCAGGGAACCAGTGTTTAGCTACGTTTCTTCCATGAAATGATCCTTCTTCTGCCTTATCTGTCTTCCTCCTTTTCCTCCCTGGAAACATCAGCCACCATAAATTCTAGATCTTCCTGGATAAAGAAGTTGTATAAAACCGGGGCAGGTGTGTCAGGATCCTTGGTCAATGTTCCCATGGAATAGTTTAGGGAAAAGGGTCCAGCCCTGCCTCTTACCCACAGCTAAATGAGCTCATCAGTCTGAGAACATGATTTCTATTCCCTGTTCTGCTTTGGAAAGTCTTTGCTGGGCTTATGTCGCTCCCTGCCATTCCGTCTGTTTTGGAAGGGCTGTGCAGTCTCTCTGCCCAGGATGTGCTTTGAAGCTCCATTTTAAGTTTGTGGGACTGTTCAGGTGGTTGAAGCCAGAGCCAAGCAGTAGCCGCTTGCGCTGGAGAAAAAAGCCTAGGGTTTTAAAACACTTTCCCAAGTGAAGCTGTGATCCTCACGCACCCAGCCAAGCTATCATCTGAGAGGTGGTGGGGCGCAGGGCACAAGTGAGTTACAGTGGAGCTCAAAGACCTCTGTTCAGGCTGAGCTGGGCACGAGAGCCTGCTCCCTGCAGCCCCAGCTACCATATATCTATGGGCTTCTGGGGCACTGAAGAGCCAGCGTCGCTGTCCGTATTTCCATTTGAAGAGTTCTTGCAGGTAAGATCTTTTCCTAGCTCAGAGGCTAAAGCCCAGGTCAGCAATGCAAGGGAGAAAGCAAGATGGTCCAGGAGGGAAAGAAGCCTTATGCTGAGGGCTGAAAGTTGAGATGGGGAGGTGGCAGTACTGTATCAGGGAAGAGAGTGGTTGAGCACTGTGGCAACAAATCCTCTTGCCTGTCAGGGCATTGGATTAACGCGGTTTGCTCATGTTGCTCCTCCAACGTACAAAGTGTGAAGCAGTCAGCCTTCACTGAAGCATTTACGGAGGAGCTGCAGGGAAGGTTTGTAGGGAGGGGAGGTTTTTCTTGGCTTTGACCTCCTTGTCACAGCTTTGGAAGGAGCTGGCAGTATAGGACAGGAAAATTCTGTGTATCCTTCAACTGCCCCAAAACAAGTGTGTCTAGTTCATGCTACATCTTGTTATCCCCCTAACACGAGTCTAAGGATACATCAGCTGGGCTCCAGGGGCACCTCCAACCCTGGTTTCCTACTCTTCATCATCCTGTATGTTGGCCGTGGCCCTGTGGACAATGTAACACTTTTCATGACAGTATTTGTATTTTTTTAATTGTGAATGGGGAGATAGTGTGCAGGTCCTTGTTACACAGGGATGTGTCTTCCATTCAGACCAGGGCTTCCCCCTGGCTTCGTCAGATGTCTTTCAATGTTACTGAGAAAAAATAAAGAAAAAAATAAATCAGATGTATTTATAAAGGAAACAGAAACCCGCTGCTCCAATGCCTTTGTAGGAGTATTTTTAACAAAACATTTTTTCAAAATAAATGTGAATTGTAAAGTTTGAAGCATTTGCTTGTGGCTTTCTTTCTAGGTGCTTTGTCCAACTTTTGGGCCTCCCAGTAATCCCGCTCAAGTGTAAATGCTGTAGTAGACAAACATGAGGTATATTGATCTCTTAGGGAGAGGAAAACATGACCAGAGCTTGTTTAGTGCCTGGGAAACAACTTCTAGATAAATAGATACCACTGTTTAAACCCCTTAGTCTGAATAATTAATTGACAAATGTAACCATTTGCTCCACTTGTAAATTACCCAGAAGAACATTTTGTTTGCCATTAACTTGTTCTTTAGTTAAAAATATTCTACAAATTTATATGTGCACATGTTTGAGTATTCAAACTTATGACTTCATGAACGATTTTGCTTGTCTTCACTATCCAGAAAGCAAGAGGGGATATCTTAGCCCTGTGACATTTCTGCTTCACAATACATTGGCAGACAATTGTAAACAGGAGGAGAAAACCCAGGGCAATTCAACATCTAAGCAACTCCCTCCTAACTTGAACCCTCTGTTGGAAGTAAATGATAGTTGTTTTCATGAGAACCTTGCTACCCTGACAACCTTGCGTGTAAAAGGAAAATAAAAGGAAAATCACATATGTAAATCATCACTGTAAATCAGGGAAAGGATCAAGTTCTATAGAAATGAACTCAATGCTTTTATTTTAATTACTATCCACAAATTCTTCTCTGTAGTAATCTTCCGACTATTAAAGTCAAGCACATAGAGAAAACTAGATGTAGTTTAGATGATTGATACAAATAATATAGCAAATAGACTGTATAGACCATTAGCTGTCATAATCTCACATTCAGTGGCAATAAAGAGTTTGACTCGGGACAAGAACATTAATAATTTAGTTCATAATCACAGATCTATGATGTCTGATTCTGTCACCATCCTACTTCCTTTCCAAAGAAATCTCTGCATGCATTTGTCAGGAGAAGCTTAGGTTTTCGTGTTTGGAACAGAGGTAAATATTTCTGTAGTCATAAGGCACTTCTGTACTCCTACATTTAGAAGTCAGGACCTGTACCTCTGAATCTTTGGGTCAAGACCTGAACCTGCCAACTCCAATCTCTGCACGTGATCAATGCACAACAGTTCTGAAATGTCTTTTCAATGAGAAATGTTGATGGGAAGCATCAGACTGAAACCAGTGAACCTACCAAGTCTTTTATTTTGGATTAATCAGCATTATTTCTTCTGGCCCTACATACCTGGAAGTAGCCAAATAGGACATCAGTTTGCTCCTTTTCCATGAGCTTCTAGAAAGCTCCCTGAAGGTGCTTGGGTAGAAAGCCTTGTTTCCTGCAATGGCAACTCTTCCCAAGAGCCCAGGACTGATGAGTAGCAAGGGACATGAGACACTGGAAAAGGAGGACTAAGAAATGGAATCCCTGAGAGGGACCAAGTAGTTCTGAGACAAATGGAAGTGGGTGCAGCTGATGCTCACACAGACACTGACCTTCAGCCCACATGCAGAACAAGCAGAGAGGAAAGCCTTGGCACAGCAGCAAGGGCATTAGCTGTCTTTCCTCTCTGGAAAGCTCACCTCCCAACCCACTGGCTACTTCAGTTTACTAGGAACAGTGTTGTCTCCATCTAGGGCGAGACCTGATCCCTGCTGGAGACTTACTGAACAAATGATGGGGCTAGCACTACCTCCCAGGAACTTCTTCAGGCACACCTAAAATTATTCCCAAGCAAACCACATTTTCAGCAATATCAGTGCTAGGCTCATGCATTAGTCGTAGAATCATAGAATGGCTAGAGCTGGAAGGGACCTCTGAAGGTCATCTAGTCCAGCCTGCCTGCAGTCAGCAGCTACCCTCAACTAGACCAGGCTGCTCAGAGCCTTGTCAACCTCACCTTGAATATCTTCAGGTATGGGGCCTCAACTACCTCCCTGGGGAGCCCATTCCACTGTTAGTCAGGGCCAGATACTCTCCTCCTGGCTCTCCCATGACCAATTATTGTACCATGAGCATTCACAGAACCCCATTTCTCCTCCCAGTCCTACTTTCTGCATCAGTTCACCACTCTCCCAAAGTATCTTTGTAATGTCCAGTGCTTCAAGTCCCTTGTCATTTGGGTTCTTCCATCAACACCGCAGGTATAAAGCACATGAAAACAATGAAGGGAAGGCCCTGAGCCCATAACCAGTTGACAAACGTCATAGAGGTGCCATTTTGAAGAATATGCTTGGAGGTGGAAATTTTATACTTGAACCCGGTAATAAATAAGAGCAATTTGACTTTCTTACAGCAACAAGCAAAATATCTGGCACTACAGGGGAATGCTGGGAAGATGTATGATGCTGCTGCCCAGATAAGAAGCTGGTCTCACTGGACATCTTGCAGCCTGCTTCCTTGCTTTCAGAGCAAACCGTTAAGGTGGAATCTCAGCTGGACATATTTCATGTAAAAACTTAATCTTCCCAGGCTATAAGCTTTTCCCTTCCTGACCCAGGAAGGTCAGTGTACAGCACAATGATGTTTCTGTCCTTTATCATCCATTCCCCAAGTAACTGCTCTGCTTGCTGCTTTGAAACCCAGCTGGTAAGCAAATAGCAGCCCAAAATCTCATAAAATGCCTTGGTTTGGAAGGGACCTCTAAAGGTCATCTAGTCCAACCCCCCCTGCAGGGAGCAGGGACATCTGCACCTAGAGCAGGTTCTTCAGAGCCTCATCCAGCCTGACCCTGTCTCCAGGGATGGGGCCTTCACCACCTCCCTAGGCAACCTGTTCCACCACCCTCAGAGTAAACATCTTCCTAATGTCCAATCTAAACCTACCTGCTCTATTTTAGAACCATTGCCCATTGTCCTATCACCACATGCCCTTGTAAACAGGCCACCCCCACCTTTTCTGTAGCCCCCTTCCAGTACTGGAGGCCTCTATAAGGTCTCCCTGGAGCCTTCTCTTCTCCAGGCTGAACAACCTCAACTTCCTCAGCCTGTCCTCGTAGGAGAGTTGCTCCATCCCTCTGATCATTTGCATGGCCCTCCTCTGAGCCCTCTCCAACAGGGCCATGTCCTTTCTGTGCTGAGGTCTCCAGAGCTGGACACAGGACTCCAGGTGAGGTCTCACCAGAGCAGAGTAGAGGGGCAGGATCACCTCTCTCGATGTGCTGGACACGCTTCTTCTGATGCATCCCAGGATGTGATTGTCTGCCTGGGCTGCAAACGTGCATCTCCCCAGTATCTTCTCTGCTACATTCCATGAAGACACACCAGTGATTGCTGAGTGGCTTAGATTTCTCTCCCATCACAATGATGCAAATCAGGCATAACTCAGTGTGCATCAATGGAAAAACATTGATGTGAAACTGCTGTGTAATCAGAATCTATCATGTGTGTTCAGGGTTGCAGTCTTCAAAAGTAATAGAGACCTAAAGAGTAACATTAGAGGTTCATCTATCTTTAAGTCTCAGGTCTCGCTGCTCTCTCTGGTTGTGGCCCACACGTGAGATCAGGCCCCAGATGGCTAAATCATGATCTCTAAGACTGTGTGTAATCATTTAAGCACCTACGTTTCTGCCCTAGGAGATGCAGGTATCTCTGTGATTTTCTGGACTGCACAGGAACAGCAGCACAGCTCAAATCCCATCTACTTGCCTCACCTCCCTTTGCCTGCATGCCTCTGGGGGTAGTTTGGCAGCATCACCTAGGCGTACACCTTCGTACCAGGTAGAGCAGTCACAGGATGCACAGCTTTAAAATCCCTTCTGTCTCAGCTGGAAGGAAGGTTTGAGTTGAGCTTCTCCACCAAGTATGAAGCATGATGGAGACCCCTCTGTGGAGTCAGTTCAACCTTTTGGAATCATCTTGAAGGACAGCCTTCAACTTCAGAATCGTTTCCTTATACTCCCAATTGTGTTTCTCCTCCCAGACATCAGGATCTGGCGTTCACCTCTTGCTTTCATCTGCAATGCTAGTAACAAACCCTCAGCATTTCTTAATGTTTGTGATAGTCTGAGGCATGGTCCCCTGAAAAGACGACAGGAATGGTACTTGGTGGGCTTTCTAGGACCTGCTTACACCCATGACATAACTGATGTGGTTGAGGCAAACAAGGTGAGGTGGTAGAGTTGCTCTTTACATGAGAGAGCAACTAGAATGTCTTGAGTTCTGTCCAGGAGAGGATGAGGAGTGAATGAAGGGTCAGACTGGCGTGTGTGATACTGCTGTGGGTGACTATTACAGGCCACCTGATCAGGATGAGGAAGCCTTGTAGCTGATGGGGCAATGTAGGCCCACTGCTGAATGAAGTGTGTGCCCTGGTGACAGAGGATACTGGGAAGGTGGAGTTGCTGGCTGCCTTCTTGGCCTCTGTCTATGCTGCTGGAGAACGTCCTCAGAAGCCCAAGACCACTGAGGCCCCAGAGGCAGTCAGGATAGAGGAGGAGACTTCCTTCATTGGTGAGGACTGGATTAGGGATCAACTGAGCAATCTGGATGTACATTAAGTCCATGGGTCCTGATGGGATGCACCCATGAGTGCTGAGGGAGCTGGCGGAGGTCGTTGCTGGGCCAATCTCCATCATCTTTGATGAGTCGTGGGGAACAGGAGAGGTGCCTGAGGACTGGGGGAAAGCCAGTGTCACTCCAGTCTTCAAAAAGGGCAAGAAGGAGGAACCGGGTAACTCTACAGTGGTCAGCCTCACCTCCATCCCTGGAAAGGGGAGGGAACAAGTTCTCCTGGGCGCTGTCTCTAGGCATAGCAAGGAGAAGAGGGTCGTTAGGGGCAGTCCACATGGCTTCACTTCCTGCTTGACCAACCTGACAGCCTTTGATGAGGACACAACCATGTGGATAGATGATGGTGAAGCAGTGGCTGTGGACTCTCGATTTCAGCAAAGCATTTGACACCGTCTCCCACAGCATCCCAGCAGCTAAACTGTGCAAGTGTGGTCTGGATGATCGGGGAGTGAGGTGGATTGGGAACTGGCTGAAGGAGAGAAGACAGAGCGCTGTGGTCGGTGGGACAGAGGCCTGTGTCTACTGGAGTCCCTCAAGGGGCAGTACTGGGGCCAGTACTATTCAGTATATTCATTAGTGACCTGGATGAGGGGACAGAGTGCACTGTCAGCAAGTTTGCTGTAGATACAAAACGGGGAGGAGTGGCTGACACACCAGAGCTGTGCTGCCATCCAGCGTGACCTGGGTAGGCTGGAGAGTTGGGCAGGGAGAAATCAAATGAAATACAACAAGGGCAAGTGTAGAGTCTTGCATCTAGGAAAGAATAACCCCATGTACCAGTATAGGTTGGGGATCGAGTGTTAGAGAGTAGCATGGGGGAAAAGGACCGAGGATCCTGGTGGACAGCAGGGTGACCATGAGCCAGAAATGAACCCTCGTGGCCATGAAGGCCAATGGCATCCTGGGGTGGGTTAGAAGGAGTGTGGGTAGTAGGTGGAGAGAGGTTCTCCTCCCCCTCTACTCTGCCCTGGTGAGACCTCATCTGGAATATTGTGTTCAGTTCTGGGCTCCTCAGCTCAAGGACAGGGAACTGCTTGAGAGAGTCCAACGCAGAGCCACAGAGATGATGAATGGAGTGGAACATCTCCCTGCTGATGAAAGGCTGAGAGAGCTGGATCTCTTTAGCTTGGAGAAGAGGAGACTGAGGGATGACCTCATTAATGTTTATAAATACATTAGGAGGCTGGAGCCAGGATCTTCTCTATGTCCAATGACAGGACAAGGGTGTAAGCTGGAGCATAAGAGGTTCCACAGAAACATAAGGAAAAACTTCTTCACTGTGAGGGTCACAGAGCCCCGGGGCAGGCTGCCCAAGGGGTTGTGGAGTCTCCTTCTCTGTAGATATTAAAAACCCACTGGATGCATTCCTGTGTGACCTGCTCTAGGTGGTCCTGCTGTGGCAGGAGGTTTGGACTAGATGATCTTTCGAGGTCCCTTCCAACCCTTAACATTCTGTGATTCTGTGCAATTCTGTGATTCTGTGATGCTTTCCGCAGTATCAATTTCTGTCAGGTTGAGGTCCTTACAGCCTCATTCAGGCTGATGACTTCTTGGTGCAAAAAAAAGTGTGTCTGAGATCAGTTGTTCTAAAGCTCAGCACACTCTGAAACTACTCGCTCTGAAGTTGCAACATCTGCAGTATTGGGTTTTCTTACTAACAGATGCATCATACTGTCTGCTCTGAATATTTTATATTTGCTTACCCACTTCACTACTGTGGTTTTGTATGGATTATTTATCTCTGATTTCATGTCAGGATTCCTTTAATTTACTGCTGAAAGCAATGATTCCTGTGTTGTTTGGCTGATGAATATCCTTTCTTCTATGTTTGTGTCTTACACTGCCTTAGAGGCTGCATGAAATTTTAATTTCTCTTTGCTTAGCTCTGCGTTTGCTTTCTCCCCTGGCACAATGCAGTGGAAGTCTTTGTAGCTTTGCTCATTTGCAGAAGCATTGATGTCACACTCTCGTTCAATATCCTGTTTGGTTCTGTGCCTCTGACGGGTTTTTCTCTTATCTGGTGCGAGGCAGAGCTTTAAGAAAACCAACTTTTTGCCATTTTGGAATGTGCTAGTGTCATAAATGCATAAAATCTGGCATTTTGAGACATGACTTGTATCTCAAATATCATGCTTGCTATTTTTGGGGTTTTTTCTGTTCTGCAGACGCTTGTATAATAGTTGATCTTCCTATGATTATTAGATACAAGCCCATTGTGCAGCTTCTTTCTCAAGGTATTTTATCCATTGTCGGCATTGCTCCTCCTTTGCATATTTGTCTCTCTTCTTCTAGATTTCATTAATAGCTTGTCATAGTTTATCACATTTTTGCCTCATATTTTCATGTTTTCTTCACTTACCTCCGGGTCTGCTTCACTTTGTTTATCTTGTGCTAACCAGCTTTGTTCACACATCTGCTACCAAGAGAAGTGCGGGCCTTGTTTGCTCTCATCAGGGCTTTTTCATCCTCTATCCTTTATATAATTGTTCTCCGGGCATTTAGTAGCCAAACCAAATACAATATGCATCTTAGCTCATTGGTTGGCCAGCTCCACTGAATGCTCACCATTTTTCACTGTTTTTGCATTCATCTGCTCAGGTACAGGATCTAGTGCACACTTGTATTTCCTATTTTAGACACAACTTTAAAACCTGTAAGTCCTTTCCAATACACTTTTAGTAGCAGAACATGATGAAGGCTTTGACCCTTCAGGTCTTTCCAGTCACATTTCTGATGCAGATTCCTGTACGTTCCTAAACATCACAGTATCATGAGAAACACTGGACTAGGAATAAGGACCAAAGATGGAGTTGGTACTGGACTCAAAGGAGAGGTCCTCAATCAAGAACTCTATCAAATAGCGCAAGACTGCCTGAGTGTGTTTCTGGGAGAACACTAAAAGGACCCTGAAATGGTGCACCGAGCAATGATGACACTGTGCCAGAAAATGGGTCTTGCATGCATAAATTCTTGAGTTGCCTCAGGTGACAGACATGCAGAAGAAACTTTCAGCAGAAAGCCATCCAGCAAGTGAGGTGGATCTTTGATCCCCTCATCTTCCAAGTCCATCTTGCTATTCACAGGTCTCAGTAAGGATGGTGGAAGGAACCTCTGACATCTCTTGTTCAGTCTCCCCCTCACAGCAGAACTGTCCACAGCACTATCTCAGGGCAACCGTGGCTTTGTCTAGATGAGTCTTGAAAACATTGAATGGAGGATATCCCCATGTCCTTAGTAGCCTGAGCCAGGGCTATACCACTCTCCGGAGAAAGGAGCTTTTCCTTTTTTCCAGAGCCTCTGATGCTTACTCTTCCTTTGCCACAGGCCTTCAGAAGAATGTACACAGCTTTCTTTAGAAAGACTTAAAGAACTATAGTATTATATTAACCCTCTTCCTTCCAGAATTTCAAAGATAATTAACACTGAATTCAGACTTCTTAAAAAATAATATCCAAGCTGTTTCACAATTCTGAGTACTGTGTTATTAATATTTTCTTCTGGTGTATCAAGCTTCTTTCTGTCACTGTTGATGTATAACTATTTTAATAAGGTTTTAAGGAGTGTGGCTTTGCATTCTGTTCTCTTACCCCTTTATGTCATAGTTTAACATTTCAATATATAAATGAGGTGTTTCCTTGCGATCCCGATGGAGAAATTAGACAAAGTACAAAATGCAGCACAACTTAAATGATGATCCAATCTGACTACAAGCACAGTAAAATGTCAAAATGCAATTCTTAGGATTTGTTGGTAAGAATCAATTAAAAGTGTATTTCAGGTCAATCTAATATATATAACCTGCTGGGATGAGATAACATCGATCATAGACTGTTATGGGTCTCAATTAATCAGATCAGTCTACATATAGGATTGTGTCACATTTATGCTAGTTAGAACATTATTCATGAGAAGTTATGGAGCTGTGGATGCTCTGAATGAGATTTGCAGAGAGGTAAATAATTTCAATGTCAGTAGTCTTACAGTTGAAGACGAATAATCAATTGTTAATTTACCAAACCAAGGAAAGAGGTCAGAATGCTCAAATCAAAAAGACATTATTTTTATTGTGTTTTGTTATTTTTATTAAAGAAGAAGAAAACAGAGACACACAAAGTCCCTCAGGAATTTCATGAGACTAGAAACGACATTTTTTGCTTCCTCTTTGGTTCTATAAACTCTCCAAGTGTCACTTCTTATTTTTGGTCTACAAATGTAAATGTTTACAGATGTTATTCTGAACCAAAGGTAGTATTGTTTCATTTAGAAAACATCACAGGTTCTCCATGCAAGGGTCTAAGAAGAAATGTTTGGACTTCAAAAAATTCCCATGCTTTCTGATTGAAAAGTTTTGCCAAACACAAGACCATTTTTTACTCATTTCCATCCTTCCTGAACTCTTTCTTCTTTGCAAAGTTGATTTTAACATCAAATATGCACATATATATATGTGTGTGTATGTGATTATTCAGTTTCACTGGCAATCATCACTCAACAAATGTAAGCCAAACAGCAATTGTGACTAATGGGAATAAGACAAAAGATAAAATTGCTATTAGAAAAAAAACTCAGTGTGAATTTATAGACTCTAAATAACTGTATAAAACCAGGTGTGTTTTAGGAAATTGCAATGCATTATTACAGAGGTCTTATTACAGAAAGTCTTGGTGAGCTTTACCATGACAAGAAATGCATATGGAAAGCACAGCCTAGTAGAGTGAAAATGGGACGATGAAGTAAGATTGAAATGCATTTTTATACAAATTGAAATATATTTTTTCAATATTTATCAGGAGGAAAAAATAGAGAAGGAAGATTAATCAATAATTGTTTCACTGGAAAGATGTAAACTTCATCCATTTATTTCTCTAGTACATGGAAACAAATTTTGCATTTTCACTTGGCTTTCAATAAACGAAAGATGTCTAAAGTACCTGAAGACAGAAAATAATTAGTTGTATACATTTTCTCCTGTTCTTTCCTGCTGAGTGGGTGGCTGGAGAAGTTACTGCTCTGACTTTATTTCTTCCCTGTCTTTAACTGCAGCTTTTCAAAACACTAAAAAAAGGTGTCTCATTCTATATTGCTCAGAAATTAATTGGTTTTCCTCTCTTGGAGATCTCCTGCTCAATTATCTTGCCATTTTCAATCAAGCATAATACTTCAAGATATCTTTGTCACTCTTGCTCTTTATATAATAAATCAATATTAAGTTTATTCAATGATCTCTGTCCCTGCCATATATCCCCTATCTAAGACTCTTTAAGTACAACATCTCTGTTTGGTTGCCTTGATGTTGAATATCTGTCAGATAATTCTAATTCCTTGTTTTTCACACTGACTCACAATTTGCTTTCTCTTGCATTTATATCCTGTTATAATTCTGTTGTAATTATAACACCGTTATAATTACAGCGCCCACTGTAAGAAAAGACCAGGTTTGGGACCATCTAATGAGCCTGAAGGTGCACAAGTCCATGGGACCAGAAAAGATCCATCTGCAGGTCCTGAGGGAAATGGTGGATGAAGTTGCAAAGCCACTTTCCATCATATTTGAGAAGTCCTGGCAGTCTGGTGAAGTTCCCACTGGCTGGAAAGGGAAAACATCAGGGGATGTTTTTCAAAAAGGGGGATAAGGAAGCCCCAGGGTGCTATAGGCCAGTCAGTCTCACCTCAGTGCCTGGCAAGACTATGGGGCATACCCTCCTAAAGGCTCTCCTAGGGCACATGGAAAACAAGGGAGTGAGTGGTGGTAACCCTTGGCTTCACCAAGGGCAAATCACAAACTTAGTGGTTTTTTATTATGGGGTCATGGCATCAGTGGATACAGGAGGAGTAACTGACATCATCTTCCTGGACTTGTGCAAAGCCTTTGACTCTGTCTCACATGACATCCTGGTCTCTAAATTGGAAGTACATGGTTTTGATGGACAGAACACTCAGCAGATAAGGAATTGGCTGGATGTCTGCTCTCATAGAATCATAGTATCATAGACTTTTAGGGGTTGGAAGGGACCTCTGGAGATCATCAAGTCCAACACCCCTGCCAGAGCAGGATCACCTAGATTAGGGCACACAGTAATGTGTCCAGGTGGGGTTTGAATGTCTCCAGAGAAAGAGAATCCACAACCTTTCTGGGCAGCCTGTTCCAGGCTCTGTCACCCTCACTGTGTAAAAGTTTCTCCTTATGTTTACATGGAACCTCCCATGTTCCAGTTTGCACCCATTGCCCCTTGTCCTATCATCAGATGTCACTGAGAAGAGCCTGTCTCCATCCTCCTGACACTTGCCCTTTACATATTTATAAACATTAATGGTGTCTCCTACGAGGACAGGCTGAGAGAGTTGGGTTTGTTCAGCCAGAAGAAGACAAAGCTCCAGGGAGACCTTATAGTGGCCTCCAGTACCTGAAGGGGACCTGCAGGAAACCTGGGGAGGGACTTTTTACAAGGGCATGTGGTCATAGGACAAGGGGCAATGGTGTTAAACTAGAGGAGAGTAGAATTAGATTGGACATTATGACAAAGTTCATTACCATGAGGGTGGTGAGACAGTGGAAAAGGTTGCCCAGAGAAGCTGTGGATGCTTCATCCCTGGAAGCGTTCAAGACCAGGCTGGATAAGGCTTAGAGCAATGTGGGAGGTGTCCCTGCCCGTGGCAGGGGGTCTGGAAATGGATGATCTTTAAGGTCCCTTCCAGCTCAAGCCGTTCTATGACTCAATGATGAATTCTCTCTATTTCATTAGCTGTCATGATTTTCTGAATGTCACGTGGGTATCACAGGCTGATTTTGTGAAAATGCTTATTTGCCCTTCCTCCACAGCAGGTTATTATAACTGATCTAGATCTAGAACTGAGTTACTGACTGATCTAGAGTTACTGACACAATGCTCATGCTAAGGACCTTGATCTCTTAATGACCTAACATTATTTCTGATCACATCCTCATCCTGAAGGCATTAGTGCCAGTAGCTATTTCCTGCCTCTGTGACAGATGCTGTCCCTCTGAAAGTCACAGAAATGTTCGTCAACTCAACCAGAGTGGAATATTCGTATCTCATGGATAAGATTTCCACAGCCGTATTGTCTTTTCTATTCCCTTACCAATCAGTGAGATCTTGACAACACTTAGAGCTGACTCTGACAACAAGGCGTGGGTTTGCACCAGTGGGTGCTTTCACTGACTGACAGTTTCTTTCCACACAGGTTAAGGTGAGGAAAGATGAAGTATGAAGAAATGTGTGTCTTCACAAGCAAGAATGGAGTTTGTCGTCACCAGCAAGAGTCCTGGTTGGTGATATTACGCAGCGAGTAAATAGTAGTGAAGGGATTCTCTCACCAAACTATCCAAAAGGTGGTACAAAAAGGAAAGGACGCAGTAATTTTAGATTTCTTTGAGTTTCTTGAGACAGTGCCTTACTCTCATTAATTAATGGACATACATATGAAAGGAATCTAAGAGCCTCTGTTGGAAGGTTGGTGAAAGGACTACGAGGGGAAAACGAGGCTAGGGACTAGAGGGAAAGTCTTCTGAGGAGAGGCTGAGGGAGCTGGGGTTGTTCAGCCTGGAGAAGAGGAGACTCAGGGGGGACCTTGTCGCTCTCTGCAGCTACCTGAAGGGAGGTTGGAGTCAGACGGGGCTGTTCTCCCAGGCAACCAGGGACAGGAGGAGAGGGCATGGCCTGAAGCTGCACCAGGGCAGGTTTGGGTTGGTATCAGGAAGCACTGCCTGACAGAGGGTGATCAGCCATGGGAATGGGCTGCCCGGGGAGCTGGTGGAGTCACCGTCCCTGGAGGTGTTTAAGGAAAGACTGGATGTGGCACTTAGTGCCATGGTCTGGCCAATGTGGTGGTGTTAGGTCATAGGCTGGACTTGTTGATCTCAGGGTTTTTTTCCAGCATCATTAATTCTGTGTGATTCTGTGATTACAAACTAGGAAACTTTTAGTTTCCTTCAAATTAAAACTCCCACAGTCTATTTTTTTCTTGAGGCTGTCAAGATCATCTCTTCCTTAGTGCAAGACCTGTCCATGGTCTATATCCTCCTGTGCTTTCTTCAGCCTCACTGGTGTTGCCTCTGGTAACCGTGATCTTGCCAGACTGGGGTGTCTATGTCCTTGTGGGGCGAATTGCTGCAGTATTTTCAGCTGAGTCTTCGGAGAGTGTCCTGCCATCTGACAACTTTCTGACTGTGTAGCCTGACCTTCTTCATAGCACAAGTCCCTTGTTCAGACTTCTGCTTATAGAAACAGAGGTGCTCCAGAGAATTTTATTTGCATAAGCACTGGTAGTGGCAATTGCTCAGTAGCTCTGGGTTCCCATCAGATGTACTATCTGTGCAAGCTGGATGTTTGCTTTCTTCTGCTAGTCCTGACAGAAGTCTTTTTTCGCTAGCATCTTCCTTACACAAAGTGTATTCACCTGCTGCTCTGTTTGAAGGATAGGAAAAGCCAATGCCTGGTGAGATTTTTCCATCCAAATTGTGTAGGGAAAAACATTTTGGAAAAATGAAAACATAACAAATCAAGGTCACAGGGAGCACGCCAATTCAAACTGCTCAGTGGCCTGGATTTATGATTTTTTTCTTTTCCAATTAACTTCACTTTCCCTAAGTGGGGATTTCACACCCCTCGTGTTAAGTAAATTGGTGTCTGGATTTTTATGAGCTTTGGCAGGAAAAAGTAGCCAGTGAACCAAGAAAAATCCAGAGCTTTTGGATGGGGGCACCCAGGATTTCAGGCTCACATCTGAACCAAAGGAATGATTGTGAGAAGTCTTTTGATGAGTAAAGACAATAATTCTGATGGAATTTGTAATTAAATATTGTTGTGTATCGCCGTTCTTCCAGAACCTCCTCCTGCCACTGGAGTTTCATTTGGGTTATTTATGCATCAGTGATGTATTCTGAATGCCTCACTAACATTGATGGATATTACACTTGATGTTTTTCCTTATGTCCCTTTGGTAGTGCAAATGTGAGAAAGGGCAATGAACTCCCAATGACTCTCTTGTATAACTAAAAAAAAGATTTTTTCATCGGGTTCAAAAGTTCAGCGCGTCAAGAGAAATCATCTTCTTGGCGCCATTGCGCGAGGGGCGGGAGAATTTTGGGAAGGGTTTTGTTTTACAGCGAAAGATAATTACTCTGGGATACAAATTTGGTAATTCTCACCAACATTGGATTTCAAACCACTATGTTGATAAATAATTTGTTGTGTTTTTACTACCCTCTGTGACCCAATGGAGTGGGTTTGCCATGCTGCAAGCTGGCTACATTGAAGGACAAAGAGCTCTTGGCACGCCATTCATCGCGGTAATAGCGCCTCAGGGTCCCTTCAGTCTCTGCTTCGCTGAGGTTGGTAAGAGTCAAAAAACAAGGTCTTTCACTTGACAGCAAGGGGGAATGATGGGAAAGAAATATGGAGAAAGAGCAAAGTGAAATATCCCAACAATTTCATACCTCTCCACAAGTTCTTGCTGAACTCAGGGCTTGGGCGATGCCAAACGCAATGTTTCTTCAAAGCACGCGCACGTAGAGGAAATGAGAGAGAATGAAACCTAAAAGCCATTGTGTTGGGAAGAAAAAAAAGTCTGTTCTGGAGAAGGTGGCCAAGAAAAACCTAACCCTCTTCCATGCATGGGAAAAAAAGCCAACAACAAAACCCCTCAAACATTGACCTCACTGTAGTTAGTAAGAACACCTTTGATAGCAAATGGCTTGTCTGGATGGTGGGCCTTAAATGGATCATCAGGTCACTTAACCCCTGAGCAGAGAACCACTGATGGCCACCTTGATCATTACATCAATTATGGAATCTCAGTGGCAAAAAAAAGTCAAACAAACCTCAGAAGACTCCTTATCAAAGAATGGCATTTTCTCCATGAATCATTCCATGTTAATTTTTACCAGTAGTATCAATCAGGGAAGCATTGGCCCTCTGTGGAGCACCTGTTGGACAAGGGAATGTAGACGCCAATGCTGGGGTAGAAGTGCTCCTCTCATAGAATCTTAGAATGTTTTCAGTTAAAAGGGACCATTAAAGGTCATCTAGTTCAGCCCCAGTGCAGCGAGCAGGGACATCTGCAATGGGAAGAGGTTGCTCAAAGCCCTGTCTAACCTGACCTCGAATATTTCCAAGGACTGGGCATCAACCAAAATGTTCCAGTGTTTTACCACCCTCATGGTAACAAATGTCTGTATCTCCCCTCTTTTAGCTTAAAACCATCACCCCTTGTCCTGTCACAACAGGCCCTGCTAACAAGAGCATCCCACAATAAGTCCTCCCATGAGTCTTCTCTTCTCCAGTCTGAATAATACCAACTCCAAGTCTTTATTCACAGGAGAGGTATTCCAGCCCTCTGATCATTGCTCATGTCCAACTTTTCATCCACCAGCATCCCCAAGTCCTTCTCTGCAGGGCCACTCTCCATCCCTTCATTCCCCAACCTGTACTGATACTGGGGGTTGCACTGACTCATGTGCAGGACCTTGCTCATGAGGTTCCCCAAGGTCCACTTCTCAAGCTTGTCCAGGTCCCTCTGGATGGCAACCTTGTCTCTTGGGAGTGTCAACCTCACCACTCAGCTTGGTCATCTGAAAACTGCTGAGAGTGCCTCTAATCCCACTGTCTGTGTCATTGATGAAGATATTAAACAGAACTGGTAACAGTATGGATTGCTTGGGGACACCACTTGTTACCAGTCTCCATATGGACATTGAGCTGTTGACCACTATCCCCTGGACAAGACCATCCAACCAAATCTTTATCCACTGAACAGTCCACCTATCAAATCCATATCTCTTCAACTTGGAGAGAAGGATGTTTTGGGCGACCATGTCAAAGGCCTTGCAGAAGTCCAGATAGATGACATCCCTTGCTCCTCCCCTGTCCATTGATATAGTCATTCCATCATAGAAGGACAGACAGGACTCACTCTTGGTGAAGCCATGCTGTCTGACTGGGATCACCTCCCTGTACTCCACATTCCTTAGCAGAGCTTCTAGGAGGATTTTTTTCTAAGATTTTCCCAGGAACAGAGGTAAGACTGACAGGTCAGCAGTTCCCAGGTTCCTCCTTGTCACCCTTTCTAAAGACAGGGGCAATGTTTCCCTTTTCCCAGTCACTGGTTACTTCACCTGACATCCAGGATTTTTTGACAGAGAGTGGCTTGCCAACTACATCAGACAATTTTCTCAGGACTCTGGGATGCATCTCATAGGTCCCAACCATCAGGGTCTCAATCCATCCTGTTCTCCTCCTGGCTGATCCTGGCCTTGAGGACCCTGCCACTGCCTTTTTATGTGTCCTGGATGAAACAACTGGTGGCAGGATTGTGTACATGACAGGAGCACCCTGGAAAGCTCTTGTCAGCAGTCACACTGTACTGTGTGCCACTCAGCTTCCACTACCCATGCACCACAGCATCGCTAGGTCAGTCTGAATCAGCCTGGATCCCTTGTTTGACAGCACTTGATTCTCTCAGTCTTGTTGAATTGTCACAGGTGCTTGCTGAGGAAATTGTGGGTGCAAGGTTGTTTGTCTGCCAAGAGCTCCCTCTCATTGCAGAAAAGGCAAACCATGTCCCAGGCAACATTAGGAGGATCATGGCAAGCAGGTTAAGGGAGAGCAGTTTCCTCTCTTGTCAGTGCTGGTGAAGACAAACACAACTTACTGTGGACATTTTCAAGGACACTTTCTCCTGCTTCAAGAAGAGGAGAGAGTCAGTCCAGTAGTTGGTGACAAAAATGATCTGACAAACAGGTTGCTGGCAAACAGGTAGGCATGGACAGAGTTGGGTTGGGTTATCCAAGTGAAGAGGGACTCGAAAGAGAATCTAATAGTAGCTGCAGCTACCAGTAGCTGCAGAAGGCAGTTACAAAGAGAATGGAGCCAAAATTCCCAGTGGTATTACACAACATAACAAGGGACAATAGACAAAAATTGCTAATCAGTTGATTCAGTTTGGACATCAACAGGCTCTGTGACAACTCATTTCATTGAACTGTAGGTGGGGAGTCACCTGATTTATCTGATCATAAAACGCTTTCCTTAACTACTCATGGATAGGGATGGTAAGACGTGGTGTGACAAAGCATCTCCTTGTCCTACCACTCACTTGTAACAGTTTCACTCCCATTCTGTTGATCACCTCTTTGTCTCCACAGACTCAGTAATGAAGCATTTCTGCCCAATGTACCTTTTCATGACATTTTCTCTTTAGCATCCCTCTTTCTAAGTACTCAGATACTCAGACCTGGTGGTTTCTCTAACATTTCTATCTCTACAACCATGACCCATTTTTTCCAACCAGACCTTTACTGTTCTAGCAGCGCGCTCCAGCCTCAGGGTACTCAGCCTTAGCCACTACACTAGAAAAGATGACTTCTATTCAGCTGTCCGCAAAGTTATCCACATCTTTCTGTCACAGGTATTTTGTTTGGGAAGCCAACAGCTTCTGATTGGGAAGTCAACAGAACAAATCTAACTCATTCTCCCTACTCTTGAGTATTCTCATGTATGAATAGACAGTGCGATTGCTTAGACATAACACGTTTCTACAAGAACCTCCAGGTCATAATATGGGCAAACAAACCCTGATTCTGTGACAGTAACATTAATTCAGGGACACTAACACCACAACGTGAACGTTGTGTGGGCTACATCTCATCTCTTGTCAGATCACAGTTCTTTCTGGAAAGTTAAAGAACATCTCTACAGCCAGGAAGACTCACGTCTTCTTCAGTGTGAAGAGTGGCTCCCTGCACCTTTCTCTGCATTTGTTCTCTTTGTGAAATGCCTTAGACTACCCTTAGAATCATTTCTGCGTTCTAGGGTTGCATTTGGTTCTAGCACAGGTTGTAGGCTGAAGTACAGACGTGTGTGACCGGTCAGAGACCCTGTGTTCCATGGCTACCATTAATATTAATCTTTTACAAGAACATCCAGTGGATCGTCTGTAGCTTCTGGTACCCAGGTGCTTCAGGATAAAAAAGGTGGTGTGTAGGATGTTGCTTCTATGTTTCTCTTGGAGAAGAGCTGGAACATCTGACCTCTACAGTGACTCTACTGACTTAAGTTGGTCTGATTCCCTCCTTAACTCCATTAAGACATGAGTCATAATGAGAAAGACTTCAGGAAAGCTCAAACAAAGGAACGGAAGGAGGATCTGGGGAACTACAGGCCTGTCAGCCTGACTTCGGTACCTGGAAAGATCATGGAGAGGATTATCTTGAGTGAGCTCTCATGGCAATTGCAGGGAAGCCAAGGAATCGGGGCCAGCCAGCATGGGTTTATGAAAGGGACATCTTGCTTAACAAACCTTATCTCTTTCTATGACCATGTGACCCTCCTTTTGGATGGAGGAAAGGCTGTGAATGTTACCTGCTTGGACTTTAGTAAGGCCTTCAACACAGTTTCCCACAGCATTCTCCTGGAGAAACTGGCAAATCATGCTATAGACAAGTGTACTCTTCACTGGGTTAAAAAACATCTGCCTGGCAGTTCCCAGAGTTGTGATTCATGGGGAAAAATCCAGCTGGCTGCCGCTCACCAGCGCTGTTCCTCAGGGATCAGTCTTGGGGCCAGTCTTGTCTGGCATCTTTACTGATGACTTGGATGTGGGGATTGAGAGCACCCTCAGTCAGCTTGCAGACGAGACCAAATTGTGTGGGAGTGTTGGTCTGCTTGAGGGTGGGAAGGCTCTTCAGAGGGGCTTGGACAGGCTGGATCAATGGGCCAAGGCCAATTGTATGAGGTACAACAAGGCCACGTGCCAGATCCTGCATTTTGGTCACAACAACCCCCAGCAGCGCTACAGGCTTGGGGATGAGTGTCTGGAAAGCTGCCCATCAGAAAAGGACCTGGGGGTGCTGGTAGACAGCCGGATGAACATGAGCCAGCATGTGCCCGGGTGGCTAAGAAGGCCAACAGGATCCTGGCTTGTAGAAAGAACAGCGTGGCCAGCAGAAGAAGGGAAGTTATTGTGTACTCAGCCCTTGTGAGGCCTCATCTTGCATACTGTGTTCAGTTCTGGGCCCCTCATTATAGGAAAGACATTGAGGTGCTGGAACGTGTCCGGAGGAGAGCTACCAAGAGAGAACAAGCCATGTGAGGAGAGGCTGAGGGAGCTGGGCATGTTTAGTTTGGAGAAGAGGAGGCTGAGGGGATACCTCATTGCCCTCTACAACTCCCTGAAAGGAGGTTGTAGAGAGGTGGGTGTTGGCCTCTTCTCCTTAGTTACTAATTACAGAACCAGGGGAAATGTCCTGAAGTTGCAGCAAGGGAGGTTTAGATTAGATATTAGGAAGAAATTCTTTCCAGAGAGAGTGGTGAGGCACTGGAACAGGCTGCCCAGGGAGGGGGTTGGGTCACCATCCCTGGAGGTATTTAAGAAATGAGTTGACATGGTGCTTCACAACATGCTCTAGGGGCAGGCATGAGGGGGCTTGTGTGTTGGTTTTTGGTTGGGTTTTTTTTTGCTTTTTTGGTTTTTGTTTGGGTTTTTCTGTTTGTTTGTTTCCTTTTAGTGGCCAGGTATTTAGGTGTTCTTTGTTCTTGTAGGTATGGTTGGACTTGGTGATCAAGGAGGTCCTTTCCAACCACAGTTATTCTGTGATTCTGTGAAACACATAGCAGGATTGTCCTTGCCACAATCAGCCACCAAAACTCAGATTGAATTTATGTTTATTAGTGACTCTGGGACATGTGCAATCCACTGGAGAGTTCCACCTGGTTTGGCACCAGCAGAAGAATAATTTCTAACTGGGTACAATGCCATGGCACTTCTACAGTGAGGTAGATCCCACCTGTACAATTCCAAGTGAGTCATCTCCTGTCCACAACTCTTCATGCTTACTTCTGAAAGAACCATGTCTCCCAGTTCTTTCCTGTGTAGGGAAAACTTAATCTCCATTATGCTACCAGCTTCTGCTTCATCTAGGATTGCATGAAATACGTGGAAAAATCAGATAGGGAAAGAAGAAAACTTTGGATATTTCCCTGCAATGCTCTCTGTTAAGGCTGAGGGAGACATTTAATGAGTGTATCAACAAGAAGCATGTGGAGACAGTTGCCTACTTGGATCCCTGACACATTTGGAAAAGTTTTTCCTGAAAAATAGGGTGAGCTGCTGATGGCAATGCAGTGGTTCAGCAGAGCAGCAGATTGTCTCTCTTTAGACAGTGGATAAGCCGCTTGATGAGACATCTGCAAAATCTTTATAAACTGAGTTTTGAGGTGTTTTTGGCTAAAATACGAATCCGTTGTATGGGATGGGAGTGCCAGTGAAGGCAGGAGGGTGACAGTGCCATCTGACTGATCGGGCCACGAAACCAAGATTTTTTTGAACTGTGTTTGCTGTTTCCAGTAAAGTTGATCAGTTTTAGAGAAACTTTCGTTTCTTGCTGTTCAGGGTCCAGATCTGACTCTGGTCCTTTTTTTTTTCTGCTTGATTAGTGCTCCGTGACTGATGAGGATCTCAGTAAAACACAAATTGATTTGCTTGGCTTTCATGGTCACCTCTGGACTGTAATTACTCAGGCAGGAAAAATTAATTAGTCCAGTGTGGGCTGACTGCTGCTCTCCAAGCACTGCTGAATCTTAATTGGAGAGCTCCGGAGGAAGGTGCTGATTCACACCATAGCATGATGGGTGTGGGACAGAGGGTGGAGGGGAGGAGTGAAGGGGGCTGAAGGACAAGATGAGATATGTTGTCTGTTCCAGAATTAGCAGCTGTACCTTCTTTCCTCTCCTCAGCTGTGATAATGAGCCCATTAAAACCTGTTTGCTTTTTCAAACAATTAAAATCAGTAAGACTATGCATTTAGTCATACAAGTATCTACACAGATCTTTTCAGGGTATGCAGTGTTCACCAGAAAAAAAAAAACGGAGAGGTAATTGTTCTCTAAGACACCCACTAGGGATTATTCTCTTACTGCTTTCCACGATGCCACTTGCTATGACAGTGTAGCACTATTTCACACAGCTGTATTTGGGACTATGCAGATATGAGCTGCTGGGACTTCTTTGGCAGAGGAATTTCTAATGGTTAGAGATGAGCTTGTGACAATGTGAATGGTTTTGGTGAGAAGTCACTCCTCTACCATTGCTGCATTTGCTGAATGATTTTTGGTTTAGCCCCCATCTGTTCTCCTCCGTTCCTCCAGTTACATTGCTGTTTGGTGCAAACTGCATGCAACAAGTTCGCTTTTAGTTGTTCAATGAAAGAAATGCTGAACATGCTGCTTGTTGAAGATCAAACAGTGGAATGTTACTCAGTCCTCACTCAAAAATTGGTGTGGGTGACTGCCTGAGAAAAAGATGAGGAAATTAAATTCAGCAGAGAATATATTTCAGACAGTTCCCAGTGATTATTACAGCTTGGCTGTGTGATTGCTGCACTTCCTCTGTGTTCCTAACCAGCAGCAAGTATTGGCACAGCAAGAGCCAGGGAGGATTTTCTCATAGCAGATCAGGCTTGCTCACCAATTTGTTAATTAAATGAAGTCTTATTAGCAAAAGCACTTTTATTGAACTCAAAATATATTAATTTTGGGGTTTTGCTTTGTTTTTTTAAGGATCTCAGTCTTAATAGCTACACTAAATCTACAGTGAAGTTGTGGTGCACTCTTGCCTGGGTTCATTATGCTGGTACGGAGCCTGGGATGTTGCTCATTAGTGAAGTAGACGCTTATGTCACCTGTATTGTTGCTATTGTCTCAGCTATTTATTGTCTCAGAATCATAATTTCTTTGAGAAAAGATATTAATCCTGTTTTTCTGTCAGATCCACACCTAATATATTTCTTCCAAGTTGACTGCTAATGTTGAAATAGGCAATGCATCTCATGTCCTGTCTGAAAGTGATTGCCAGGTAGAAGGAGGGGGGAGTTGCGGTCAGCCATTCACAACATTTCTGAACTACAAGTCTTATCATTTTGACCTGAAGACCAAATCTACCTCTGGATGCCCATTTTAATGATCGCTCTTCAAAACTCCCACCAAAGCCTCGTATCTTGTAAATGAGTAATTCTGCTGATATTTTCACCTAAAAAAATTTAAAAATATCACTGTATATTCTTCCTCTGTCCATACCACTTGAGGGTAGGCAGTTGTAAAAGCAAAAGCTTAAACTTCAGAATAATCCTGAGAATATGGAAAAACGCACTGAAGAAATTCAGTGCAGTTTGATACACATCAATGCAACATGCTGTGTCTTCCAAGCAAGAATGAATATTCCAGCAAGTATTGGGCAGGAAGTCTAACTTGGCAGTAATACTGTAGGAGAGGACCTGAGAAGCAACAGCAGCTCACAAGTTGAGTTTGTCAGGTATGGCTGTTGAAGGAGAAAATAAAAAAAATCATATTTTTATAAATGTCATTCTTCAAGCATGTGCAGTAAGCATTTTGTTGTTCTCAGAATGGGCAGTGCTGCGGTGGGAGTCCTGTTGCCAGTTTAGAGAACTACATTTTGAGAAAAAGGTAGACCAATTGAACAGAGTCCTCTAAGGGAAAAAAATGAATTTGAGATGTTTGTCTGGAGGAAATGCTGATTTAACGGACACCTGAAAAGAATGAGGGAATAAGCCTTGCTTCCACACTCATTATGAATAGGCTAGAGACTACTGCATTTAATTTGCATGACAAGATTTAGGTCAGAGCCACCAGGGAAGCTGTGAAATATTTTGAAGTATAGATTAGAATTATATCAATTTTTATCAAGAGTGATAAATGTGTAATCCCTCACGTGTAAAGGTGGAGCAATGGACTAGGGAACCCCACAAATTCCATTCCTGTGATTTGGGGACTGATTTCAGCTTTGTAGGGTGAAACAAGAAACCCTGGGGCTGGCTTTGAGACTGGTAGTTCATAAGGATCTGTTAGGTTGGCAGTGCCTTTTGCCAGTGACCTTCAGCTTCATTCCTGGTCAAAGTTTTGTCTGTCCTACATGACAGTTTTCCAGGTAAGTTGGAAACACGTGAGCATCACCCATGTAATAAAACTATTCTCCCATGGAGGACTGTCCACATTTCATCTGACAGAGATATGTCCCTTTTCTGTTTTGCAATGATGTGTTTGGGTCACTGTGTGGACCTCAGTTCTGTACCAGCTCCATCGTTGAGTGAGAGGCTGAAATTTTTCTATGAAAAATTTTCATTCAAAATCATTTGTGCAAAATGAAACTTTTTTCTGAAAAAAAAAAATTATTATCACTTAAGCACTCTGCTTTTCTAAAATTTACTGGTATCTAAAATTGGTATTTTAATCAAAGCATTACTAAACATCTATCAAACTAATTTAAATAATTACTGCTTTGCTGTCTTTACAGTAGACACAATTTTCTCTAAGCAAATGCTAATGAGCAGGAATGAATAGTTCAAAAATGATTTTATTAGCTTTAGAAGAAATCTTTAGAATCTGATGGGTTGTGTAGAACAAGGAACATATGTTGGATCCAGTTAAAGGAAAATATTTCATAAACTTGGTACTCTAAAAAACAATTTTCCCATTGTTACCAGTTTACCTCTCCGTAAAGCACTTTTTACATTTTAAACCTGACAATAACTTAACCACATTGTATCTCTTTCTAGTAGATAAAATGCTCCTCTATTATTGCTCCTGCTTTGTGACACCAAATGTAACTGAAGATGGGAATGTATTTGTTCCAGGCCTATGGGCTGAGTATAACAGGTCCAGTAGTTGTTTTATGGGGTTGGTGGATTTTTAAAGCTTCAGAAAATGCTCCAGTATCAATACCAACATTTTTTTAATACCATCTTTGTCAGCAGCTTCATCAATAGCTCTGCTTCCCTCTCTGAAACTTTGCATCATGTATATCACAGATGAGTACTACATAAAGAAATCCCTCATTGTTCCAAACAGTGTAGATGGGGCAGAAGGATGCAGATGGATGGGGCAACCAAACCATCTATACTCCATAGAGCACAGTGATTTCAGGTTCTCTAATACAGGAACTTATAAAGCTGTTTTAGCCACAGTAATGAAGACTATGGTGCAAGAATACCCATGTACTTGCCTGACAGGATATTATTATTCTGATATTGTCTGTCAGACCAGCTGCAGGTATTGGGAGAGTTCAGTGTTTCTCTGTGACTCTAGATCCCTACATGTTTGCCACTGCTACAGCTTGTCCTGTTCTTACCTGTGTGGGTTATGACAAGTCGGACAGTTTTTGAGTGAATGCTAAGCTGATACCCATGATACATTTTACTCTTGAAATGGAAAGTTTCTACAAATTTCCAGTCCAAACTTTCTCATGATCCACCATTATTCAGCCATAGTCACACACATATCTCCCAGTTCCTGTTCCTCCTTGACACAGGAAATGCATTTCTTCTGCCACATGAACATCTCCTCCTAGAGCAATTATGAAAAACAAGTAGCAGAACTGTGCAACGTTCTCAGATGAGTGTTGGGCTTGGCCCATGCAGTGCATTCATAGTGGAAGAAAATGAATAGCCATATGCATCCTATAAACACTTAAAACTCTTTCCACCCTCCTTATGCTCATGCATTTTTATTTCTTAACTCATGAAGTCCTGTTGCACAGCAAGCATGGAAAAAAGGCAGCCTTTGATGAGAATTTTGAAGGACAGGAATCTGCTTTGTGCTATCGTCTCCTCATCTGAACCATGTCAATTAATAGGGTTATCCAGTTCTTCGGTCAGGCTTGGTAGTACTTTCCAGTTTTGTGTTAGCTGCAAATCATGAAGCTCATACCTAATTTTCAGTCTTTGACCACTATGCCCATACTGAGCACATCTGACCTTGAAGTCAGCTCTGCTCTAATGTGGATCTCCAGAGTTCCCTTCCAGCCTACATTTCTCCATGAGTCTATGCTTCAGTTGCAGTGATGATTTCAGAACTATCTCTGAGCATCACTATAGGTAACCTGTCCATTTATGGTAATACCCTCTTCAATGTGAACAGTTGCACAATCCCTTTATTCACTTTCATTTCTGGAGTCTAAATCCATGTCTAATTTATCAGAAGATCACAGAAAAATGAGATGGATTAAGTTCATTTATGTGGCTTGTATAAGGAAGCACTGGTCCTACCAAGCATTTCTGCTAAATTACACTGAAATAATTTAGCTTTTGTAAATTACCTTGTAATATATACATTTCTCCCTACTTCCCTGGTTATATATACTTCTGTTTCAAAACTGTGATGTCAAATTAACAGGCTTACACTTGTCTGGATCATTCTTTACTCTCTTCTGAACAGAGGAGGTGTACTTGTTACCCTCACATTATGGGAATTATCCCTGATTTGCATAAGTGTCATACATTGTCCCTGATTTGTCCTTCTGCATGCCAATGCTGCTAATGGTCTAGGTAGAACTCAGCTTTCCATTTCCCACTTGAAGCAGGCTAAACAGTGTCTTCACCTCAGAAGAGGTCATACCTAGTGCCCTACCCTCATTTACATTGGAAGTCCTGTAAATGCTCTCAATATCACATTGTTGCTGCTGTTAACTGCAGGAAATAAGATTTTCAGTCTTAGTTATAAGAAAATTTTGATCTATTTTTGTCTTAAGTGTGCAACTGTCCTAATTTTCTCTTTGTTCCCCTTGGTTTCTGTGGCTTAAATACCATTTAATATTATTAAATTTAATTTCCTGAGCAAGGTAGGTTTATGGTCATTGCTTTCTTTTTGCAGTTTGTAACCTCTCAAACATACCTCTTCTCACTGCTCTCTCTCCCTTTTGAATTTTGAATTTTAAGTACCTATACCTTCTCTGCACACAGATCTGAGAGCTGCTTTGTCAGACTCAATAATTCATTTCCTTAGGTTTCACAGTTTGCCTTTCAAATATTTTAAACCTTCATTCCAGACCTACTTTTAAAGTAAGAAAAGTCTGCTCAGGATCACACTTTAATCAAATGATACTACTTTTAAGCCCATAAAGGGGCTATGTCTAAAATGATCTTATACTTTTGTGAAGAAATCCAAGGAGGTGAATGAGACTCTCTCTCTCCAACCATCAATCCTGGAAGTGGCTTACACCAAAACATTCTTTTGCCCCTAACATAACATTTAATTTCTCTGTCTTCTGCTTCTTGCAAACACAAAGCACCACCTCATTCCAACCATTTGCACTGGTTTCCAGCATCCTTGAGGTTTCTCAGTACCTTTGTGACTTTCATGCCTCTGTTTCACCCTTCCACATGCCATAACAGTTCCAGATCCTGTACATGAGCTCCTTAAAGTTTGGTTAATAGTTTGGTCAACAGTTTGGTCTTCCTCACATTGTCATGGAGTGTCAAGTCTCTGTCACTTTTAAAAATCATCTGGTATTGGGTTAGCTTCTTAGGATTCTCTTTTGTGATAGTAGTCCAGTATCTTCTCAGTCTATGTTATCTGAGGTGTTCATTGTCTGAGGTGATTACCTTTCTGGTAATCTTCTCTGAAAGGCAGCTTGTGTCCTCAACTGCAATTGTCTAGCTTTAGAACATAATAAAAAATTAGCATGTTTTTGTCATTTCTGACTCTTCTTGCTCAGAACAGGAGAATATTGTCCCCAGTGTTCTACAAAAGTCTTCTGTGGTCTTTGCAATCTCATGGTATGCTACATTTTTGTTTGCAGTGTAGGGTAGAAGTCATTACAAACAGTGTCAAAAAACTCAGAAACATGAAAATGAAAGTTCCAATTTGATGTAGAATGAATATAAAAAATGTTTACCTTTTCCAGTCACAACTAGGAGAAAAGATCTAAGCCCTAAAATGTCAGACTTGTGTCCAAAGAATTAGGAGAAACAGCATTTTCTTCAAATCTGGGATGTTCTCCATTCACCCAGCTGAATAGGAAGAGCATTGAACAGAGCTTCAACTCATGGCTGATACCCTAAATGATCTACAGGAAGCTCTTCTTATCTCTCTACCTTTGTTTTTTCTCCCACTGTCCGTCTCATCTGTTTATATTCCTGTCTCTCAAATTGCTTCTGATATGTGTCCGTTCAGCACCCAGCACAACGTGGTTCCCAGACTCCACTGGGACCCCTGGGCATTATCATCCTATAAACAAATAACAGTGGTGGTGAGTATAATTACAGCAGTCAAACCAGTCCAGCTCTGCATCGTTAGCCATGCCCTGAGAAAAATAACTTTTTGATCATTCTGATATGTCAACTGTGGCTTCCTTCATTGTCACTGGCAATCTAGCAAAACCCCTGCTTTGTGTTTCTTGGTTGGAAACATGATGGCAGGCACCCATTGCCCTCTGCAGAAGGTACTGAGAAATGTCATCTTTTCACAGGATGCAGCCCCATAATGCCACACTGTTAGCTGCTGCCCAGCCATCATGAGACACAGCACATATGTATCCTATGTCCATCCCATTCTATTTCCATCCCATGAGAGCAGAATGTCTACTGTAAATAAGAAAAACAGGGGCTAATGTAGTGACAAAGCAAGACAGTGTCAAAAATATGTCTGGATCAACTATAAGGTCAGATCACACACTGCCCAAGACCAGGAGAAGATAAAAACCTTCTGTAGGAGGGTGCACTCCCTGAGCATTGGTCTACAGATGGTTCTGTACTTTGGGTTTTCTCTCAATTTAAGCTTAATTTGGAATGTCTTTGATCTGCAATTGTATTACTTCTCCTGAGGGCATCTAAGTACATTGGTAGTCTGTCCTCTTTACCGTCCAATATTGTGATGTATCTTGTATAAGTTATACTGTGTGCCAGGCTGATGGTGAAATACAGACATGAGACTAGAAGTAAAAACAAAGGGACAGGAACAGGAGTAACTTCATGAAGTCACATAAGCTTCTGCTTTCTCAAAACTTATGTCAGCCTACAAGGACCAGCAGGGAAGCAAACTCTGTCCAGGCACCTGCACATTTGCTCACAAGGCTGTGGGATCTCCACCACTGGGGCTGTTCAAAACTTGACTGAACAAGTCCCCAAGATATATGATAGGTCTTTAAAGACAGACCTACTTGGAGTATGGGAGTGATCAAGAGATCTCTAGAGGTCCTCTCCAACATTAAATATTTCTATTATTATATGAAATCACCTGCAGTAGATTGACCTTTTTGCATTATTCTTGTCTCAGGAAATAACTGTGACATCTGGGTAACGGTTATTACAGTGCTGACAACCTTCATGAAGAAGGTGGGGGGCCATATTTACACCATTTAATGTTTCTAATAAGGCATTTCTCCTATATGATTTTTGCTGGTTTGTTTTTTTTTCTCCCCACAAGAAATCAGTAATTTGCACAATACCTCTCTGAATGGGACACAAAGAAATAAATCAGTCACGATTGTCTTTCATTTTTTGCCATAAACATGCTGTACTTCAACATCTCCCCAACTCTAGTGAAGGTAAAAGGAAACATTCGTTTAACAAGCTCCTCAGTGAATCCTGCTTTTCTTTGTGTCTAGAGTACACATAATTACAAATATCTCCTTTTTTTTTTCCTTAGTATCCTGAATATTCTCTTAGCTTAAGTGAACCGCAGGAACTTGCCATACTGAGGCCATTTCCTTTGTGTGTTTTTCATCTTTGTTAAACCACGGATAGTCTGCATTCCCCAGAGCTACATGAAACGTGGTCAAGTTACTAAGTCGTTCCCTTACGACAGGGACTTTGGAATTGCCTGCTTGTGCAACCTTTCCTGTGCTCAGCACAAGATGAGTGGTACTCAGTTAAAAAATCAGTCATCTCACCGGAGAGAGAGTGCTGAGAGCTCCAGTGTTTTGCTCGAAATTTGGGAGGACTGGAAAACAGGTTGCACAGCTCACGGAGGCCACTCAGAAGATGTGAGATCCTTGCCTGTCTTGACACTGTCCCATGTTAGTCACTCTGGGCCATTTCATGCAGCTAAGTCTTGCTCAGTGGGTCTTTTCCACCAGATTTCTGGTATGCAGTTACATTAGTGGTACTCAAATATACACGGATGTTTTGGGTAACTCCTGTGCCACAAAGTATACATTGTCAACGCCAGTGCCCAGTCACAGTATGTTAAACCTTCAGCTTGCTGAAGGTAAATCCCATTTTTGCTTTCCACTCGGTTTTATCAGTGCTCAGCTGGCCAGGTTTCTCCAGCTGGCAATAATACCTTGCAACAAAATCAGAGGACTACTCCTCCCAGAATTTGTCCCTTTGCTTGAAGGTCAAATATTGCGAGGAGAGACACATGATGTAGAAGTGAACTCCTTATCTCGGGGGAACCCTAGCTAGTGTAATATAGAACAGACTTTAGCAAATTTTCAGTAGGCTGGAAAGGACCTAACGGCAGGAGAAGGCTGGCAGTTTGCATGGAAGGATGAAACGGGAGGACTAGGAGCAGACTAGCTAGGTCTGACCTCAGTTAGGGCAAGACCCACATGAAGGAACGGGAAGAGCAGAGGTTGTGAGACAAGCGGAGGCCAAGGGCAGGTGCAGAGAGCAGATGGCATTCTTCTCTGACTCTTATAACTGCACCTTGGTCATCGTCATGCTGCTTCCTAGCGGCTGTAACTCTTTCATGGTTAATAAAATATCACAAACATCACTAACTTCCTGCGGGCCCAGGTCACTATTGCACCACTGGCACCACCAATAGCACTTTCCTGCCCCAGGCAGCTGGTGCTCCAACCTGGTTTTCAGTGCTCTGGGGACATAAATAAGTGCACATAAATCAGTTCTGGGTCCAGAACTGGACCACATGGGTTTTCTGTCACAGACTCAGTGTTGGTGGTTTGCTGACAGTGGGCAGCAAGACCAAACTGACTGTCCAAAGAACAAGCAAGTGGTGGCACACCTGAATCTCTGCCATGAAGACTTTTTCAGGCTCTGGTGACCACCTGTGTATGATGACGCCTGTGTGAAGCCCTCAGAATCAATATAACACATCAGCCTCTCCTCTTTGTCTACCCTAGCTCACACTTGGGTGCTCTAACTGTGACTAACTTCACAAGCCTCCATTCTAGGTATCTGAGATGTCGGGCTCCAGGGAGCATTTACCCTCCAAGTTGTCTTTCCTCCAGAGGGGTTATAGACACATCAGATGTTGGTATATTGGTGAAGTCCTACAGGAACTTTGAGGAGGAAGCACCATTGGTACTGGACCGAACCACAAAAGACCTTGGTCAGTGCAACAGGCACATGCTCCTGAAGACAGAAGGGGACATCAGAAAAAGTGACTGTCCTGACTTTTCCTGAACAGAACCCTTCTAGCTCAGAATATCAGCATGTTGTTGCATGTGGAGGTCAGCTCCATTTTGGTTTGGTTTTTTTTTCAGCTACAATCTGTGGTTTTTTATTTTTTAAGAGCAGTTTCTTTGGATGTTTGTGGAAGAGGACCAAGAAAATCCATCTGAAAGTTATGGGCAGTTTATAGTCCTGTCACAAGAGACAGCTGAATGTCTGGTATTTCCTATATTTAAATTTATATTTTGCTTTGACAGCATAACTAACACAGTTTTAAATATTTAATTAAATACTATAAAAACCAACACCGTATTCCTGAGAAAATCCTTTTCTTAACTCTGCTACTCTAGGCAAAAAACTTCCATTACATTTCTTTGGTTTGCATCTTTTAATGAAATCAGTTATTAATCCAATGAATCATTTCCTTTTATCCTATACCTATTAATTTTCCTTAACGGTCCTTTTATGAGGAACCTTATGAAAAGTGTTTCAAAAATCCAAGTAAATTACATGCACTTAGGTCACCTTGCTCTGCGATTTTATTAACTTTTTCAGGTCAACAAGGCATACTTTTCCCTTCAGAAGCTGTGATGGTTTGACTCAATCAAGCTACACTGCATTTATCTAAATGTTGTATTACTTGGTTCTTAATTAGAATGTTTCTCTGGGACTAGTGTTTCTGACACCAATGGACAACTTTCTAATCTTCTCGGTAATTGCTGTTAGCATGAATATAAGGACTGATGCAAAGTCCACTGAAGACGTTGAAAGAACAGCCTCAGGAACTCCTTTAAAACCTGTGCAGAATTATCTATTGGCCCTGGTTAATTAACTGTTCTGACAGCTCTGTAGCTTTGTTTTTAAATATTTCAATTTCTTTCAAGGATATAACCTTTTATGGAAAAAAAAAAAAACCCAAACAACAACACAACCAACCAAGCAAAAAAACAAAAAAAAAAAAAAACCAACAAAAAACATACAACAAATAAGAAACAAAACCAAGCAAACAGCACAACCCCCCTGCTCCCCCAACCTAAAAAAAAATGGACTTTTGCTTGCAAAGTACAATTGTTTTTTGTATTATGCATGATGTAGACTTGGCTACTGTCTTACTGTTCTTCTTCCCATCCTTATTTCCAGCTAGAACTTGTTAGCAGGCATCTCTTCCTAGTCATACTTTTCAAAATGCACAGGGCTTGTGGGACCAAATTACCAAAAAAAAGAGGTAGACCAAACCCACTACACATCCATCTAGTCAGTGTATGGGATGTGGCTTTCTGTGTGCAGTTTTTCCACCTAGAAAGCTGTCCTTTGCAGTTGATGGCTTCTCTAGTTGGAGACTGAAGTAATAGGTGAGGTGCCCAGACCTTAGGTGAACTAAATGATATTTTTCCCTTTGCATTCAGATACTTTTATCCTCAGAGCTATGTATAAACAGTCTGCAAACATGAAAACTGTAGCTTAAGGTATTATTTGCATAATTCACTGTGTGTGGAGCTGTGCAAAACCTAGCACAACAACCAGTATGTCCAGCTAAAACAGCTTCTAACCCACAGCTTTAGGTTGCAGGTTCCCATTTCCGGCTCAGTTCCATGTATACCACTTCCCAAGCAGGATTTCCTGGCCAGAGGTGTCTGACTAAGACAAGCTGCTTTGCTAGATCAGAGGGTCACCATTCCCTCTGCCAGGCAATTGGTCTTCCTCTCACAATCTCTTGTACGGAAAATTGGAGAGGGATATGTGGTAGCAATCAGTGGTGGAAAAGGGCAAGGGGCACATTGCTTTATATCAGATTAGGGGTACAACATCACCAAAGAGCTCAGGCAGGTCCACTGAGGAAGGGGAGCTATGCAGGAGAGAGGAGCAGGACAAGGAGGACAATGCAGGAGATTAGGGGACAAGACAGCCAGTAGCCTCAGAGTATATAAAATATCTTTCACTGGGGGAACATGGTGGATTGGAGCTCCAGAACTACAGGGTTGTCTTCTGCATTTTGCATGAAGTTATGTAAATGGCTCTTCTGGCTGTGGGCTGTGGCTTTTCATGTCCTGCAGTGCTTCCAAAGAAGATACCTGTTGAGCAGAGAAAGGGGATGTGCTCCAGAAACACGGAGAGGACTGGAGGTTGCACAGCAGTCCCCCACCTCATTCTTTCATCAGCTGGAAGCATTCGTTATGCTCAGTTTGAATTAGTTTGGGGGAGTGGGAAGGACACCATTGCTGAACCTGTGCTTTCTTCTAAGCTCTATCCTACCACATCATGAGGTTTGTCCTTCTTTAACCTTTGGATATTTCTCATTTTTATAAGTGTTTTCTTTCTTCCTGTCTTCTCTTTGCATCCAGAACAGATTTTATTACTCCTTGTGTGTTTCCAGGACTGAGCAGCTTTCTCCATTCCTTCTGCTTCATCCCCGTGTCTTGCCTTCCTTCCCTGTGGCTGGACAGTGTTGCCTTGATCAGTGAAGTGGCAGCGTATCACACCGTGAACTGCTGAGATTCCCACGTGGCTGGAATATCTGTGGAGCACAGCTGCAGACCAACGGGAGACCACCAATCGCTCACATCTCTGAACTGCTTGTGGCAGTTCTTCAGTATGCAGGCTGTGATGCTGCCAAGAGCGATCTCATCTCCTAGGCACCCATTCAGTTCTTCTCGACCCAGACCCTCAAGGTATCCCAGTCAAACAACCCCCCTTCATCTTGCCCCATCTGTCTGCCCCACATTCCTCTTTCCTCAGGGCCCATCTTTTCAGCAACAGTAGGTCCTGCTGCTTGGCTCCCCACCTCCCAGTTGACTAGGGCTGAAAAGACATGAAAAAGGAAATCTGTAAATAACAGCAGGAGAGGGGAGGGATATCTAACAATCTATGAAAAGCACTCATTTAAGAGAACAGAAAATTGATAAAGGGAGTTAAGATCAGGATGGAAAAATCCACAGCTGTAATCAATGGAGTTAAGAAGTTTTTCAAGTACATTAGAAACCAAAATTCTGGTAATGACACAGATCCCATAGGAGATGTGCATTGCTTCGCTGGGAAATAAAGATGCAAAAAGTGTGTATGTATGTTTTGTTGAGTATTTGGGAAAAAAAACCACAGGGTAATGAACACTGTATTGTATACAAGATTGTTTTCTGTTGCTAAAGAGAATTGCGTGTATCTAAGAGAGTTCTTAGAGAACAGATTTTGAAGGAATAGCCTTGGTGGTAGAAAAATTGCCAGCACAGGATATTGCTAAAATGTAAATAAAATTAGATTTAAACTTATTTGACATTTCAAAGTCTAATTCTCCAATAAAGAGAGTTTCTGCTGGATGTATGTTTGTGTGGTGCAGCTTTAGGACCAGAGGTCTGAAGCCAAGTCTGACAGTACAGCTGAGACCTGTGAAACACAGGATGGAGGGGTAATGGCATAATGATGATCAGACACTAACAGAAAGGAGTACATAACATTTGGCATGGGAAGTCTGGTAAAAGCATTGGTTGATGTAAGCAGACTTACACAACTGGTAACAAAAGAGTGGACACTGATGGGCTGGTCACAGAGAGCAGCCAAACTCCTGCCCAGGTGCTTGCTCACTCCATCCCTCAGCAGGGCAAAGATCAGAAATGAGAAAACTGAGAACTGAGAAATTAGTTGAGATACAGATAGGAGATCACTTACCAGATACCATTGCAGGCAAAACAGACTTGACTTGGAGAAATTAACTTAGTGCCAAATAATATATCACAGAATCACTCAGGTTGGAAAAGATCCTTGGGATCACCGTGTCCAACCATTAACCCTACTCTACAAGCTCACCCCTAGACCATCTCCCCCAGCACCACATCCAAGCGATGTTTAAACACACCCAGGGATGGGCACTCAACCCCCTCCCTGGGCAGCCCATTCCAATATTTCACTACTCTTTCCATGAAGAATTTTTTCCTAATGTCTAGTCTAAATTGCCTGACATTTATTGGACAACGAAAATAAATAGTTGAAGAGTAAGGACTAGATAGCACATCTCTGGCACGATCTTGGCTCAGTTCTGTGATGTAGGGTGACAGCAAGACATGTTCTGCATAGTCCAAACCTGTGTGCAGTAGCACAAGCTTCCCAGGTCAGGGCAAGGGAAGCTGGTATTTGAATATATGCCATACAATCTCCACATGACGTAAGTCTCTGGCATGTGGCTGTTCATTTGTTCAGTGCTGGGCTGCTGCTGGAGTACAGTGTGACCCTAGGTCACTGGCTGCATCCAGCAAGTGCTGTGAACAATACCAGGTTGTGGGCTTCAGGGAAATTGCTGCCTACAGGAGAGAAGGGGAAAATTAAACATCTTAAGTTCATTAAGGTGTCACCTTCTGGTAACAGAAAGAAATGCCACTGCTCAGCTATCTTTAATTAAGGCTTATCCTAGAGGTTAATCTTGAGCTAGGTCATGACATGGATTTAAACCATAACATTGTTGTTTGGATCCATCTGTTGGCTTTTGAACTTCCCTACCTTTCCCCATACTATGTGGAGCAAAAAGGGAGAATGCCAACTTTCAGGTCTAAGGAGACAATTTTCTCTTCTCTGTAGAAACCCTGTTGCCACTTCTGCCCAGAAATATGCACCATTGCTGCCAGCAGCACCATTCCCTGCTCCCTCAGCTCTTTCCCATCAGTTCACAAAACCAGGGAAGAGAAGCCATCCAAAGCCTTGATCAGGCAGCAGCAGTGCAGACTGGGTTCATACCCATCTTCTGCCTGCATCTCTGAACTTATATCCCATCACAGGCTGTGTGCTGCCGGGGGAGAGAGAACATTTCTCTTGCCCTTTCGATTTACTGCTGGTGTACAAGGCTGCATAGATATAAAGACTCAATCAGTGGGGTACAAGGTTCTTCTCACATTGTTACCATGCCCTAAGGGCAACAGCTTCAATTTGAGAGATCCTTAACCACAAAATAATGAGTAGACCACAGTGTTAAAGCTTTGTGGGTCAAGTCCCTTGAGACAGGTGAGGAATTTGCTCCATCACCACTAAAAACTGGTGCTCTACTACGCCAGTGAATGAACAAGACTGAAACCTTCTGCTAGCTGACTTAACAGATCTGGTCTGAAAACAGTGCTGAGGCAAAATAATGCCACAATTCTTGCCTTGGATGAACAGAGAGTTAGGGGGAAATTGCAGTCTATCTAATTTGCCATTAATAAACAGATTTTTTTAAAAATTTGTATTACTCAAACTTGCTTCCACTGAGTGCATGGGAGAGAGATAATTGAGGCTGGGCAGAGTTGCTTAAATCCTGGAGGTAGGCGAGGCTTTATGTGTCTGGAGACAGTTCCCTTTAGAAATGAAGGCCAACCCTAAGCCTACTCTGTACTCGCAGAAGTACATGAGAGCCAGAAGCACAGAGGACCTTGTCATTCCCATACAAGCTCCCCCAGTACAACGCTTCTTCCATCTTTAAACTAGCACCTTCATCCAAACCTGGTGCATCCATGTATGCTGCTCTGCTCCATCCCTGGCCAGGCTTGGGCTGGAATTTGGAACTAGCCATGATATCTGAGGCCAGGCCAAAATGACTAAGTCCTTGCCATCTGCAGGGTCCTTCAACGGCATCTTGTGGGACCATCACATAAAGACAGAGTTTCCCACAGTGGAAGGACAAAGTTTGTGGGAATTATTAGATGTCCATGTCCTCCATCACTCTGATCCCTGAGACTGACACAAAAGGTTAGCTACTGCTGACACCTGCCCCAGTGTGATTTGGTGGCAGAGCCTTGGCTGCACCTCAGGACATGGCTTGTGTTTCTGTGTGAGAATTGCACTCCCCTGACACAGCACTAACCATCACGCCATGGGCTTTCCAGACACCAGCTATCATGTGCATCCAGAGAGAATCAAACCCCAAGAACAGCAACAGTTCAGCTCCGTGTGCCCCTCCCGGCTGCAAGCACACCCGTGAGCACAGTCTGTGCAGGGTCCCCAGGGTACCCCAGTACAAGACGTGTGTCTGTGCACACACCATGGCACCACTTGTCAGCAGGAGGTCAGACCCAGCCCCATCTCACTCCCTGCTCTGCCTTCAGTTTGCTTTATAATGGCCCCTCCAAGATGCTGCCTCAGCACAGTGAGTTTATGAATGTGACATATCATTCAATACCGGCCACCATAAGCCACTCTGTTACTATGGCAACTGCCTCCTTAGCCCAATTCCTGAGGCTCCTCAGACCTGCTTGATATTCACCTTGACACCTTTCCTGGAGACCCTGGGGAAATGCACTAAGTGTGAAAACACCTTGCACTTACCGGGTCAAGGTTATTCCTCCCCATGTGGATGTGCAGCTTCAAGAGAAGGGCTCTCATCTCCCTGACTTCTGGCCATCCTCTACTTCTCTCTCTTCCTGCACAGCTAATTTGCTGCAAAACCAAACCTGGACTTGAGTCTGGGGTCCTCTACAATCAGAAATGCTGAATCCTCAGTACTCTGGCCAGGGGTTCCTGCTGACAGAGCTAGGCAGATGTGATTAGGAGAATATGTGAAATATTGACCCTAGCTAACATGATTTCTCTGTATTTCTGATCCCCTGCATGTGGCTCGCTCTCCTACTTTGAGCTTTCCTTCTTTCGTGTCCAACTATTTTTTTTTTTTCCCTTGTTTTCTGGACTAGGCATTAAGTTTTTTTACTTAAATTAGCCTCCTGATTTGACTGCCTTTTCAGGGATTTCTTCCTAGAGACTTCGCCCTGTGCATTCTATAGCTCTGCTGCTGTGTCTGTCTCACTACTGGCTGCTGCATTGCCCATACTGCCCCAGTGCCCTAATTCATGCCAGGTTGTGGGACTGGCAGATTTGTACACAGCTGCCAGGTCTGTCCCTGACTCCTTGAATCAATCAGAGAGAAGCATCACAGGGCATGATAAGGGTAAAAAAAGAGGTTTAATAACAAGGTAAGATGCCTAATCAGGACAGATTTCAGGAGTTACGGTAAGGGATAATGGTGAATAAATTTGACTCCAGCCATTCCCTTTCACAGCAATTATTAATGACAGCACCATGGGCTCTTCTGCTCTATCGCGGCTTGTCAAATATCTCTCTAGCACTCCTACCTATGGGTAATTTTGGTTTGCCTAATTATGTGTCCCCAGCGGAGATTTCCAGAGGTCTGTTTCAAAAGTCAGTCACAGAGCAAGTAATTGGCAGAGATTTACAGAGTCACGCTGGAAGGCAGTGATATTCTGGAAGGAGGAATCATTGTGCTGTTAGATACATCTTCTTTTCTTTAACGTGCCTGGAAAGATCTCATCTGATTTCCTGTTTACTCTTCATTGGTTACCTGGTTGGGTGGGAGGCCTCCATAGAAAGGATGTAAACTGCACAGAATGTATAGCAGGTGACAGAAAGCCAGGTGAGAGCTTTTGTGCCCTGGTTTGGAGCACAGTACCAATGCAAACACCGTTTTTTGATGATGAATTTTTGGAGACTTTGAGTTCTGTGTGCCAAGCAACCACTCCTTTTTATCTTCTGGAGCAGAAGGATGTTATACCATTTGTTCCTCAGCATGCAAGAAACTGGGAAACGGAGGCACCTTGACCATAACAATAGCATAAACTATCTCTGTGTTGCCCACATTGCATGTGTTGTCCACACTGTCTGTCACAGCAGGAGGAACTGGATCTGATGGGAGACCAGGGGTGGAGCAAAGAGGATGTTTGGTAATTTGTAAGTGCTTGGTACAGCTGCCACAGAGCACACGTGCTCAGCTGCAGCAGTAACTCTGGCTAGCAAGAGGATTGGTGCGGGGAGGGGAAGAATTTAATCTAAGCATCTAGGAGATAGGGCAGCCCTGCCCTGTGCTGTCCTCACAGCCATTCCCTCTGTCTCCCCCTGTGATGTTTGGGCTACAGCAAAGGTTTTCAGTTAGCTGGGAAATAATCAAGGAAACCTTTTTGACAGGAAATTCCATTTGAGCCCTACAAAAATTTCATGCTTTTAATAGCATTCTCACCAAGAAGAATTCTCAGGGCAGGAGAGCCTCCTGTGCTCTGTGGTTGTGTCTGCTCACCCAGCAGGGGAGAGACCAGACTGAAGCCTGTTTTCCAGCTTTGGAGAAGGGAATTATACATGAGCTTTACTCTCAGGCAGCCCCTCCACCCTCCCATCCTGCTGCCAGCCCACTGCTATTTCCTCTTCCTTCTGCTTCTGAAAGGTTTCAAGCCATGCTGGCTTTTACCCCTATGCCACCAACACAGGAGTATGTTCCTGGGTCAGTGATGGCTCATCCTGTATAGTGGGACTGTGAATTCCCCAGCCTAGCAGCAAAGCAGTTAGAAGGGACAGACACATGGTTAGTTCTGACTTCTGGTCGACAAGCAAAGTTAGAATTCTGCCCAGTATTTACCTGATACCTGACAACCAGTGGGCAGCAAAGAAAACTCAGCTTCTCCCAGTTCCTATCTGAAATTCCCGAAGTCAAAGTACTTCGGTAGTCTGGACACACCTTGCCTCTTCTCCTTTTGTACTTATATAAATTACATTCCTGGGAATGTAATGCAGAGTGGTTGGATACATCCCCCAATCCATCAGAGCACCCTCCTAGTAGCTGGGACACTGCCCTAAGGAAAGTCTCTCTTGACTTGAAGGTCACAAGCAGCCTTTCTGGTGGCTTTTCACAGGAATGTGTTCTGCCCATTAGGCTTTTCTACAAGACACTAACACTGTCCCCACCTCTATCCACAGAGCCAACCCCAGAAGAGTCTGGCATCTATGGGCTCCAGCTTGTGAGAAGGGTCATAAACCCAGGCAAGCAAGAATTTCAGACACATTTGTGCTTACTACTGGCTGTCTGTGCCACTCCTATGCTCATCATGTGGCTACTGTGAATCCCTCTCCACACAACTCGCTTTCTCTGAGGTGCTGGAATGGAAAGTGCCCATCCTTGCTCCACGCTGTGCATGGCAACCCAGAGATGGACCTCAGCACTTCAGGGCTCAGCCTAAGCCTAAGGAAACAGTTTGCTGATAATTGCATGGACACTATAGGCTGCACACATAGGGTAAGAGAAGATGGGACAACAGCCAAAGGAAGGTCTGGAGAAACAGTGCTTTGCTTCACACCTGGAGACAGAAGGGTCTAGGCAGGCTGGAGAATTCCTGATGAACCTTCCTCTAGTGGCTTCTAAGTTTTGAAATACTTGTGTACATCAGAGGACATTTGATCTTCTCTGACACCACAAGATTATCAAGAGCTGTCAAAAGATTATCAAAAGCTGTCAGCTTTTACAGTTGGGGTTGAATGGGGAAGGGAAGCACATTGTTAATACTAAAGTGTCTTTCCTGCCTGGACCAGCTTAACCTGTGATAAGATGTAAGGTTAGGATGTACTGTCACAGTGCTTGATCCCAGTCCAAGACAAGTTTTGAGCAGTTGCTCAAGGGCATGCTTAAGCAAGCAGAGCCATTCTGGATTTGGGCCAGTCTCTGGGACTGGACTTGGAGAGCTAGAGGCTGTGTCCCTGCAGATGAGAACACCAGTTTGCTGGAGGCAGTTTGTGATGGCAGGACAATAAGAAAAAGTAGTAACACTCTCCCTGCTCTTTGCAAGCCTCTGGGCACTGTTCTGCTTTCATCACTCTGTGTCCAGCAACGTCTCGCTGCTTTGGAGACATACTGGGTTTTAAACCCAGACCCTTCACACAGACCCTGCTGAGGATCCTCTTTACCCCACTTCACCCTGGCAACTCCACAGCCCTCAACTCCCAGTAGTTGTCTTCATGTATGCAAATCCAAAAACTGATCTGACAGAGAGTTGTCTAATGAAGATGGCATCTGCACGGGTTAATGAGTGCAATCTGCCCTACACCTTGCTTTTTAATTTCATGGAGTCACAGAAAGGTGGAAAAGCCCTCTCAGGGCATCTAGCTTATCTTCCTGATCCCTTCCCAGGACTAACTTCAAAGTCAAATCAGGTTGCTCAAGGCCTTGTCCATTCAGTGTTTAAAATCTCCAGGGCCAGAGACTTTTGACCAGGCTTTTGCTATAGATCCTTCCCCAGCCAGGCCAAACAGACCCAGCTTCCTCAAATACCACGTGCTCAATAGCCTTGGCCATTTTGGTGATCATCCACTGGACTCTGCAGGCTTGCTCAGCATCCTCCTTGTACCACAATGTCTTCAGACTGTCCACCATTCTCCAGCTGTAGCCTCAGGAATGCTGAACAGATGGGAACAATGCACATCCCTCATTCCTCCAGCTGTGCTCTTGCTGAAAGAGCTTTGTCTGTGCGGGGGATAAGCTGCCATTTGGGGATCAGGGGGAAGATTTTGCTTTGGTGCATGGCCATCAGTAATTTGATCTACACTGTTGTGTGGTGAGGACATCTGCCACCCAAGTTACATCCCTTAGGAGGGCTATCACAAGAGAAGGACCAACTATTAGAACAGCAGACTAGAAGACATGGCTTACCCAGAAACAAAATGATGGTCTGGAGGAGAGAGGACCACTATCTAAATATTTTGGGGGACTCAGACTAACTTAGAAGGAGATGTTTTAAGCAATTGGATAGTGGTGGCTCAAGGAAAGGCAGGGATGAATTCACAGGCCATCTGAATTTAGGCTGGAAACTTAAGGAGGTATAGGGTGCAGTGGTAGTAGCACTCTGGAGGAAACTTCCAGTTTCATGTCAGGAGGGAGGAAACCTCAGAGGAGGTAAGCCAAATGAAAAAGGGTGGCAAATTCAGAAGAGACCTAATGTGCCTGGAAGCGGGTGGTATACTGGAGAAAATGTCCTGGTCTGGGTTTTCATGGGTGGGTGGGTGGGTGGGTGGGAGCTGACAGGATTTATTAACAGGCACTTAGATGACTTAACACAACCCGACATGGCCAATTTGGACCAAATTACTCATACCTTTTGCACCAGAAGTGTGAGCCCTAGAATTGTCTGGCTGCCTTAGAGATGCATCAGATTCCTGTGGGCTCAAGGGAACCTACACAAATATGGGAAATTGTTGGCTTTGGCAGT
>JANVCC010000083.1:0-56163 GCA_025345505.1 Todiramphus chloris collaris | reverse complement strand
GGGAAGGGGAAGGGGAAAGGGAAAGGATTTCATTCACCTGCTTGCATTTTTCCTTGGTGATTCTTTTCCAGTGCTTTGATAAGTAAGACACTAAAGAAATGTTACGGAAGAAATTTCCTTCCCCAACAACTGTTTTCCCTTATCTATTTGCCCCCTGAATGAAAACATTATTTTTTTAAAAAGAGAGAAAGAAAAGAAGTTTAAAAAGCTGAAAAGGTTTCTGTGATTTAACAAGGCCACTGTGGGATATATTAAAGATATGGAGGAAACCCAGGGCTAGCTTTGATGTAGAACCTTTGAAAAACCTGAGCAGTGAGAAACAGCCCTGACCCATGCATGTCCTGATGAAAGGGAAGAGCACGACTTGTCACTCCGAAGCCAGGTCTCTATCTGTCAAAAGCATATCAAGGTGCCAGGTCCCAACTGGGTTTGCTGAGAAGCAGTGTCAGCCTGGCTGCCTGCAATCCAGCTGTTTCAACCCAGCCGCAGGCCTGGAGCGAGCAGGGAGGATGGGCTGGAGGAGGGGCTGCTGCACAGCAGCTGCTGCTCTGCGTACCAAGGTGTGTGAGGAGCAGGGAGCTGCAAGAGTCACCTCCCCTCTTACTACCATATTTCTGGCCAGGAAGCAGGTTGGGTAACTGGGGTCCATGAGATTCAGGGAAGAACTGCTTCACTTTGCAAGGCTGCAGTCAACATCTGCTAACAACAGAGCAGCAGAGAATGCTCCTGTTTCATCTGAAGAGCCCTGCAGACTTGCAGAATCTATTCCACGTAGCAAGATGCATCACTTCTAGGATGCATTGTACAAGGTGAGATGTGTGGCTTGCAGGACACGTTGCACACAGAAGGAGGGCAGACATCTACTGTGGGTAAACTCTGGGGCTCTGAAAGGTGGTGGTCATGTCCCTTGAAAACAGAGCTGGCTATGGTACCAAACCCATGGCTGTGGCTGTGGCAGGAGGGAGGAATGACAGCGGTCACTATTGTCTTCCATGCTGAGCACTGTCCCTTCTTTGCATCAGCTCAGCTCCTTTACTGGTTGTCAAATGTAAAAGAGACATGGACATACTGGAGAGAGTCATGAAGATGATGAGATGATTGAGGCATCTCTCATGTGAATAGAGGCTGAGAGAGCTGGGATTGTGCAGCCTGGAGAAGAGACTGGCTCGGGGGAATCTTCACAGCGTATATAAATACTTGACAGAAGGATGCAAAGAGGACATAGCCAGGCTCTTCTCAGTGTTACCCAGTGCTAGAAAAAGAGGCGATGGTCAAAAACTGAAACAAGGAGTCTCCATCTGAACATCAGGAAACACTTTTGCACTGTGAGGGTTACTGAGCAGTCAAACATGTTTCCCAGAGAGGCTGTGGAATCTCCATCCTTGGAGACATCCAAAAGTCATCTTGACATGGTCCTGGTCAGCGAGCCTTAGCTGTCCCTACTTGAGCAGAGGGGCTGGACAAGATGACCATAAGAGGTCCCTGCCAACATCACCAGGTCTGTGATTCTGAGACATCAGCTCTAGGTCATACTATTCCAATAAGCTCTGGGCACGAAGTCGGAGAAGATGTACGAAGTCTCTGAAGTCTTTGCTCTGACAAATCACAGCAGGAATTTGTGACAGATTCACCTACATGAGCAGTGGGAACATTTCCAGGAAATCCTTCCAGAAAGGCGTTCATGACAAAATGTCTCAATGATCATTTGGCAAAGCATTTTTCTTGGCTTGAGTCCTCACTCACGAATCTTTGAAGACTAAACTAAGCACATACTCTGCTAGTGGCTAATGGTGCAGGAAACCAGCACTCAGAGAGGAGGTACCAGTTAAACAGATAAGACAGTATCCACAAGCCTTATACAAAATCAACTGAGAGCATTGTGGCAGACACAGATTAACCTCATCACAACCTCAGAGGCAGCTTATTCCAGCAGATGAGTGACCTGCAAGCCTTATGAGGATTAGTTTTGAGTGACAGTGTGTGCTTTACAGGAGTGGAAGTAGGGGAATTCTCCCTAGGGCAGAAGTGCTTGGAGAACAGTGACAAATCTGACCTCCACACAGCACACCCCAGTCCCTCACACCACCCCACCTTCATCATCCCTATCATTGCTCCCCTTCCTCCCACTGCTGACTCAGCCCCCCAGACCTCACAAGCACGTGCTCACTGTGAAAGGTCCTGACAGCCCATGCTAAGCAGGAAATCCAGTGGCACCCCAAAACCTCCACCATCACAGCTGGGCACTGCTTTTAACTCGGGTGATCCCATGGAGAGCTCTTGAGCCTGGTCTCTCTCTAGGAACCACCACAGCTGTGAAATAAACAGGGCTAAAAGAGTACACAGCAGACTAAGAACAGGGAGGTGAGCACAGAAGCTCGCAGTGCTGTGTGGCAAGGGAGTGATCCCAGGAATAAGGAAAACTGTAGGAATCAAAGACCTATGACACCCCCATGACACCTGCTCCCACAGGGGGGAAGACCATCATCTGTTCTGGTATGGGTCAGGGACAGCTGAAGCCATTTTTGGGACACAGGCTTTTGGATTCAACCTCAGGGCTAGACTGAAGGTCATGTGCAGGCTACTCCACCTGAAATAAAATAGATGATATCCCAAGATGCTGTGCAGACCTGGACATGGTCTGAGTTTTACTATACATTCAGGCGACATGTCCTCTGGACCACTCTCTGGATGTATTTCTTATTTTTCTAAACTATCATGCACATTCTGGTGTTCCCTATCTTGTTTTGGATCTGGGGTGAGTGGAAAGCACTGCTTGGTGCTTGCTTTAAACCTTGAATCAGCAGGGATAATTTTCCAGTAAGGGCTTCCTGGGGATTTTTGCATGCAACCCTGTGCAACTGACCTTAAAAAGGGGGGGATGGGTGAAAGACGATCCAGAATACAGATGAGATGAACTGAAAGCATCCTGCTGGAGATGAATATGATTGGACCAAGCATGAGACCAGGTAATAGTACAGAGGTATCCAAAAAAGAACCCTAAGCAAGGAGTAGAGTGCTGGGTAATCTCAACAGAACCTGAAGGTTTCAGCTTGCTCTGCTGGAGCTGAAGTCTTGACTTGGAAAGCAATCTCTTCTTTCTAGCCTTTCCTGAGGGATTTAAGATGAATGATATACATAGATACTCTTCAGTTAGGCTTCCAACCATGCTGTCCTGCAGGGACACTCCAGCTGGCTACACAACTCCCACCAAGACTAGTAGTGGATACCTTAGGGTAGATGAAAGAACAGAACAAAACTTTTCTTCAAACTTTCTCTGTGTATTCTCTCAGTGTCTGTAGCTTATGGATTTAAAAAAAAAAACACGCGATATTTTTTCTTTTATTAATCCATCTAATTGCTTTTTGAACTCATGGCAACAAAAGAACCCTGTGGTGTTGAGTTCTGCAGCTTAATTACATTTTGTACTGGGCCATTCAAGTTTGCTGACGTGAGTCTTAACTAGCACATCTGTACATGGGGCTGAGATGACAAATCTTCAGTGAATTCATCAAAAAATCACAGAATCACAGACTGGTTGAGGCTGGAAGAGACATTTGGAGGTCATTTGGTCCAACCCCCCCTTATAAAGAAGGGCTATATAATGCTATTTGCCCAGGATGATATCCAGATTACTTTTGGATATCACCAAGGATACAGACACCACAACCTCTCCGGGGAACCTGTGCCAGTGTTCAGTCAAAAGTGCCAAGTCCTTGTCACTAACAGTGGAAAAAACATGTTTAGAAGCATCAGGTGTACACAGGGATAGCTCTACCATCTGTGTTGCAGAGGCATTTAAACGGATGAAGTACAGTGTGTTAGATTGAGCGTTTATCATATAGGTACTTACAGCTGAGGATAGCCCCAGTAATAGGAAGTCATAGGCACAGTGATCCAGTCATATTCAGCTGCAGGAATCTGTGTCTGACATCAGGGTTGGAGCCTCCGTCTCACCACCCATAGCTGTGAGCTGTGGGTTTGGGTATCCATTAGAACCAGGGTGATGAGGATAAGTGGAAATAACAACAGGATAAAAAAGTAACAGAAAGGCATCCCCAGGAGTCTCAGCTCAATGACAGGGAAGTTCAAAAGTTCATGAGCATGCCTGACAGTGAAATGTGTTGGAAAATAAGCATCTTAATTACAGTGACCATTTCTGACCCTTCCACTGATAGTGTCTCTGTTGCTTAAATGCCACATTGAGCAGAGGCTGGTGCTGGGGACACTGTGAGCAGGTTGGCAGCAGGGCAGTGTGCAGGAGCACTGCCAGCCAAGGATGTAAGATACACCTCTCAAGAAAAAAGCCTTTATTCAATCATTCTGGGCTGAAGGTTCTCTCGGGCCTGCAGGTATATCTCTAGAGGCAGAGGAAGTAGCAGCGGCTGTGCATGCAAGTATCTCAGGGAAATGCAGACATAGATTTTACTGGTAGAGCTGGAGCAGGAATCCACAAGGGAAAATTGAAGAGATAAGTGCCTGGTTTGCAGGTATTTATGCAGACCCTTCACGATGCCTCTCGCCGTGACTTTATCTTATGGTTTGGTTATGTGAGCGCCAGTAAGGCTGGAAGCAAAGTATTGTGAAGTTTGACTGTATTTCTTGCACATGACTTGGGAGACAGATCTGCAACTACTACACTCACATGGTGAACTGTGTGTCCCAGGCCACGGAGTTACACTGAGGAGTTAGCGGCATGGTCACCAAATGGAGCATTAGTTGTATGAACCAATTAAAAGGAATCCTTTTTATGCAGCTCACCTTTCACGGGTTTCTTGCATTTTTATGCATGTTATTCTGCTGTTAACTGTTTATGTCAGATGCCAGCCCCCGCCGTGGGTGCTCCTTTGTGAGTGAGCAAGGTGAATCTGTTTCTTTTACTCCTTGTAAAAGTACAAGCAAAGAAACAATCTGTGCCCAATACAGTATTTTCCTGAGCTTCACCAACGAACAGTAAATCATCCATGAGAAGTACTGGTCCCTGAACTAACCGGGCAAAGTCAGGACCTTTAACCTGTACCGCAAGAAGGGCCACAGGGTAGTCTGATGGTTCAGCAGTCTCTCTTATCACAGAAAGCAATAGTGCTCTAGTAAGCATTGATTATCAGATTAGAAATTACCAAAGGACATGGGCTGAAGTCCAGTGCTGGCAAAATCTCTGCTTCTCAGCTAACATAGCTCCATGATGCTCCCCATGAGACCATTGCTTCCCCCCCACCTCCATGCTTACCGTATTCAGTGCTTTTCAGGGGACATGGCCATGCTGGGAAGCTACAGTCTCTGTATACACATTGTATTGGTGAGGTAACTTAACACATGTTTACCAAGTACCTTTTAGAGAGAGTGCTACTGCAGTTTAAGATCAACTGGCAATTAAGCACCATGCTCGCTCACTCCTCCCCTCCCTCAGTGGGATGAGAAGGAGAATCAGAAGAAAAACGTAAAACCTCATGGGTTGAGATAAGGACAGTTTAATACTATAGCACAAGGAGAGAAGAAGTAATAATAACAATCATGCTAATAAAAGAATGTATAAAGCAAGTGATGCACAACACAATGGCTCACCACCCAGGACCAGATGCTCAGCCCATTCCTGAGCTGCGATCCCTCCTTCTGCAGCCAGCTCCACCAGTTATATACTGAGTGTGGTTTCATATAGTATTGAGTATCCCCTTGGCTAGTTGGGGCCAGCTGTCCTGGCTGTGCCCACTCCCAGCTTCTCATGAAGATTAAGTCTATCCCAGATCAACCCAAGACATTATCCACCTCTTATTCTATACCATCCACCTCATTCCCCTATAAATATATACCTTACAGCTCTGAGACTCCTGACACCAAATCCTTCCCCTTTTCCATGCTGTTTAGGACTCAGTAAGACAGGATAAATCCTTATTTCCTTAAGAAATACTTTTATATCATCTAAAGTAATCTGCGTGTTAAATTTGCCTGTCACAAGAAGAAAAAACAAAATTATATAATAGAATCATAGAATCATAAAATAGTTTGGGTTGGAAGGGACCTTAACGATCATCAAGTTCCAACCCCTCTGCCATGGGCAGGGACACCTCCCACTAGACCAGGCTGATCAAGTCCCATCCAACCTGGCCCTGAACACTTCCAGGGAGGGGTCATCTACAGCCTCCCTGGGCAACCTGTTCCAGTGTCTCACCAGCTTTAGAGTGAAGAATTTCTTCCTAAGAAGAAATCTTAGAATCTTATCTAATCTAAATCTACCCAGTTTCAGTCTGAAAACCCCTACTGCTGACACTACACTCCCTGATGAAGAGTCCCTCCCCAGCTTTCCTACAGTGCCCCTTGAAGTACTGGAAGGCCACTGCAAGGTCTCCCTAGAGCCTTCCCTTTTATAGTCTGAACAACCCCAACTCTGTCAGTCTGTCCTCACAGGCAAGGTGCTCCAGTCCCTTGATCATCTTCATGGCCCTCCTCTGGACCCACTCAGACAAGTCCATGTCCATCGTATGCTGGGAGCGCCAGAGCTGAACACTGATTGTTATCCTACTGTCTGCAGAGTGCGAAGTATCAAAAAAATTGAGCTATTTTTGTCTTAGCCTACTGCTTGCTAGCGTGCATTTAGAACTGGTTTCCTATGGGAAATGGCTTGATAAGTTTGTTAGGCACTTTAGAAGTTTCCTCTGCTGTGAGAGCTGACTCCTGTCTATATCTTTTCCCTTGGCTGAGACAAATTTTATTAAGCCATAAGGCACTTCTAATTTCTGAGATGAATATTAATATTCATGCAGGACAGGTGTACAACTGGGGTGAGATGGACTTTATGTGTAAAGCACAGTCAGACCTGGAAGAGTATTTAGGATTAAAGGAAGGTTAAAAAGGGAGGGAGGATATCTCAAACTAAAGCCATTCCTGTGGAAAGGCAATACAGCCTTAAAATGAAGAGAAAGGGGTCAGGAGAATCTGCAGGTCAGGAGATTCTGCAGGTACGCATCAGTGCAGCTCCACTGATGTCATTAGTGGTGCTGTTAAAATTCACACAGGTTTTGACCTGACATAAGGTCTTCAGTGACTTGCTTGAAAAGTAATCAAGAACAGGTCAAATGTTTCCAAGCAGCTTCCCTAGGCTGGCTCGGAAGCAAATAGCCTGTACCTGAGCAATCAGCTGGCCCAAGTGGAGCACTTGGGGTAAGCCTATGGTGTGGATGAATGCAGTTCCTTTCTCAGCACAGAGATCTTTGCTGCTCTCTGTAGGGATGACTTGTCTCCTCTGTTATCTTCTTCCGAGCTTTCCCTGGCAGCAGTGATGGCAGGGTAGCAAGATATGCCTGTGTTCTGAATCGCAGGTCATTGTTCTGAATCTTCTTGTCTTTGGTAACTGCTGAATTTTGTTCTGTTTTGATTCCCATTCCAGCCTAAGGGGATTTGCTTTCCCTGCTGCAGCAGCTCACCATGTCAGTTTTCATTCTGGAGGGAATTGTATCTTTTTTTTTTCCACACTGGTACTGAATTAAAGGATCTGGATTTTGTGATGGGAACTTGTTTAGACAAACTAATTTACACTCTTTTTTTTTTTTTCCTTTGTCTTCCTCTGGCTCTTGCAGGGTCCTCTTGTCTGGGTCTGCAGTGTTGGACAAGAGTTAAGTATCTCACAGTAAAGACCACCAGTGTCAGTGGGAGGGGATGAGGTGGTCTTTATCAGAGTATCTTGACCTGTTCTGAAAATGTAGCTCCCAGTTCCCTCAGGCCAAAGGAAGGCACCAGTCTCCACACAACAGGGTAAATCTGCCGTTTTCTGGTATCAGAGGTGAAGCTCAGCATGAAGACAAATGTCAGCGTTAGCTCCTCGGTAAACTGGGGTAGCAGCTGGTGACCAACTATGTCCAAGCATCACAGTGTGCCAAAGGCATCATTACCCTGCAATGAAAAAATGTGTATCTTCATTACGAAGCATGAAGGGGAACATTCAAGGTGACATTCACTGCACAGGGGTGCAGCCAGAACTAGAATGACTGACAGTCTCTGACTATCTCCTCCAGCCTCCTCAGAGCGCTGCATCCTTTGCAGAAACATGGCAGAAGGTCTGAAGGGATAGCGGGGGCTCAGCTGATTCAATTACTACCACCTCCTATGAGTGTTTGGAGCTTTTGGACAGCAGCCTCCTCCTCCTTCACAGAGCACTGTGTACCTTGTTCTGCCTTCTGGGCAGAAGGATTTCCTTCTAATCAGCGTTGATGCTATGAAGGTATTTTCCCTGCCAGGTTCTCCATGAGCCCATGGCTACCTCTTGCCTTGCAGCCACCAGGTTCAACTGGGAATGTCACTCTCATTTATTCTTTGCTGTAACGAGACCCGGCTGTTGGTTGCACATTGGTGTCTGCCCCCTCATCATCTGTGGTCCACATCTCTGGAGAAGATGAATTGTAGTTGAAGCCTCTGGGCATGACATTGGGTGAAATGCATCAGTCTGTACTAGTACAAAGCTGAACTACACTGATTCATTGGTTCCCTCTGGCCCTGAAGCATGTGATGGTCTGAAGGAAGGAATCAAACCTGAACCTGAACAGTAATTTAACCAAACCACTGCTGGTGACTTTTCCTACCATGCAACAGGTCCCATGTCCTTTCTGTATGAGTAAAACAAAGGCAGGACCTGCAGAACCTTGTAGGAAGAACAGTTGAAATGTTCAAAGACATGTGCCCAAGGGTGCACATGGAGTGATTCTGGAAGAGAACCTAGAGGGAGGTTGTCCTCCCTTTCTACCCTGCCCCAGTGAGGCCACATCTGGAGCACTGTGTCCAGTTCTGGACTCCCCAGTTCAAGAGGGACAGGGAAATACTGGAGAGAGTCCAATGGAGGCTACAAAGATGATGCAGGGGATGGAACATCTCTGATGAGGAAAGGCTGAGAGCCCTGGGGCTGTTCAGCCTGGAGAAGAGAAGGCTGAGAAGGGATCCTATAAATGTTTACAAATATCTGAAGGGTCAGTGCTAAGAGCAAGAGGCCAGTCTCTTTTCAGTGGTGCCCAGTGATAGGACAAAGGGCAGTGGACACAAACTGGAGCCCAGGAAATTCTGTCTGAACAGAAGGAAAAACTTCTTCCATGTGAGGTTGGTGTAGCCCTGGACCAGGGCCCTTTCTCTCTTTCTCCCTGCTCTCCAGGTCCTTGCCTTTCATCTTTCCCATCAGATGCTTTCTGTCTCCAGGCAGAGAAAGGCAGAAAGGAGTTTGGAAGCAGGAGGCTTTATTTTTTCACTAGAAACCTAGTATTCCGACTGTGCTGTCAGGTTATCTTCACACTAGACAGCCTGGCCTTTTTCTAACCCCTTGGGAGGCACTGGACCTCCTCACCTCTTGGCTTGTCACAGAAAACATCTGCAGAAATACATCTTTCTTGAGATTTGCATGCAAGCTGGAACAAGCACCCTGTGGTTCAGGGAAGAGCGGCAGAGCCCTTTGTGGAGAAAATATCTCCATTCAGCCATGCAAAGTAGCCCCAAGGAGTGTCATACCTTTGCAGGAATGTGAAAGAAAGGTTCTGTCCTGCAAGCTAATGCAAAGCCTGGGAAGGAGCTCGGCATTGCCTGTATGTTGTGCGTGTACCAAAACTCAAGGGGAGATTGTTAGGAAGCAGAAAAGGATTGAGTTTAACTTCCCAAGGAAGTTGATTCTGCACACCTGGATGCTCACACGCACGTTTACAAACACAAGGACTCATATGTCCAGGTGGTCTCAGCCAGATCACTTATGTGCAGCATGGTGGACAAAGGGTATCCGCTGCCGTGTCTTTATAACGCCTCCCTGGGTGCGCTTGATTGGTGAGGAAAAGGGGTTTTTGGACAGTGGTTTTGACTCTGGAGTCAAAATTTATTACAATGTCATATTATGCTTTAGAATTTTGCTTCCTTCACTCTCTGTAAGTGTTAAGACTTGTTTTCTCTTGTCTGTGTTTCCTTGTTTTGGGCCTCTTGTGGATCTGGTCTCTTTGTTGGGATAACAGGAGAAGAAGTGACACACACATTGTGATGTACAGCTGCCAGAGCTGCCAGAGGACAGGCTTTCTGCTGACAAGTCACCTGAGCCATTGGTTTTTGTGCAAGCAACACTTTTACTGTTGTCAGCCATGTCCTTTTATTTGGCCTGTGCTTACTTGAAGACAACACATACAATTCTTCTGTGAGCAACGGCAGGATGGGTACCACAGACAGGGGCATTGGGAAGGAAAAAGCAGGCTCTCATTTTCTAGGTTCACGTGTGAGTCCTCAGCACCATGTCAGGAAAGTCCTTCATCGTAGCCCCTGGCTGGCTGGAGCTCGTGGTGTGTCTGAGTATCATGAGATGCCCTTGGTTCTCTGACTTTAGTGAGGAACTTTGTCAAAGGTTTTTAAAAGACTAAGTGAATTGCAGCCTTCACAACTGGTTTGCTAACACACCTAAAGCAGGTAGAAGAACTCAATTTTCCTTTAAAGAGTACATGCTGGGTTCCCTGCCCTATGTGCCATAACCAGTAGTGAAAGTCAAGAATGTTCCCTGCACGCTTGCAGGCTTGTTTAACCCTTCTTGATGCACTGCCTGCTGTGAGGTGCATGAGGGAAGAGACCAAATTGCTAATAATCTGAGCAATTCTGCAGGCGGAACAGGCAAAAATGCAGCGAATTGACCTAAATCAAAAATTTTTCTAGGCAAGGAGGAGGAATGGATTTTGAGGGGTGAGTAGGGAAATAAATAATGGGTTTTTTCTTAGATGGAGACCACATTTACTGTTTGCCCTCCTAGAGTTTTAAAAACAGCAAAGCAAATTGCTAATGAAAGGTATAGAGGTTGAAAAGCTAACTCTAAACATCTGTTAACTATTGGTGATAGCTAAAGCTTGCATAGTGAAGTAGAGCTGTATTTGCCTGCTAACAGAAATTTCTCTGCTTTTCTTTCTCAATTCAGTTGCTTTAATGAAAGTCAAAGATATCACACAGGTGGCTGATGCTGGACTTCCTGAATGCCACGTCCTGGCTATAACTTCTCTAGCGCTGTCAGTAAAAGCTTGCCATTCCCCTTGTTTGGATATTACCCCGTTAGAGAAAGGGTGTGTGTAATGAATGTTAAAGAACGTCCTCCTCATTCTTTAATCACTGACAGCATGTGCTTGCTCATTCCCCTCCATGGGAGTTGGCTAAAGAGGTCCTTTTCCAATTCGATGTACTTCAGGATCATCCCCAATCCATCCCCACTCTGTGGCAGTGAAGTAACTTCACATGTGTGTTTGAGCTCCCCAGAGGACACCTATTGCAGAACCCCCTGTGCAAAGCATCAGAAGGGAGTCCTGTCTTAGAGAGCCTCACCTGTTTCTGTTGGCATCTATTTGTATGCCAAGCTTGGAGTAATCTTTAGGTATTTCTTAGGGTTTTGATTATGCAGTTTAGGTACTTGATTAGATTGTGCTTCATAGTCAATAGTGAGTATATGTACAAATAGGTATGTATTTCACCTGTGACTTAAAAGCAGGGAAAGACAACAGTCTTATAAAAAGGGGAGAGACTGAGATCGTCACCATCACTTTTCCTCTGCCCCACTGACTATATGTGGTTCATTCCTTGCCACTGAAGTAGATTTTCTCCCTCACTGGTTATCATGATTAGTTGAATAGTGCATGTACAGACACCTTCACACACTCTCTGACCAGAACTAACAGCCAGTCACTGAGAGCAGCTGCTCTGCACTGCCCAGCCCACGGTGCAGTGGCTGGTCTTGGTGTTCAGGGGTTTTCCTTTTGTAGGAAAACTCCAGGGAGTGGAGAGACCATCCCAGATCCTGCAGCTCCTGTGGGAGAAGCTGCCAAGGCAGGGGCACTGCCAGGGCAAGAGTGACCACGCCTGGGAAAGAAGCCAGAGACACGGCATGCGGAGCATCAGCCGGAGCGTGGCAGCACGGGTAGGAAGAGCAGCGATGCTCTGCCAGCTCTGACCAGGGAGGGATGGTTTCCACCAGGCTGTGCCCTCAACCTGCACCCACCACAACTGGTGCAGCTCACCTGGCAGAGCTCCAGTGGGAACAGGCAGCCACCCCGGGGTCAGGCTGCATGTTGACCACAGTTGAAACCTTTGACAAAGTTCCTCACTAAAGTCAGAGAACCAAGGGCATCTCATGATACTCAGACACACCACGAGCTCCAGCCAGCCAGGGGCTACGATGAAGGACTTTCCTGACATGGTGCTGAGGACTCACACGTGAACCTAGAAAATGAGAGCCTGCTTTTTCCTTTCCAGTGCCCCTATCTGTGGTACCCATCCTGCCGTTGCTCACAGAAGAATTGTATGTGTTGTCTTCAGGTAAGCACAGGCCAAATAAAAGGACATGGCTGACAACAGTAAAAGTGTTGCTTGCACAAAAACCAATGGCTCAGGTGACTTGTCAGCAGAAAGCCTGTCCTCTGGCAGCTCCTCTCACTCCAGCACAGGGCAGCAGCCGTGAGCACACTGGTGGGAGGTGAGCCCAGCGTGCCAGGGCTCTGGGAGGAGGTGAGTAGGTTGACAAGTATCAGGGTGTGCATAAGCAGACTGATCACTGGAACCACATCCTGCCTTCCCTGACAGAGGTTCAACAGTCAGAAAAAGCTGCATGAATTTCCCCCGCTCCACCTGACTGAACATAGTGACTGGAAGGAGAGGGGGCAATAGCAACAAGTTCCTGCCTGGAGCAGCAGCTGCATCCCCTCAGCAACAACCCCACCTTCCCAGGTGTCCCTTGCATAACAGGTACAAGGCCCTGCAACTGGAGGATAACGATTCCAGCAGCTGTAAAGTGTCACAGAAATTAAGTCAGCCTGGGCCCTGCATCAAAACCACTTCTACAAAGAAAAAAAGACAGCTCGTTGTTATAGGTGACTCCCTTCTGAAGGGAAGACAAAGCCTCATATGCAGACTAGACTCACTTCTTAGGGAAGTCTGCTGCCTCCCTGGAGACCCTGGAGTTGAAGATACGGTGAGAAAACATCCTGCTGTAGCTTGGCCCTCAGATTATTATCTGCTATTGACTCTTCAGGTAGGTAGCGACGAACTCGCAACAAGAAGTCTGAGGGCAATCAAGAGAGACTTCAGGGCCTTGATATGAGTGGCCAAGGGATCAGGAGCACATGTAGTGTTCTTTTCTATCCCTCTAGTCCTGGGGAACAAAGAGGGAAGAAACAGGAAGATCCATCGGATCATACCTGGCTCTGAGCCTGGTGTCACCGTCAGGGCCGGGACTGTAAACGTGGATTGGCTGACACAACACCAGGCGTGCTGGTGGCAGATGGTGTGTGCCTGTGGCTCAGAGAGGGAGAAGGACTTTTGCACAGGAGTTGGCAGGGCTCATCAAAAAAAGCTGTAAACTAGATTTGAAGGTGGAAGGAATGAAACTGGGCTTGCTAGAATTAAACCTGGGAGCAGCACGTTGCTTCTTGCTGGCCGGCGTGCTAGTGAGGTCCTTCGGTTTGCCATGCCAGTGGAGGCAGGGGACAGAACAAAGACACAAGGGATATTGATGGGCTAGAAATCACAGTAGCACCTGGGAATGATCAGAGAGGAATTAGGACTTGTCCCCCCAAACAGAAGATGAATAGCCCATCTGAAACGCATCTATACCAATGCACACAGCGTGGGCAACAAACAGGAGGAGCTGGGCCAGCAAGGCAGATATTATGGTGGGTGTGTGTTATAGACAGACCAACCGGGATCAAGAAGCAGATGAAACATTCTGCAAGCAGCTCAGAGAAGTCTTACAACCACCACCGCTTGCTCTCATGGGGGATTTGAATTTTGTAGATCTCTGCTGGGGAGAAAACAGTCCAGAAGGCTCCTACAGTGCGTGGACAGTAACTCCTCTCACAGGTGGTAAGAGAGCCATCTAGGGAAGGCTCCTGCTAGACCTATAGTTTGTGAATGGAGAAGGACCTGTGAAGGTGATGTGAAGGTTGGAGACTGTCTTGGGCACAACAATCATGAAATGGTAGAGTTTGCAGTTCTTGGGGAAGTAAGGAGGGCAGTCAATAGAACTGTCAACTCGGACTTCCATAGAGAAGGGAAAATTCTGACCTATTTAGGAGACCTGAGACTGGTTGACAGAGGCAGTCTTGAAGGGCAAACAAGTCCAGGAAGTTTGGATGTTCTTTAAGAGAGAAATCTTTAAGGCACAGAGGAAGGCCATCCCCCTGTGCTGTAAGATGATCTGTCAAGGAAGAAGACCAGCCTGGCTGAACAGAGAGCTTTGCTGCATCTTAGGAAGAAAAGGAAAGTCTGTGGCCTATGGAAGAAGGGGCAGCCACTTAGGAAGACTACAAAAATTCTGTGAGGCTCTGCAGGGAGAAAATTAGAAAGGCCAAAGCCCAACTAGATCTGAATCTGTCTACTGCAGTAAAATAAAATCAAAAATGTTTCTATAAATACATAATGGCAGAGGACTAAGGAGAATCTCCATTCTCTATGGGGTGCAGGGGGAAACATAGTGATCAAGGATGAAAAAAAAGCTGAGGTGTTTAATGTCTTCTTTACCTCAGTCTTTAATAACAAGGCCAGTTGTTTTCTGAGTGCCCAGCCTCCTGATCTGGAAGACAGGGATGGGGAGCAGAATGAAGCCCCCATAATGCAAAGGGAAATGGTCATCAACCAGCTACACCATTTAGACTCACACGAGTCTATGGGGCTGGATGGGATCCACCCAAGGGTACTGAGGCACCTGGGGGAAGTGCTCACCAAGCCACTTTCCATCATTCACCAGCAGTCCTGGCTAACCAGAAAGGTTCCAGTTTACTGGAGGTTCACAAACGTGATGCCCATCTTCAGGAAGGTCTGGAGGAGGATCCGAGGTACTACAGGTCTGTCAGTCTGACCTTGATGCCAGGGAAGGTTATGGAGCAGATCCTGTGACTTGTACAGGATAATCAGATGATCAGACCCAGTCAGCCCCTGGGCTGGGGAATAGTGTCTGGAAAGTTGCCCAGTGGAATACCTGGGGATACTGGTCAATACCTGTCTGAATATGAGCCAGCGTGTGCACAAGTGGCCAAGAAGGCCACCAGCTTCCTAGCTTGGATTAGCACTGGTGTGGCCACCAGGACAAGGACAGGGATTGTCCTCCCGGACTGGGTTCTGGTGAGGCCACGCCTTGAATACTGCATTCAGTTTTGGGTCCCTCACTCCAAGAAAGACACTGAGGGGCTGGAGCGCGTCCAGAGGAGGGCAAGGAAGCTGGTGAAGAATGTAGAGCACAAGGCTGGTGAGGAGCAGCTGAGGGAACTGGGGTTGTTTACCCTTGAGAAAAGGAGACTCAGGGGAGACCTCCTCACTCTCTACAACTCCCTGAAAAGAGGGTGTAGCGAAGTGAAAGTTTGTTTGTGCTCCCAAGTAACAAGAGATGGGACAAGGCGAAATGGCCTATCAAGTTGCACCAGGGCAGGTTTGGATTGGATATTAGGAAACATTTATTCACAGAGGGGTTGTCAAGCACTGAAACAGGCTGTCCGGGGGAGTGCTGGAGTCACTTGTAGGTGCTTAGGGACATGGTTTTGTGGTGACCTGGCAGTGCTGGGTTAATGGTTGGACTTGATCTTAAAGGTCTCTTCCAACCTAAACAATTCTATGGCTGCCTGAAGCATGTGCATCAGTGTACAGCCACAGCATATGGCACATGCTGTTCTGCACTGAGATGGCAAAGTAACTGGGATAATGCCTGGCTGGAGAAAATGGATCCACACGGGAAAGCATTCAAGCTTCCCAAACTTTGGATATATGCCCCAGAACATGTCTGGGCAACACATCTCCCCAAACCTGAGGGCTCCTAAGGGGGAAGACTATGGGCAATGCTTATCAAGCCCATCTCCTGCCAGGACAATCACAAATCACAAGAAGAGGTAGTTGAGACGCCATAGAGCTAATATAATGAAAGACCTTGAGTTAAAGTCTGCAGTAGGGGACCACCCATACCAAAGGGCAGTAATCCCTGGGTACAGTCAGAATGAACTAACAGTCAAAGTATCCCAGGGTCAAGCAGTGGACTCACAGTTCAATCAATATCTCCATATGCTCTCTGGATGGTAATTCAAATTCAACACCACCAAATTTGTAGACAACACAAAATACGAGGAAGTAGCTGACATATGAACGACAGAGCTTAAGTCCAGAGGGACCTCAACAAACTTCAGGCCTGAGCCAACAAGAATCCTGCACAGTTCATCTGCTAGGAGGACCGAGCTCTGTATCCAGGGCAGGATAACCCTGGCCATCAGCCTGGGAGGTACTGATCAGCCCTGCTGAGGACCAGGAAAAGAACAAACTGAACATGAGTCAACAGTGCACTCTCATGGCAAATAAGGGTAACCACAAACCGTGCCACATTAGGACTGTGACCAAAAGAGAGCAGTTATCATAGCCCTCTACTCAGTGCTTATGCCGTTGCCTCTTGAATACTCTGGTGTTTGTCCATCCATCAAGCCCCGTCCCTCCACCCGGAACAAGAATGACAGGAAAAAAAGAACAGAGATCTGGCTGAGTTGTCAAGGGTCTCAGACACATGGCCTCAGGACAGGTAGAAGGAGCTGTTCTGTGCTGTCAAAGAGGACCCTGAGAGGCTTGTAATCACAGCCCACAAATCCTTGAAGGACAGTTACAACAAGAATTAAGCCAAACACTTCTCAGTGATACCAACTCATAAAACAAGGGTGGCAGAGACAACAAAGGTTCAGGGGGGGATATTAAGAAAAAAAATGCCAACAGAGCATTAGCTTTTGCTTAGACAGGTCCCACAGTGACCTCTAAGACATTTCCCAAAACATCTGCTTTTCCCCAGAGCCACCCTGCTCCATGGAGAACAGAAGCATTCCCAGGCTACTGTTCTTGCACACAGCTCTCTTTTCTGCACTGCAGATACCTATGAGGATCATTTGTCTTCAGTAATTTTTTCGTGTGGAATTCTATTTGCCTAAAAGTTTTCACCAAGCAAACTTCTGACACGTGCTTGAGACCTGGTTATACAGGGAAGGAAATTAAAAATGAAGCAGAATATTAAAATTAGACTGCAAACAATCAGCACAGTTCAGGAGACTACCTACTTTGTAAACAACTGATAGAATAATTTTTGATAAAAATATCCATACAATGTAAAAAAAAAAGACTAAATCACTATGGTAGGTAAGTGTGGGATGTAGAAAATAGAGTAGAAAAGGAAGACAATAAATCAACTAGTATCTGAAAAAATGAGTTTCATCAAAAAAAAGAAAATGTAAGAGAAGTATGAAAATCTGACTTATTCAGACTAGACAATATTTTACTACTTCTTAAAGACATCACTGGGAATGAATGCAAACTGAGAGGGAGGTGTATGCAAATTAATGTAAATTTATATGAAAATCAGCACATACCACCAGTCTCTTGGCAGGTTACCCAATCTCTCTGTGCCTCAGTGACTGTGTATGAGTAAGAAGGAGTTTAAAAGTGAGAGACAATATAAATGTTGTAGTAATACGTTGCAGCCAGGATCCACAACCTTGGGAGCAGAGCTGATAGACTGCAATTACACAGAAAAGGCTGGGACTGTACTTCTGATGATCTTGGGTCAATCCAGAATTAACAGCATAGCCTCACTGTGTCAGCCAGCATGGGAATGCCAGGTCCAGAGGGCAGAGGAACAAGAGAGGGGACCAATACGTACAGTTGAAGTGGCTGGTCATTATAACACTTTCCTTCCCCCAATAATCTTACCACTGTGACAGAAATGCTCTTTATTTTTCCTTCTTCAAGATCCATTCAGAAGTATCCGTGTTTGTACCCTTAGATGCATATTTCTCCTGTATTTTATACTCTCTGTCTAAAGGATTTAAGGATTCAACTCTTCTGGCAATATTATCCTTACAGTCACATAGAGAAATGTTTATAGCTGTTTGTTCTTTGCTTTTCTTTCCAGATCACTTATTTTTAAAAGAATGAAACATTTATGAATGGTCATCACTATGGGCTTCATCCTTATCTCCTGAGACCGGTGGTCCTTGCATGTGACATACAAACAACAGGACTAAATTTTCTCCCTTTCTTGGAATCATAGAATCATAGAATACCCTGGGTTGCAAGGCTCCAAAGCTCACATAGTCCAACCCCCCTGCAGTGAGCAGGGACATCCTCAGCTAGAGGAGGTTGCTCAGAGCCTTGTCAAGCCTGACCTTGAATGTCTCCACGGATGGGGCCTCCACCACTTCCCTTGGCAACCTGTTCCAGTGTTCCACCAACCTCAGAGTAAAGAATTTCTTTCTAATGTCCAATCTAAATCTCCCTGCTCTAGAACCATTGCCCATTGTCCTGTCACAACATGTCCTAGTAAACAGCCCCTCTCCAGCTTTGCTGTAGGCTCCCTTCAGATACTGGGATGTCGCTATAAGGTCTCCCCAGAACCTTCTCTTCTCCAGACTGAACAACCCCTGCTCCCTCAGCCTGTCCTCACAGGACAGGTGCTCCAGCCCTCTGATCATTTTCATGGCTCTCCTCTAGATTCTTCCATTCTCTTCCTTCTGATTTGTTGAAACAACTTTGTATGAATTGCTCTGAGAGACCAAAGTATTAAAAGGTTTAAGGCTGCTCATCTGAGGACACAAGTAACTCCACCAGGACTCATCAGCTGGTATGTCATGACCAACATTCAGCTTTGAAGACGTGGCAATCATCTGAACATCTTCCTGATTCCTTTCACCATCCTACCATTACCACTTGTGATGCTCACCTGTAGATTATTGTCTGTTAGGAGAGGAGAAGGGACTGGAAGTAGCACAGGACAAGAATCATTACAATAATACCAATGAAACGATATCTAAAGCAAGTGATATAAAACACACTGGTCTCCTAGCCCTGCATCAATGGCCCTCATCAGAGACCCATGCACCTTGTCTGGCCCACCCTCCACCCTTACATAGTGGGCATGATGTCAGTGTGGTATTGAATATTCCCTTGGCTGGTCCCTCCTGGCTGTGGCCCCCTCCCAGCTTCTGGTGAAAATTAACCCTATCCTAGCCAGCCCCAGGACAAGAGCACTGGCATGAATCAGTCATGTCACTAGACTCAGGATGCTGCTCATCAGCACACATAGGCAAGACTATGAAGAGGCGTTAGCCAGGTTCTTCTGGTAGCACACACATGGCTTGGGCCAAATTATTTTTAAATAAGCCCCACCTTTGGAAATGCATGTGAATGTCCCAAGTCAAGAATGACAAACCTTGCTGCTCTTGCCCTGGCCCTGAATATCTATGTGTGCCTTACATGTGCCTAGAAACCATTGTACTGGTTTTGTTCAGAATTGCATAGCTTTCATTTAGACCCTTTGTTCAACCTTTTTCCTCTGGTAGCTTCTGGGAAGTAATTTTATTTTTTTAAAAACTTTTTTCCCCTTTCCTTAATCCAAGAGGACTCAGCTCATCTTATGAGTTTATCCTCTGTCCCTTCATTTTGTAACATGATGAATGTCTCTGATGTGAGACATATCTCAGTTAACTGTATTGATCCTGCCAAAAGAGTAAAACTAGAGGCTGGAAATCATGTAAGACATTGGAACAGGTTGCCCAGAGAAGTTGTGGATGCTCAAACCATGGAAGTGTTCAAGGTCAGGTTGGATGGAGCTTTAAGTAACCTGATCTAGTGCAAGATGTACCTGCACACACCACAGAGAGGTTGAACTAGATGATCTTTAAAGGTGCCTCCCAACCCAAACCTTTCTATGATTCAATGATCCCAGGCCAGACCTCTTTCCTCTGTACCAGGCTCCTCTTTCCTCTGTACTGGTTTGCTTGATGTTTGCATGTTTACCATGTGCAAATGATAAACAACTTAGTGTGGTCAGCTTTAAGCTAACACACTTTCCCTGTTGGACTGTAAAGCCCCTGACAGAATACAGTGTGTTCTGTATTACGGTAATATTCTTGAATTGCCCAAAGAAGAAAATATTCTTTGGCTTCAACATGTAGGACAAACTAAATTAGGTCCTGCAACAGCATATCAGAGACTGCTGCTGGCTGCCTCTTTTCCTGAGGCATGACCAGCACTTCCCTGTATTTTCTTCTCCCAAGTAGCTTTCTAAAGGCAGAATGTAGGGTGGCAATGGGGACTCATAAACTTGAAGGAAACAGAGCAATGAAGAGCAAATAAAGAGCATAGACAGTTTGCATTATCATGGTGTGTTTGCTTTTGCAGAAAGTGCCACCCATGTCCCCTGGGCAGCAGAATCTGCAGCATCTGCTCTTCCCACCAGGCAGAAAAGGCTGTTCGTGGCCTGGAATAAAGACCTTTCTCCTGGGCCTTTGGAGTGGCATGCACAATGGAGTAGAAACATTCACCCAGCTGAAGCCCACAGCTACAGCCAGACTGCTGTCCTGGGAATATGTCAGAACTGCATGAGATGCTGGTATGAGGCAGGAGTTCCACAACAGCAGCACGAGGTTAACATACAAAATGCATCATGTGGTTGGTACTGGGAACAAAAAGAGGAGCACAGATCAGGAAGGGACCTTTGTGGTTATGACCCTAGTCCACAGGCATACTGCAAACAGGTCCAGCCCTTCTGACAGGAATGGCAGCCACTACTAATGGCAACTACTTAAACTCCAGAGCTATTCCAAGCTCTCTTTCACTCATCTCCAGCCTTCCGGAGTTAATGGCTTGTTTTCTTCCCATATGCCATGAGCAGAGCAAATGCCTAATGGCAAGGGAAATGAAAAAATGGAAAGGACCATACTTGCCATAAATCAGGATAATCTCCTTAACAGGGAAGGTTACTCTGAAGCTTAAGGGCTAGATCAAGTGTAGCCAAGACTGGCTCATAAGTGGCAGTTATTCCTTGCCCAGGGTTTTGTGGGAGCTGTGGGAGATATCTCAGGGATTCCGTCATGCTGCTTGACCATCCTGGAGTGGAGCTGCTGCACAGAGGGTTTCTCCTTTTCTAGTAAGGACATGTATCATGCATTGCTGGAACTTCTGGACACACAGCCTACTCATGCCCTGCACCTGTCCCATGGCAAGAGGGAGGAGGAAAGCCACCTGCATTGGTGACAAACAATCCTATGTTGCTGGGCTGCTGAACTGCACCCATGCCAGAAGGGAAGCAGGGTGCTCTCCTCTGTGCCTCAGTTTCATCAGTGTTAAGTGGACTGGATGTGGAGCAAAGCTGTCCACCCTCTCCCTCTGCTGAGAGCCAGGAGATGTCACTGTTTACAGTGTTTAACTAGAACATTCAGGCTTTCACCTGGGCAAGCTAATAAGATTTGAAGTCATATCCCTAAAGCCCAGTCCAATGGAAAACAGTAGTCATTGGCTATATCTTTCAGGAATTAATTTTCCTTAAGGAGACTTCAAAAAGAGATGTATTGATACAAAACCAGTTGTCAGAAGACCGGAAGACTTTGGGAGTTTCTGAGACTTTACAGGAAAAAGCTGTAACCTTATCTGACTTCAGAGCTGATTCTGGTTTGAGTAGCAGGTTCGGACTAAATTGGTTCCTAAGGTCCCTTCCAGCTTGAAGAACACCTTATGAAAAAAACCCAAGGAAACCCCAATCACAGCTCAGGAGAAGAGGTACAGTGTCTACACCACGCACAGGACCAGAGTAAGTTTGTCCTGTCTGTTGAAGAAAAAGAATTTTATTCTCTGGATTCTGCAAGACTATTCCTTCAATAATTTCACATCTGCAGCATTTGTCCAGAGCTAAAGGTTTAAAAGATGCAGTGATGTGACAGCTCAGCACAAGGGGGAGGTCTTTCTTTACCTTCCACTCCTCCAGAGGTGCTCAGCAGACACCTCAGTGGTGCTAGAGTAGGTTTGTGAGTTGAGCCCCCTTGCAGAAAGGTTGATGACTACCTGAGATACTGCAAGGAAGGGGACAGGCATCAAGAAAGAGTGGAGAAGCACGTGGAGGATTCCTCCTCTTTTCAGTGGCAGAAGTCACTAGCCTGGCTGAATGGTCCACGTTATATCCTCTTTCATTTCTACCTCATGGGCTAACTATTGGGATCTGGGAGTGCCCTAGTTTCAGAAACAGATGTTGGACTGTCCTAGCACAGCTGCTTTTATGGTCTGATCTTGCACTGGGGCCACCTTGACTGAAAGCACTGTCACTCCTCTGTGCCTGGCAGGCTGCCCTTGTTTCCAGTCCGATCTGGGCTGCCCTACACTAGCCCTGCGCTGTTGCTATGGGCATTATTTATTCTCAACAATGAAGATTAAAATCCAGATGCCTCTTCTGAGACCAGGGAATTGAGCAAGGCTGGAAGGTTGGGCTTCAGAGTATCCAGAAGCTAACTCCTATGGTGAAAACACTCCATAGTGGTACTCAGGAAGCCAGTGAGATCCAGAGCAAATCCCCTGGGCACAAGGTCACGCCTATGTACACACTCCAAGTCCAAGATACTCCTGGGCAACTCCAGTTTTACATCTTCCAGTCTCAAATGAGCTATCGTGGCTGAAAGTGCTACTGTACTTCTCTGGAGAAGTGTAGGGAGTCCTCAACCCAACGAGAGGAGCAATTCAGCACTGTATGCTGGAGAGTGACAAAAAATGTCAGTTAAACCTTCTAATTGTCAGATTTTTTAAGTGTGAGACCTTCCCATTAAGTACTGTGGCTGGTCATAGGGTACCACCCAGATGTCTGCTATAAATGTTTATCTTAAAAGATGGAAATGGTGCCCTGGGCTCCCTGAGTTTGCTTATTTGATCCCTGTTGGAGCTTTGTGTGACAAGGGCATGAGGAAACAATTGAGTACAGGCATCTGGAAGAAACTACATGGATTCTTCCTCACTGACCCTATTCTTCTCAGCCATCACCATCACCTGGACTATTGGGGAAAAAAAAGGAAAGAGGTTACCACTGGAGTATTAGCTCCTGTAGGAGCAGAAGTGACCACAGCCAAGATCACATCCAAATGGAGATCATTCCCATTAGCACTGTTCAGGGCTGTCTCATCTGAGGTCATATGTCAGCCCTGCTTCTTCTAGAGGTCTGCTGGAGACTGGGAAAATGAGAAGGCAGATTTAACATCAGAACAAAGGGGATGGAAACAAGTCAGTCCTCTTTGATTCACATTATCATGTCTTTCTGCCCTCATGGAGATGACTGGGCATCTCTGATACCACAAGCCTGCTCCAGCTCTGGGCTCATTCTTAGACCTCATCCTGCTCTTTTCCCCCAGTGAGGCATCCCTGTCCTCATGTTCACCCACCATCAGACCCAGTTTTGACCACCAGTCAATCCTTTACCCCTGATTCTCCTGGTGTCTTGCTGCCACCAAACTGTAGATACACTGGACAATGTCATGCCCTTTACTGTGACTCCTCTTGCTCTTTGCCATGATGAAGGTCCATGGGCACCCAGTGACATGTAAAGAGCAGCATTGTCCTCTGTTTACCTCCAGAAATTTTTAGCACCAGACTAAACTGTCACTTCACAGTTATAGATCTCCACAGCTCCTGCTGATCTCTGCAGTGAGTCAAGGGAGCACAGAGAAAGGCTCCCCAGTGATGGGTTTGTACCGCTGAGGTCCACAGTGATGTCTGGGACATGTCCCTGTGCACATTTACCAGCAGTGGTAACATCCTCCTACCTGGCTGGTGGTGCTTCTGGGCAAGGCTGAGCTGGCACAGGCACACAGCATGCGAGGAGTTAATAAAAACTGCTGGATTAAAATCATTACATTGTCACTGAAAAACCCTGCTGTTAGCCACAGGGAAGGACCTTGTCTGTAGCTCCTTACAATAAAATGAAGGGTAATTTCATCCAGTCACCTGCTGCTGACCTATTTAAAATACCCGCAGGCAGGGCAAAGCAAGTCTCTGCTGCTTCAGCCTGCAGCAGCCAGGGTCAGGCTGCAGATGAGGCATCCCAGTGCTGCCTTTTTGGGGGACAGGGTGCTCACATATGCTTCCCAGCCTGGACAGTGCACGTAGGCAAGCTGGTGCCACTGGCAGCATCGCTCTGCCTCTGCCCTGGTCATGCTCTACGCCATGGGTGTGCAGCTTGGCAGAGGCTGGGCAGCCTGACCACTGATAGAGCTGCACAAGCCCAGCCACCACCAACTGTACCCAGATTCTGGGAGGCCACTCCCCATCACAGAGACACAGCCTGCACACACAATGAGCCCTGTGCATCCTTCATCAGCACCTGCCCAAATCCCCCCCACGGTCTTTTGGACTGGGGAAGGGGAAGCTTCCCTGCATTAGCTGCCACTGGATTTGCAGCTTTTCAAGCTCTGCTTTGAACACTTACATAAAGTAAATTCTTTTTACTCGCAATGACTTGGTTTGGACAACCATGACAATTTACTGTAGTGGTTCATGGTATGCTGCTATCTAGTTGGTTTGAAAGTCAGTCTCAGAGACAGTCAGACACCAGCTCCAGCATCCTGTAATATGCCCCAGGACATTGTTTTGTTGAGAAGAGGAGCACGACTGCTGTGAAACCTATCCCTTGGGTCACACTGGTACCTAGCAGGAATTGCCTGGCTGGGTTAGGTGGCTTTTCACAGACACATAAATCTCAAGCCTTCTATCCACTCCGCAGAGAATGTACAATGATTTTAAAAGGTTATGACTCAAAATATTCAATGTTTCTCAGCTTTTGGAGTCCCATGATGACTGTGGGAGAACTGCTGCCTTAATTTAAAAGAATTGCAATCCCAAAAGCTCCAAAAATCAGCTGCAGAGAGAAACAGTCTTAGAAACTCCACAATTCTACGCCAGTCAAGGACCTCCAAGATGCATATTTCTTAGGACATGCAGTGCCACTGGTCTTAGTGAGTACAGGTGGTCACAGGGGTCAGATACTGTTGCTGTGCATCCTATCATCATTGCTGGAGCTGACATAGCCCAGGACAAGTGTTGCATGAAACTGCTTCCACAGTCAGCTGCTCCCTTACCCACACACACACCCAGTCGTGCACAGGGCATCACACAAACACTCACACGTGCAAGTTCCCCCTTGTGGCAGGCCCAGCCTGCAGAATGACAGTGCTTCCACTCAAGTTGTGTTTGGGAAAAAGGATGATCCTGGGGAGTTGTGATTTCCCTAGGGATGAATAAGGTTGGTTGGAGAGCGTACACTGGATGTCCAGGCAGTATCTTCTCTGCTGGCTGCTCTCAGCCCTTTCCAAGGTGGCGGCTTATCCATGCACACTTTCAGTTCAGGTTGGCAACATTTTCACACCTTTTATTCTATCTAAACTCTTTCTTTCCACCCAAGCAAGCTAATATTCCAATTTTACCATCCCCCTCCATATCGCCCAGCTATTCTGATTTCTCTCTGCATTGATGACAGGGTGGGGGAAGCTGGCACATAGGAGACAGGGAAGAAGAGTAACAGGGTGGTCCTTGGCATGTGCAGACTGAGGCTACTACTTATCATAGGGACATCTGGGACCACCTATAGTTTCTACTTATTCTGGATGGAGTCAATTAGGGGATTCGCCCTTCCAAGCTCTGTCTTATCGCATCCAAGGGAACTAAAAAAAAATTCCCTGCTGGCCATGCCAGGGGTGACAGAGCTGCTCTGTGGGTAGAAATTGATGAGGAAGGGAATTTATCTGTTAGAGATGGTGGCATGGAGATCATGGGGACAGGGTTGAGCAGAGTTTCACAAGGGCTCCCTGATGTGTGTGTCTTGTGAGAGGGAAGTTGTCAGCTTGGACTTACTGGGGACAGAAAAATAGCCTGAGTGACTGGTGAGGCCCCGAGCCCCTCAGGATGTCTCAAAGCATCTTTGTCACTGTCATACACGCTGCCTGCCCATCACTGTCTGCCTGGATGAAGGTGGTGCAAAAGAGGCACATGCGATCTTTTCAGCTGTTCGTGCCCTTGCCTTGCATGCGTCCTTCTGTCTTTGAAGGCTAACTACATACTGGGCTGTATTAACACAAGCTTAGCTGGCAAGTCAAAAGAAGTGATTCTTCCCATTTACTCAACGCTCATGAGGCACATCTGGAGTAACACATCCACTTTTGGGACACCCTTGTATGGGAGAGATGTTGATGAACAATAACGCTGAGCCTCCAGAAGGGAGTTGCTGAGATGGTTGGAGCTGGAGCAGAGGATATATGAAAGGAGATGAGAGCTGGGTTTGGTCTGATGGAAGAAGAAGAGGCTGAGAGGAATCTAATAGCATCTTCCACTTGCTGAAGGCACTGGAGAAGGCTCAGAGACAGACTTAGGTGCACAGACAAAGGAAAGTGACAATGGGCACACGTTGTTGTGCGATGGGAGATACAGGAAAAGTTCTTCAACATGGAAGTGGACAAGCATTGGAACAGGGTGCCAAAAGTCTCTGCTGTAAATCAACTGAATGCAGTCCTACCCTGGAAACCAGGTTTTCTGTTGTTTCCTTTAAGGAAGATTAGAACCTTTCATTTTACACAATGCCTACAGGATTTCTTTTTCTTCTCTTGACTCCATGAAAATAAGCAAACACAACAGTATTCTAAAATGTTAAAAAAATGGAATTGCCAGGCCACTGTCTTTTTAGCACACTTGTGATTGTGTGTATTTGTCTGTCTTACCATCAAAGGGAAATCATCATTTCTAAGGGACTTTGTTAGAGGCAAGAGGTGGATTACTAGAGCTGTGTTCTTCATTTAGGAATAATAGCCATTAAACTCCTTGTTGCTATGGGGCTGCAATTTACAGAGGCGATACCCATTATCAGAGACCTGGCTGCTGGCAAGCAGTTAATGAGAGAGCTTTGAGATGGCTCAGTAAAAATCCAGCTTCCCTGCAGATTTCTGAGATGTTTATGAAAGAGGAAAGGGCGCCAAAGCTGTGATCTGCATGGACGTGGGTTGGTGACAGCTTCACTATTGCTCCACAGACCAAGGGAAGCCCCTTTCAGATCCAGAACAGGGGTTTCTTTGCAGAGCTTTAAGGGCTCTAGTGGTCTGTGGCAGGTCAGAGGTCTCCATCCTAAGTACAGAACCCCTCCTTGTAGACCAAGACAATGGCAGAATCCTGATGAGACAAGAAAATACATGTCTAAGCCATGAGAGAGCACACATGAGAGGCAGGCCATGAGGTGTGAAAGAGTTCTTCCATGACAGTGTCATTCTTCTAGGCTGGATAGCAGATTACATTGGATTGTTAGTTTAAATTGGATATTAGGAAAAATTTCTTGACTGAAAAGATTATCAATCATTGGAACAGGCTGCCCAGGGAAGTAGTGGAGTCCCACCCCTGGATGTTTTTAAAAAGACATGCATATGTGTCACTTCAGGACATGATTTAGTGGTGGACTTGGCAGTGAGAGATGCAAATCCAGCTGGATGCAGCTGCTGCCTGTGTGGAGGAGCTGCATACCCACACACCAACCCAGCATCTCTTGGCAGCACAAAAGCATCTCACCAGACTGCAAACAGGTTTCCACTGAAATGGTGGATACTAATCACATGACTCCAGGGACTACAGATTGAATTGTCAGAGACCTCATAATGCACATTAAGCAGACTGAAGATTTTCAGTAGCAGAAAGATTAGGCTGTTGCACATGTGTTAATAACCTGCAGATATTCAGCGAGGTTTTGGCTTCTAGGACATGTATGTTTGCTGTCTGTGTACATTCCAGGAGCAGCACATTTTTGTATCAATATGTTGACAAGCTAAGGAAATAAAAAAACTATTTTCTTTAAATGTGTTAAGTAAAACAAATGTACTGAAAGGAGTTCACCATTGTGAGGGAGCAAGAGGTCTGACTGCTTCTGTTAGACATTAGGAAGAATTTCTTCCCCAGGAGGGTGGTGAGACCCTGGCCCAGGCTGCCCAGAGAGGTGGTGGAAGCCCCATCCTTGGAAGTGTTGAAGCCCAGGCTGGCTGGGGCTGTGAGCACCCTGCTCTAGTGGGAGGTGTCCCTGCCCATGGCAGGGGGGTTGGCACTGGGTGAGCTTTAAGGTCCCTTCCAACCCTGACAATTCTATGAGTCTATAATTCTATGATTCTAAGGGACAGGGACCCAGGAGCTGAGGGTAATCACATGGACAGTGGGGCAGGGACCTCAGCAGGCAGGACCCAACCCCTCAGTACCCAAGCGAGGCCAGCAAGGCAGCACCAGACACTGTGGACAGGCTCTGTCAGGAGTCTCCATCTTCAGGGGAGGTGGCACTGATGAGACAACTCCAGTGTCAATCCACACATCAAGGTCAAGGTCAGTGGAGTCCACAGCCAGGCATGGGAATGGGCACAGCTGCACTGGGGACCAGCAGTCCCACAGCACATCTCAGGCAAGGGCTAAAGGCTCAGGTGCTGAGCTTAAATGTAGCCCTTTGGGCACGTAGGCGGAGGCTCCAGGTGAGGCTGGTGCAGAACATTAATATTCTCAGGGTCCCAACAAATCCTCATGGAACATAAGGTAGTGCATCCCATGCTGCAGTACAGAGCAGCATTCTCTATTTCTACAGGCTTTTGTTTGATTTTATCACAAATCTGATTATAATAATTTTTTCAATAAATTCCCAAATCCTGGGGTCGTGACATGTTAAACAAAAGAGTAAAACCAGCGTGCCTGTGTAGTACTTTATTTAAAGAAACCTTTGAAAACATGTCTTGGCTGTCTCAAATATTGATTATTTCTTGAGGTTTCTGACTCTTCAGTTCTGAATTCCTGAGTTTGGCAGTCAGCAAATGGCCCTGCTGGCCACTGCCTCCATCGCCATCCAAACCCGCACCACTGCTGGCATGCCTGGGTACAGGAACATGCAGCCAGAGCCCATTTGTCACTCTGCTCTATCTTTTGACTTTCAAAGACCACTTCAAGCACACAAAACTATCAAGAAAATGAACCAGCTGGTAATGGGAAACAAAGGCTGACAAAGGTGCCCAGTAGGACACAAAGGACACACAGTGGGACAACAGAATCCCCGGCTGAGCTCTGCAATGTGGAACTGTGGAAGGAGGAAAATCCCCCCTCACCCCCACACTGGTTCAAAGGCTGCTGTTGAGAGGAGGGCAATTAGAGCTGCCAATTGCTTTTCCTGCTGCAGCTTCCCCTTTGTCACCGCTGAGACTGACAGCCCAATAATGAGATGATAGTACGACTGAGCCCATGTCCCTGAAACATTCTCTCTGCTCTCCCCAGCAGACAGAAAGTGGCTGGACCATTTACTCATGAGCCTGCCTCAGTAAATTTTCTAATTCCTCCTTTCTCTTTCTTACTTACACATCAGGACCCAATTCATCCACTCAGGCTGTTTCATTTGAGATTGCGCAAGTATTTTCAGTAAAATTCCACTAAGACAAGTCCTCTTGGTTTTGACTCATCAGACATGTACAGCAGGAAAAAAGGCATTCCCATGGTGGGCTAAGGTCTGATTAAGCCTAAACAGTCTGTGTGCATTTCACTGTCGCACTTCACAAAGACTATTCACTGCTTAGTCATTGGGGCTGTTTATGTTGTAGATAAAGAAATAGCTCAGAGGTGCTTTTTCTCCCAGTCTAGGAGCCAGCATGCCTCTGAGCACAGAAATTCACATCAGTTCCTGCTAGCCAGAAAAACTAAACCTTAACAGTTTCTCTGTATAGAGACCTGCTCTGAACCAGTGGCCTGGGCAGCAGCTGGGACCTTCCTGAAGACTCTGGGTGCCTGTGGCAGGAAAGCAGCAGGAATACCCTACAAGGTAGAGAGACATCTTGCAGAACAGTACTGGGAAGAAGTCCTACAGGAGAGCTTTTTCGTATGCACATGTTAGTTAGCCTTGGCTAGCAGCAATCCTCCCACCCAGCTGCCCACTCACCCTCTTCCCTCAGCAGGAAGGAGGGAGAAAATATGAGAAAAAAAACAGGAGTAAGAAAGCTCATGGTTTGAGATAAAGACAGGGAAGTCGCTTACCAGTTACTGTTGCAGGCAAAACAGACACAATTTGGGGAAAAGTAACTTCATTTATTGCCAATTAAAATATAATGCAATTACAAATTAGGGCAGTAGAAAATTAAAGAAGAAAGCAACACCTTTCCTCTGCCCCTTTCCCAGGCTCAGTATTACTCCTTCACTCAGCATGCCTCTACTCAGCCCCCACGCAAAAGTGGTACAGGGAATATTGGAGGCAGGGGGCTGAGGTCAGTACAAAGTGGTTTTCTCTGCTGCTCCTTCCTCCTCACCTTTCCTGGGCTGCAGCATGGGATCCACATAGGCTGTGGTCCTCCAGGAAAATCTCTTCCAGTGTGGAACATTCACAGACTGCATTTCTCTTGTCCATTTGCCCTGGAGTGGTTCTCATCTGCTCTGTGTGAATATCTGCTCCGGCATAGTCCCTTCCATAGGCTGCAGGGAGTATCTCCTCTGGTATAAGTCTTCCAGTGGGCTGCAGAGAATATCTGCATGGACCACCTCCTTCTCTGACCCTACTGTTCCTCTTTTGTTTCTCACTTTGTTCCTTCATCCACCCTCCGTCTGGTGTTCTCTGCCCTTTCTTAAATGTGTTTTCACAAAGGCATCACCAGCTCCACTGATGGGCTTTTGGCCTTTAGTGAGTCCATCACAGAGCTGACTGAAACCAGCACAAGACAGGCCCTGACGTCACCCCAGAGGCTACGTCTGCAAGTCCCCACTGCCAAATCCTTTATGTGTATACCCCATACAGTATGGCAAAGTTATACCCCCCAAATTCATCTAGGGAAATGGGATGGGAGAGGAACTCGACAAGGAGGCGAAGATTGAGATTCTGAAAGAACAAAATGCATGTCCAGCAGGATGCTGCAGGTGGGAAGGGGTTGTGTGTAAGGGTGATACCTCACCCTGCTGATTTCCAGTGTCTCTCACCAGCCCCGTTAGTGGCAATGACAAGGATTGTTTCTGGGCAGGGCTGGATAACCAGCTGAGCTGCTGCAAGCCTGCTGGGCAGAAGGCTCAGTGCTCCAGCAACAGCCTGCCCCAGGCCAAGTGCCTGGGATTGAGGTGGTGCTGGGCTGCCTCCAGACAAGCTGGAATCAGAGAAGGATGCAGCCAGACTGTGCTGGGGCAGCCTGGGACCTGCGCGGGTCTTTGCATCACTCTGAATCTGAGGGGGTAGAGAAGTCTAAAAAGCCCTTGGACAGGTGTCTGTTTAGGTTATTCCCAGTCCCACTGGACTCCTGGGTGTTTCCAGGTCAAAGCTATTTCAGATTAACCTTCACAGCCCAAGGCTGTGTTGCTTTGCTGTAGCTGGAGTTATGAAACACAAAATCTTTTGTGTGCAGTGTATGTTTGATCAGGCAGCAGGGAGGATAACTGCTCATCACCTTCCTGGTTGTGGCTTCCTGGGCCAAAGAGAAACTCTGAGCGAGCAGCCCAGGAGGGAGAGCACCAACTATTCCTGTCCCCCTTCTGCCTCATTTTGAGTTTTGGGACCCTTCTCTGAGTCAGTAGAAGACCATTCAGTTGCAAGAAGGGACTGAAAAACATGAAAGTGAAACTTATGAAATGCTACTGAGCCAGGAAACACTGAGACTCTACCATGGCTGTGGGTAGGCAGGGCCTTTTTTAGGGGAAAGCATAGCACAAATGTCTCTCAGAAAGAAGGTAAAGAAATACAGGTGGGTGAGTGAATTGTTGCAAATCACACTGAATTGGGGACTGAAAAACTCTGATTTTTTTTTTATGAACTCTGCAAAATTGCAGTGAAAATGCAGAATGAATGGGATGACAACATGTGATATGTAAAGAACATGGGTTACCTACATATGCACTTCGGCTTTGAGAGAGGATCACTGCAGACTGTGAAGGAAAACCTGGGAAGGTTGGTAGCAGGGACAGAGGGAAATAGGAGTTCCCAGAAACGAGGCACGACAAAACTCTGAGGAGATTGATCTACTCTAATCAGTAAGGAGTTGTCTGCAGCCCCCTTCAGCAGAATTTGTGCACAGCTCTGGGGCACAGGCACATGGCTGCATAGGATCTGCTTGAATATTCTGAGCAGTTAGAGCCTGAGCCACGACTAGAGATATTGAAACAAAGAGTATTGAAGAGAATACACTTACCTGTGAACATCTGAAGAAGGCAGTGAGATGGAAGGACCCCTGATGTGCATAATCCTCCTGGATTTGGTGCATAACTGGGGGCATGACCATGTCCTCGTCTTTGAAGAGTATTTATAATGTATTTTACATGATAATGGCAGCTCATTATTAACATTTCCAGCGCATTGTGTTAAGGATACCCCCTCCCCATTTTTCACTCTGCTGTATTGTTTGAGCCATGAAATCACCAGCAGTACCCCCTTTTGGCTGGATCCCTGGACAGATGCTGCATTGCTTGAGGAGGGGTGATGCATGGCCGATTAATCTGTGCTCAGAGAGGCTGACTGTTGGGATTAGTGTTTCAGATGCTCTTAACATCTGCAGCTCCAGAACAGCCCCAAATTCATCAGCACTGGAAGCCGGAGGGCAGCAGCAAGGCTGGTAAGAGCTCTTATGGTGGGGAGTGGGAGGTGTGGGGTTGCCTACTGAATTGCTGCTGCCAGGTAGACAGGCAAGCAGGAGATGTTATGGGAGAGGTGGCAGCCGTGCCAATATCTTGGCACTTCCAAACCTGTCATACAGTTCGTTGGCTGTATCTGTGATTCCCACGACTAAGGAGGGTGTTGTTGGCTGTGTAGAGGGAGCAAGGCTGCAAAGCCAGGGAGAGGGGCAGGTAGGACCCTGCAGAGCAGACACAGCTCTGAACAACTTGAAGCTCCAGTTCCTTGTGTTTGAGAGGTGTGGTGAGGATGGTTGAGGGCCCTGACAAGTCCCAGCCCTTGCAGTAAACACAGGTGCTGCCAAAGCAGAGGTAGAGAGAGTAAAGATGTTACTGAGGACTTGACTCATGTGATTACTGTGTTTTATCTCCCTATCCAAAACCAGTCCTTCCCTGATGGTCTCCTTATCTGAGCTGGGCTTTGTTATTCTGGGCTTCCTGCCTTGCTCTGACTCCGCTTTTTTCTTGCACTAACATTTTGTTTCTCTTCATCACAAGGCTTTATGATCCTTTCATTTGTGGAGCCAGGCAGCAGAGGTGATTAGAAGACACTTCTGAGCAGCCATGGATGGGTTACAGCTGCGGGTAAGGCTCACCTCATGCAAACCACAACTTCCCACCATCCTTCAGAGTCCCTAGCAGCTAAGGGGAAAGAAGATACCAGCTCTATCTACATCTAGTAGGCCTGTTAGCTGGGAATGGCTCCTTTGTCTTTCACTGCAGGGGAACTCCAGGAGACCGTTCAGGATTAAGCCCAGAGAGTGCCTGAGCTCCTGCCCTAAGCTCCTCCACTTCCTGTGAACAGCCCAGCCTGCCCCCTCCCAAGCCTGCCCAGGGATGGCACACAGGGGCTGTCCATCTCATGAGTTAATCTCCTCCTGTTCAGATGTCAGGAGGAGATGAATCTGCTATAAATAGATCACGAAGCCCTGATGGTTTCAGCCATGATTCACACACATGGCAGAGAAGCATTAGGCAGAATTAACATTGCTTTCCTGAGCTCAAAAGCCATTCTATCCCTATCACTTAATCTCACAAGAGGTCAGCAGCACTTTCTAGAGGGTCTGAATGGGTCAAATGGACAGGGAAGCCCAGAGCAGGACTGCTGGGGAGATAAAAATGCCCACTTCAGCCAGAATGACTGAGCAGCACCTGCCCCTGATACGCAGCTGTATTTAGGAGCATGGCAAGGTGGTCTTTTCCCCCCTTAGTGGGGCTGAGGTCAGATGGTGTGGTTTTGTTACTCTACACCCACGCTGGGACACCCGACAACAGCCTCTGGGACTGAGACGGCTTCTGGCAATGGTATGTGCAGGGGGCTGGGGCTCTTTCTGTCTCTCCCTTACCAGAGTTGAGATGTCCCTCTGACCAGAGCAGCTCTCAGGGTCTGTTGTAGTCTGCCTAGATAAGCCTGGTGGGGCAGGACAGTGTACGTGGGTGGTCTGTGTGAAATCCCCACTTCTTCCCCCCCCCCCATTAAAATTATTCAAAGCTTGGGAAAAAACATAGCACATAGCTAACCTACCCATGGGAAGCTGGGTGCACTTGTTCCTGCATGTGTTTACATTCATTTGCATGTGTCTTAAGTGCTTGGCAGCCTCTCCCCCCCCGTCTTGCTGTGTTTATGCTGTTGGCAGTGGCTGAGAAATGTATGTGAGATGGAGAAACCAGCTGAAAGGAAGGTGAAACCAGATGGGTGCTGGAGTGGGTAGTGTAAAGAGTCTGTTTGCAGGTATCTATCCATCTGTTTGTCTGACAGTCTCCCAGGTACGGGGAAAGAGTGGTATTTTTCCTGAAAGGCAGTGCAGAGGGCAGAGCATCACCAAGGTGATGAGTATTTCTCACACTTTTGCATATTTGGTGCCCTGTCAATAAAATAGAGATCCATGTCTCTAGTTCCGTAGCATTGCCACTGTTTCAGTGCATTGCCACTGGATTATGGGTCAGAGAACAAAAGAGGCATTCAGAGTGCTCATCATCCACAAAAGGTAAAGGAGAGTTTGGACTAAAGGGTGGGAGTTCAGTGTTGGCATCTTTGGGTCTTCAGTGAGTGGTCTAGGGATTTTGGAGTTCATGAGATCAGGCATATACCAGAAAATCTTTTCCTTTCACCTTGCTCTCAGGAGCCCAGGAGACAGGGCTTCTCAGTGAAGCAAGGAAAGAGGCAGAAAAACGGTCAGAGGAACTGCGGGTTGGTGTGGGAGTCATTTTATTATGATGGGGCTAATCCAGGAAAGGCACCACATGCCTAGTCCAGGGCACAGAGGGCCCTATCCCTGCCTTGCTGCAGGAAAACAGCATCTCATTGCAGCTCTAGGCAACATTCTTCAGCATAAAGTGAAGCTTGACAGCATGGGGATAATAAAAGAGGTCTCAACACACATATCCTTATGTGGATATGATCTCCTGTCCACTACGGCACTGTGTGAGCTTGATATAGCTAAACCAAGCTGGGTTTGGTGTCAAAATGGCATTCCCGTATTTAGGAACACATCTCACTTAGGCTGGAATATGGACTGCATGCATGTTCTGGAAGGTTCAGGGTTGAGTGGGCACCTGTACCGTCTAAGTAATTTTTGAACTTTCAATTAGGTTATGGAAGAACCTGAAGTCAGCTGCCTTCAGAAATCTATGTGGGAATGCCTGAAAGGGCTTCACAAATAATTGTGACATATTTCTGTCATTGTACAGAATACTGAACTGTGAACTAGAATTTCAGAAGGGGCTAGATCCCCCGGTTGGATCCTTACAGAGCCATGTGCAAGTCTGGAAGTGACTCTGCAGATTCCCTAGTCATGACTGACAAGGCTCGGTTGCCTTTTGCATGAACTATCCTGTCTCTCAAAAAAAAAAAAAGGACCATGTGTAAATCTAAAGGGAGTATTTTAATCTGTCTATCCTATAAGTGAGTCCAGACAACCTGAAACAGCTTTGTAATGTGGACCATATTGGATGCAAATGGCAGGCCATATGTTTTATAACATTAATTGCCAAACTTTCAAAAGCACCCTATTGACCTCCTACAGTCATTGCAAGAGCACAGCTCATGCTTAGGCACCTAATCAGTTGTCATCTGATCCTTGTTTTTCTTCAACATTTATGTGGTACTATCACCAACCTGGATGGTCTCCAGTGTTGTGAGAGCTGCACAAACCCAAAATATTAGCCAGTTTTCCAACATGTGGCATCTGTAAATGCCAAGCTTACAGATGGTACATGACATAATGGGAATTACAGGCACAAAACAGACGAGTAAGGGCAGTACATGGTGAAAAATTCCATCACTCATCTATAAAAGCTGGATCTGCTCAGATGATCTGGCTGGTGGCTGCCATGAACAGATGCTGGACCCTGGAAAAGAGGAGTTGGAAATATATCCAGGAATAATTCATGATGGTTGAGAAGGGAGGAAATGAGAGCTGTAAGAGAGAACCCTGCCAGCCTGGGCTGATGAAGTTCACCTGCAGGGAGGGGAAAAGGAAAAAGGAGTACCTGGTGTTCTCCTACAAGAACCAACAAGGCCAACAATGTAAGGAGAGTAATGTCTTGCAAACCTCACTGGAAGACAAGAAGTCATCTCTGGTTCCAGCTATTTCAATGTGGGCTGGTATGCCCAGCTCTGGTGCCACAGTGGTACTGGAATCAGTCGGTGTCTCTGCAGTAGTTTTATTCTCTGAAGCAGTGTGCCTCTTTCACCCCACTGATATGTGTGAGAGGCAGCTTCTCCCTCTCTGAGATCTTACCTTTTCTGCTCACAGCAGGCAGCCAGCAGCCGGAGCCTCCTCAAGCTCACTATTATGGAGGTGAAGTGGATTCACGTGTTGGTCATCTTCTTCTTCCTCTTGTCTGTGGCAATGACAGGTTGTTTCCTGTGGCAGTACAGCCTTCCCAAGGTGGAGCCCAGTAAGTAGTCATCTTTAAGTCATCTTGGTCATGGTTTGGCACAAAAATTTGTGAGATCAATAAACACCTGTTTCCCCACGTGAACATTTTTCCCCAAGTAGCGTTTCCCCACACAGCACATACATTTGGCTCCTCCTAGCTGGTGCAAGGGTACAGAGGACATGAACATTGGGTTGATGGAGTACCATGTAATTCTACTGGTGTCTGGAGAAGCTTCATTACTTCTGCCATTAATCTGGGTTAATACCAAGGAGACATTTTATTTTACATTCTCTAGCTTCTTCTTTAGCATTCTGTTGTAAAAGCTGCTCCAGTTTAGAACGGGTTTTGTTTTACACTTTAGCACATGCTTCAGCTCATGGGTTTGCTTCCTTTCCTGTTCCTACTAGAATTTCCTTATGTTGGTGATAGAAAACTCAACAGAGAGACTCAAGGAACTGTATTTGCAAGGATGAAATATATACAGTGTAACTGGATCAGAGTTTTAGGTAGCCCAAAGGTGGCATAAAATCCACAATGAAGGTACCAGAGGACCAATGTCCAAGAAGATTTCAAATTCTACATTTTTATCACAGAGTGCTAGAGGCTGCCTGTGTACCCGTCCCCATTTATCTCAAAGTTTTCATAGTGCCATTTCTCTTCTCACCTCTGTTTCTAATGCTTCATGCTCAGTTGGTAAGTGAAAAGATAAATAAACATTTTGTTTACAGCTTACAGAACAGAGGAGCTGTGTTATGAATACCTTGGGATCTACTGGGGAAAATAGTGCCTCCAAGTAGGAGAGTTCCCATGTCTCACTGCATTTGAAGATCTCTGCTTGTCACAAAAGGAAAAAAAATAAAAAAGGCATATGCAGGGTACAGCTAATTCAGGAAACAGCCCATATACTGGGTATGCAGCCTAACAACTGGTGCAACAGTGTTAGACTTCAGGTGGCACTCAATTCAATTCTATATCCAATTTCTGAGGTTACAGTATGAGTGGGACAACTCTGTCCTCCTGAATCCAAACTCAAGAGATATCCCTAGACAGGGGCAGAGCACTTCCATGGGGTCTAAACCCACTGTCAGGTACCCCACAGAGTCTTCTGTAGTCCCAGTCCCTTCCTCTTACAGATTGTAGAGCTGAAGGCTATTGCAGTGCCTGTCCATCCTGTGTCCATCCCATGTTGGAATAAACAACAACAGAGCACAGAACCCTCTTCAAGTCCTGTTTTATGTGAGACAGAAACAATTCAAGACTCTCTCTTATGCAGAAGTGTCCTTCAGCTTTGGAGAACACAGGCGAGACAGCTAGCACTGACTGTTGGATGAGGTTAGAGCTTGTTAGTGTGTCTATTGAAGTGACATATGCTATCTTTGAAATGTTTTTCAGTCCCATCTGCAATGGAAGTGCAATCAGAAGCTGTGCAGATGTGCCCCCGCTATCCTGAACCAGTACCACTGGATCACCCAATCCCCATTCTGAAGGATGCATTGGAGAAGGTCTGTGAGGACATGGGAACAGAGGGACAGGGTTTCTGACTGCTTTTCTGAATGTGCAAATGGCAGAATATGTATTTTTCCCTGGATCATTGCTGGGGAAGGAGGTAGGAAGTTGAGGAAGTGCAGAATCTAGAAACAGGTTTCTCAAACTCCTCCACTGAATGTACAGAACGGGTCAACAAGCAGTTATCTTATCCAAAGGGTGAGCTATGGTGAAGAGACATTGTTTGTCCATCAGAAGGTCTGGTGAGCACACATCAATACACAGTGATGGCTCTTGGCATCTTGCTCTATGATTAGGCAGCCTTCATGTCTTGGAAAGTAGGTGAATCATGTAACTAGTTTCTACTCATCAGTCACTGCCGATTCCTTATTTTATTACTTTGCCGGTTTTCCCAATGCTGCCATTTAGAAAAATAAAAAGCTACAAGTATGGGAATGGAGAGGAAGGGTAAGAGGAAGGGGACCTGCAGCTGAATGAGAGAGACCTGCTCTTCCTCAGTATGACACAGTGTCTCTGAGCTGTTGCACTGTCCAAAATTCCGGTAGGCTCTATTTGCCATGTGGAAATACTGCAGCATTGTCTTGACTGTATGGACACTAAGGACAGCCATGGTGTGACAGGAGACTCCTGATTTTGTAAAGCCCAATCATATAAGACACCTCTCACTTGTCTCTTTCTTACGAGTAGCTTATTCGTCACAGTAGAAGCTGGCCCACAGCACTGATCATTCTTTTTACCTTTCTTCAATCTTTTCTACCTCTAGCATGCTCTCGTGGAGATGCAGGAAGTCAGTGCTGTATGTGGCATTCAAGGTGCAAGTAGATCAGGGATTTATACAGGGATAAAATGGTGTTTTCTGGTTTATTTTGTGTTACTTCTCTAATTTGATTTACCTTATATTTGACTTATCTTTTTGTCTGCCACAGGGCACTGAGCATATGTTTGCATAGGAGCACCCATCATAGTCCCAAGGTCTTGTTCCTGAAGGCTAATTTCCACCTCACTGCTCATCTGTGTGCGTGTGTTGTGAAGTCACAGTTGTTTTCGATGTTGCACATCTCTTTATCTACAGTGAACATTTGCTTTTATCAAGTCTCTGCCTCTGTCTCAGGGGTTACTGAAGAGAGGTATTTTATTATTCAACTAGGATTAGTCAGAGAGGTGAGGGAATATGCAGAACATTTGGTGTCCATCAGAGAGTCATCTCTTCTCCCTTCTTTATGCTCCTCAGAAATGAAGTATCCAAGCACTTCTTTGAAGCAGGCTGGTGAAACTATTCCTATTTTGCAGATGGAATAAGGCACAGAGAACCTGAACACTAAATGCATAGGAAGAGATAGAGATTTGAAAGGGGCTTAAGCACCAGCACCTCAGAAGTGTATTTTCAGATGCCCCTAGGTTCTGCCTAAGTCTGTGGACACTCAAACCCACATTAAAGATCTTGTGCTACCTGAGACAAACTACCATCCTGTTCCAGGACAGGGACCCTGGAATTTGGACTCTGGATAGTACCAGATGGGATTGTATTGCATGCAGGAAAGGCCCACAACATCTTGAAATTACAATAGAGTGACATTCACTCATTCATGAGGCTTAAGGAAACATTTCTCTTCTAAGGGTAAATGGTTTTGATTATTAGAAAACTCTACATTTTCCTCAGAAGTCTTGCTTATGGCCAAATTCAAACACTCAGTATTGGATCCAATGACAGGCAAGTCTAGAAGAGGATCACAAATTTCTGTTAACCTACTTCAGGTCCAGGAGGGTCTACATGCCAGACTCCAAGAAAGCCCATGCTTGCTGACATGAGACCAGCCTGTTCTCTGAAGGTGTTGATATACCTAACCATACTAGATGGGCCACTGGCATATGGGGAGGGCAAATGACCATTACAGAAGGACTTGACACAAGTTGGATGTTTCCACTGCTGGCTGTCAAATGGACATCACCAGTCCATCCAATGAAGAGGTCCTGAGAACGTGACTTGGCTTGGTCTTTCTTGTCTCAAATGCTGGGCTTGGAGGTCCATTTCTTATACCTTAAACTTTTTGTGAAAGAGGTAACTTACACATGCTGATGACATAGCTTTGAAAAAGTCATAAAAGAGCTAGACCAATGCATTCTGCTTTCAGGAGGTGGGTGGAACACATCTGGATGATTACACAACCCTGTCACAATAGGGAGCAAAGATCATTCATAGCCCTCCAGTTGCTCAGTGCTTTTCCTCAGGTTGCAGTTTAAATAGAGTCCAAGCTCTAGCAGGTTTTGTGGCATAAAGAGTATCATGCAACATTTGAAATGTCTAGATCCTTTTCTCATACATCTTTGAACCTAAAATACTAGTGCAAATCACAGATATAAACCGTACAATTCAAAAAGGAAGAAATTACAATTATTAGGTTCTAGCATTTGTTTTTAAACACTACAGGTAGTACAAGGATGACCACCACAGTCTTCTATGTAGTGGACACATAAACTGAAAGCATACTGGATAATTCAGAGTAAGAATTCAAAGGAACAGTACAGTTAAAATATTTTCTTTTGCGAAAACACATTTGAAAAAAAAAAGTCACTCATGAGTGCTTGAAAGTAAGGAAGGCTGATGGTCTGGGTCTTCTACTGCCTGTTACAGACTAGATGCATTCTAAGACTCTTCATCTAGAAATTCATGATTTCCCATCATTCTCCAGGTAGATATGATGCTGCGCCAAAAGATTCACAGCTCTGGTCTCCCTGCCATGTCTGCCATTGTTATCTACAATGACACCGTGCTCTGGACAGGCAACTTCGGGAAGAAGAACGGTTCAGACCCCTCCTCAGTGGTGCCCAATGAGTACACTATTTACAGGTGAGACGGATGTGTGGCAGGCCTGAGAGCTAGAGGAAGAGCAGACACACGTATGGAGATCTGATATGCAAGAATAGAGCCACTGTCACAAACTGCATCTTCTACTGGCTCAGGTCCACTGCAGAAACCTCTTCGGGGTTACGCAGAAACTTGGCAAAACAATGATTCAGCTAGTCTCTAAATTATCATATGCTAGTGCCTTACTGAGTTGCTTACTTGGGATTTTTTTTTTTAATTTGTTTTTAATTTGATCTGACAATATTTTAAATTGGAATAGCAGCGACCATCCTGAAGAACCTGACAACATGCTACTCCTTACACAGGAATGTGCTTTGAGGAGGCCTAGGGCACAAATCTGAAGATAGAGCTAGCAGAGATTTTGTGAACAGCTAGGAGACAGTCTGATAGGATAAAACAAAAAACAAAAGAAAACTAAACAAAAAGTATAGTCTAGCAAAAAATGGGTTTGGGAAGAATATCTACTGAATACATGAAGGAGATACGTACACTTATTCATTCTCCCCGTGACGTCAAAGCCATATTGGCCATTATTTTTTAAATGAAGCCTCAAGCTCTTAGTGTGTATTAAAAAAGCCCAAACAAACAGAAAAGACAAAGAAAGTATTTACCTCCTTTAATGATCTTTTTTCAGTGATTTATAACTGCGCTATAGATGAACCATTAGGGCTCCACTCTTGACTATCAAATGCTGTCCTCAGAAAAACCACTTTTTGAATGTTTCAACAGCTGTGATTACCTGCACCCCCCTGCCCCATCTATCATGGTAAAATCCCAGCATAGCCTAGATCATGCCATTTCTTCCGGAATCACAGAAAGATTTGGATTGGAGGGGATCTTAAAGATCATCTAGTTCCAATCTTCTGCCATTGGTAGGAAAATGGGAACCCGTCCCCAGGTGGGCTCAAACCACCAATATTTTGGTTGACAGCTGAAAGCGGTGACCAATTGCACCACAGAGACTCCCCAAAAATGTATTGCCAGACAGCATCATTTATGGTCAGAACTAGGTTGATATCTGATCGTCTTTGATCATCTGTCATTCTCAACTAATTAAACCATTCTTGGCAAATGTGTTTGCTCCAGGCTGCCTTGCACCAGTCCAAGAATCTCATCCCCACTGGCACAATCTGAATGGCCCAGCCATCCCTCTTAGTCATGGACCCCTTTTCAAAAACCAGCACGATAGAACCAGAGTCCTATTCCAGAAGAGCTTTTGTAAAGATGACTCTGTTATAAAGTCACTCAATTATCAACTCTGAACATAAAATGTAAAACTTTATGGCATTTTGATCTTAAAATTACAATAAAGTATTTGCAACTTGTTATGGTATTAACTACGCACAAAAGATGCCATTTTATGAATCCTGAGTGAACAGAAAGAGTTCTGTAGCCAAAGGCACTACTGGGGAGATACGACTGAAGGTTATGTTGCCACCCATAAAGGCCAGAGTTAAGGATATGAATTCAAGATTTTACCTCCAATTTAGCCAATCCCCTCTGAATTAGCAAAGCTGTTGCATGTAAAGCTACAGGCAGGGGATCAGTTGGGTGATCTCATGTACTGACCATCTTTCCTCTTGATTCATGGGTTTCGTAATGCTTAATTTCTATAAATGTCTGTTCCTTGACAGAATTGCCAGTGTCTCCAAGATCTTTCCCACCATTATGTTGTACAAGATGTGGGAGGAAGGAAAAGTGACGTCTCTTGATGATCCACTGGAACGTTACGCCCAGAACTTTGTTATTAAGAACCCTCTGGGAAAGCTCAAGGAATCAGAACAGAGATACACAGCAGATGGGTTGGTTTTTCTGGAAAAAGGCTCAGTGCCACTGAAGCCATCACCTGTTACCTTGCGCAGAATGGCCAGCCAGCTCTCAGGTGAGACAACACTGCTACCTTCTTCCCCTCTGCTCTCCTCTATGCCACTGGAAAGAGACCACAAAGCAAACAGACCATATGCCAGGGATAAAAAAGGTGCTGTTGAGGCTATTTCCCAGTATGGACCCTGCACCTTTGTGCTTCCCAGAGTTCAGGCAGGACCCCTGAGAGCAAGCTTCATGAAGTGCTAAAAGGAAATTCTTGTCCAGGTCACCTGTGAGGAAAGGGGACAAACTGCACTGTGGGCTGGGGAATTGTTTTTCCTGTGCAAGGTGAATATATATATATATAGGTTTATATATTTATTTCAGCACAGTAACGTGACCTGATATCAGGCTCCAATTGCATAACAGCTCTTTATACTCCAGCCCAGAACACTCTCATTTTTCTGAGATGTAGATTTGAGTGTCAAAGTAGCAACAAACTTCTTTGCTTAGAACAGAGAGACCTTGATCACTGAGCAGTCAGTGTGGTTCTTGATCTGGGATTCCTGAACTATTAATAGTTTTGTACTTGCTGGCAGAAGACTATTAATCTGCTGCAACCTTCGTCACCGGTAACTCATTCATTGAGGTAAAAGGAGTTCACAGGACTCAGGAAAACTTTCATGTCTCTCAGAAATAAAGCTGCTAATACTTGACTGAGAGATTCCAGAATTTAAAGGCCAAAGAGACTGTGCTGATATCTCATATGGCACTTTGATTAAACTCTGTAACACCCACATTATTCCAGACTGGAATAAATGACCTACAAGTAGGACTTTAGCTCAAAATAGCATGTAGGTAAGTTGCAGTACATGAGGACAGGATACAGCATCCCCTGAAGCAATACAGTATCCAAATAAGGATTCCCCAAAAAGGGATTATGTAACTGAAATCTGGAAACAAACAGAAAAACTACCCAAAATAGCCAGTGACATCAGGAGGCAGAAAGAAATATGCATGCACAACCCTACCCAACCCCTCTGCCCACAGACAAAGGCTCGCTCTAGACAACCTGATGGTGTTCTCAGGGGCAGCAACTCTGCCTGGCCCCCTCTGACTCTCAGCAGCACCAGAAGCTGGTCTGGCTGTTCCTTTCAAGAAGAGTGTGTGCTGGGGCTGCAGCTTCCAGCCCTGCTGCAGCTTCCAGCCCTGCTGCAGCTGCCTGTCACATTTTGAAGTGTGAGATGTGCCCTAAAATACATGTAGGAAGCATATCTCAAAAGTGTACCTGGTCATAGCATAATTCTTGTAATGTGCAGTTACTCCATTGCTTCTGTCACTGGACTGGATTTGTTCCATTGCTTAACTCCTTTTATGTGCCCATGTCTTCTTTTTTAATTTTTTTTTTTTCCCTCCTAATGTGTCCCAAATTTCCCAGACCACACCAGCAGGGCACAGCAACCAGCTTGAACCCTGATAACTCAGTAGAAGGAAAAGAACAGTTTCAAAATACCAACTGAAAATCAAATGAATGTTGATGTCACATGTTACGTTTCCTGCCTGTCAAAAACCAAAAGGGAACAGGTTCTGATTGGCATCAGGGTCAAAGCCCCTACGTGACATGTTGTAAATTGTTGTTTTCATATAAATTCTTCCAGCGGAAGCTGATCTATAATATCATCCTCATTGTCTTGGCTTTTCTAGATTGCATATTACAAAAGTAACCCCAAAGATTTTTCTCGCTGACACTCAGTGGGTACATTGTGAGAGGGAAGCTCCAGCTTGTTAAGACTATGATTTTCAGCTATGTATGAATGACAATAAGAGATGCTATTATAAATTATTAACAGCATGCTTGTCACAGCAATTAGCAGCCCATGAGGTATGAATCAACAGCTCTGGATATTCTGTTATGCTCACACACAATCTGGTTTATTATTTCTAATGAACCTCAAGAGAGACGTTGCACCGCTGTCGTGGCAATGGTTGGACTCTTCCAGTGGTGCAATATTTCCTTTGTGACCATTGTGGCAAGTAGGAAATACAGGAGCCCGCTGTCTACTGGAAGATACTCAGTTCATCTCTTATCTGGTCATTCAGCTGCACAAATGACCCCAGATCAGAAGCAGAAATGTTCTCTAGTTCCAACTCAAATCCTGAGGTCAGGCCAATAGAGAAAAGCAGGTGTTGCTGCTGCAATAGAACAGGGCCTCCTTCAGCTTTGCCACGATTAAGCACACGCTCCCTGAGCAGACCATGGCAAGTCATTTTTCTGTCACGTACCCTTCCTGATTTCCTCTTAACCTCTAAATCAAAGTCAGCTGCAAACTGAAATGAGGATTTCATTGCAGATAGAATCCAAGATGTAGACTTGGTGAGCCACAGATCCCATGCAACGGAATTTCTGGACAAAGGATTTTAGGGAATCCAAGTTCAGTGCTGTGAAATTAAAAGCAAAAAGAACTTCAATTTTTCTGTATTCAGAAACCTTCAATAAATGTTGCTAAAACTGGAATAGAAACCAAACAAAACCCCAAAAAAAACTTTAGGCAAACTTGGAATGGTTCAGAAAAGCTCAAGCCCTCTCTAGTGAGGTGTAAAGAACAAAAACCTTTTTAAAGGTGCTGTTACAAACCTTTCTAGGAAAGGGAACGCAGTCACATGGAAATATGGACAGCATTTCTCCATCACCCTATATGCCCTTCTCTTCCAAAATACACTTGGGGATACAGAGTATTTTTCAACATTCATCAAGGTATTTTTACTGCAATGGAGCAACTCACAGTTGGTGCTGGGGTAGGACTTACATTACCCAGATTCAGTGGTCCATGGTTTGAACACCGTGTCCTGCAGTTCAGAATGAACAGTATATCCTTGGAGCACAAGTGCTGTTCGTATAAAGCACGTGTGTACATCACTGTTGTTTCCATCTTACGATTGAATCTTGTCTTTTGCTCACTCTTCACCAGACTCAAAGTTTCCTGGACCATGAGTTGTCTCAAATCATGAACTTCTGTTTTTCCTGACACAGGTCTGCCCAGAAGGCTGCGATCCACCAGCCTGCTGTGGAAGGGCAATACACAAGACGCTCTAGCTCTCCTGAAAGATGATGTCTTGGTTGCTGATCCAGGAACCAGGTCAGACATATTCACTTACGCTGTATTTTCACTTAGGATTCACACCTATATTCACTGGGTTTGTGCTCTCCACTGGTATCAGCCCCTCCTGCAGTTGCCATGGCCATCGGATAATAGGCAACCATTCCTAAAAGGAGCTTCTGCCCTCTACCCATACACCTGTATTAGGCTGGAAACAGTGACTGCTAGAAGTGCAGGGAGCTATTTTTATGTATATAGAGCCTGAGTGAGAAGCCTAGATGAAGCAAATTAAACTGCTACAGTTAGGTCCAATGAGCCTTAAGTTGTGAAAGATGCAAATTTTCAAAAGTGGAAAGGAATGTTCATTTCATCACTTTAAATCATTGTAGATGCATCACACTAAGTCTGCAGTGATTTGCATGTCTTTAAATAATCTATAAATTCTATTAATACTTGTTACCATTTACAGAGCCTTTCAATAGTCTATTACCTAAGTTGCAAACACTCAAAAATATGAGCATGATCCAGCAGACAGCAGGTTAGGAAAAGCATTCATACTAACTGGGAAAAACTTTCAAAATCTGCAAAATTTTTAGGGAATGTAGTTATATTTTGAAACAATTTGCCTAGAGCTGCTGAGAATTCATCATGGCTTGAAGTCTGAAAGCTCAGAAAACTCAACCATGGCAACCTTGTTGTTCTGCACTCTGTCATCTACAAGGTTACAATAGATGTTCTTAAAGGATTTTAAGACTTGAAAATATGATCATCTTTTTTTTGTATTTAGATTATGCTTACCATGAAGATACATAAGGACATCTACTCATAGTCTCTCCACCCCTTAGTACTTGTCATGTTGATAGTTATAACTTTTCTTGCTGTTCCTGGAGATACTTCACAGCTAACAGATCATTCTTTCCCAAGGAAATTCCCATTCATTGGTATAGAAAATGTAACGTATTTTTCTGTGTAAGTTGAAATTCAGCTCCATTCCAGATATAGAATTTTAGATTCAGCATATATTTATTCTTGGAGTAGAAATATATATGTTCATCATGCTTTCATTCAGACAGATAGGCTGTAAATTGTTGTAGTAGTACCAAATTTATGATCTAAACAGAACTCGGTGAGATGTGTGGCTTCACACAATTAAAAAAAGCTCAAACAAAAAAGGCTGAAAACATGAATTTTGAAATTGCCTTTCAGGAAAAGTTGCCCATTCATGTCTTGATGTCATTAAACTTCATTCAAGTATAAAGACTTAAATCACTTAATGGATATAAAAGACTGAGGCACTCAGCTGCCTAATGATTGGACATTGCTGGATGCTTTTTTGTAGACTTTTAAGTGCTTTTTAAGTGCTCTTACATTCTTAAAGTAGCTCAGGTGCTTAAGTGCTTATACCATGTTAAATCTCCAAAGGGGCTTACCTGGAATTTTGAAACCTTTAAGGTAAGCACCTATAACTCTCAACTCTGCTCTTAAAAAGAATATATTAATGAATTATAAACAGTAAGTCAGGGTAGGCAGATACATAGTTTTTTGTGTAAACTTCTGTTTCGTTTAGTTTTCCATCTCCATCTCTTTCTGTACATAGTCAATAAATAACTCTGCTGATGTTCCCATAAGAAATTTCTCTTTCTTAACAACAAATCAAGGGAACAACGTTCATATTTCCTCTGTCCCTCCTCCATCTCTCTTCTCTCTTTAGCATGTCATCTGATAAAATCAGAATTGTTCCCCAGAGAAGAGAGACTTAGACACTCTATCACTGAGTAAGGCTGAGCCAGTTTTCTTCCTCTTCCTTTTCAGGTGCCACTACAGCAATTTGGCTTTCTCACTGATGGCGCACGTGCTGGCCGACCGTGAAGCTGAGGGGCAATACCAGCGCTGGATCTCAGAGAACATCCTGGACCGCTTGGGCATGGAGGACACTGGCTTTGACATCACTCCACCAATCCGCTCCCAGATGGCTGTGGGCTTCTACGGCAGCCAACAGCCGGCCCCTCTCTATGACCTCGGCTGGTACAGGCCTTCTGGCCAGATGTACTCCACAGCTGCTGACCTTGCCAAGCTGGCAATGGTCTTCTTAGGAACCTACCATCGTCGTCTCCTAGAGCCTGACACAGTGAAGACAATGTTGACGCCTCTGTTTAAATGCTCCACTGACTACTTTGCTAACAAGACTGGCACACCCTGGGAGATTAACGAGCAATTGGGATATGACATCATTAGGAAGGATGGAGACCTTGATGGTTATTCAGCTACTTTCTCTCTTATCCCCAAGCTCCGCCTGAGCTTCATTGTGCTGATGGCAGGGCCCAGACCTCAGGGTGGAGATATTGTGACTCAGACGTATGAGTATCTTGTTCCTGCCATGGAGACAGCATTCAGAGAGGCAGAGAAAAGCTTGAATCCTCCCCCAAGTCCAGGTCCTTATGTTGGCTACTATACCTATTCCAACCTGACTTTCTATGAGATCAAAGTTGGACCTGCTGGGGTGCTGGTCATGCAGCAGTTTGGGCCTCATGTGGAAGAGCTGATTCCTGAAAAGTACCGGACAATCAAGCTCCACCACCTAGAAGATCGTGTTTTCCAAGTTGTTTTTGACAAGGAGTTCCCATGTGTTCTGCACCTGGGCTCTGCCTCCATCTCACTGGAGACCCAAAATGGGCAGCTCTTTAACTTCTATCCGTTTGATCGCAAGGGTTTGTCTCCTGGCTTTGATGCACCAGGACTGAACACATACAACGTGGTGCGTGTACTTCGTAAACCTGTGTTCTATAGCTAAATGTCCCCTCTACTTTCTGACCACTTCTGGGAGGTGTCTCCTAATCTGTGTCTTACCAGACTCTCCTGTCTGTGTGGCTTCATCAATGCCATTTAAAAGGGAAAGATGGTGGCAAATAGCTCTTTTGCCCAATAAATATGTCACTTCCCACTTCTAAAGTTACTCTGATGGCTTGCAATCCCTGTCAGGGCACAACAGGCCAGATGGAAACTAGGGATGCCTGCAGGAAAAAGAGGTGGGAACGTGCTGGCTGGATGGTGTTTGATTACCATAAAAAGAATCCGAGCACTTAAGTCTCCATACTCACATGGTCTGTTTGATGATCATTGTGGTGATTGACTGCTGCCATCAAATGGATGTTTGGTGTCCCTTCCAACCCTTCCATCAAATTTCCTGTGTCTCTCAGAAAATCTCTTCTTCAGTCCAAAGGTTTTTCCAGGGATCTTCAGGAGTCCACCTACCATGAAGAAGATTCCTCATCTGGCTTGCCAAAACATGATGTGCTAGAAAATGTCACCAGCTTGATACCAGGCCCTACTTGTGATATCTGGGAAGTCAAAGTCCATTTCTTTCCTGGGTCACAACACAATGACTGTGAAAAGAGCAGACAGCAATGCGATTATTATATTGGCTGCATGGATTTCTATAACAGCTGTGGTCACATAAAGGGTATGGTAGCACTTAAGTGTAGAAGCTGAACCTTACTCCTTATTCCTGTGAGCGGGGCAATATGAACATAGGCTGGTGTATTCCAGCTGGACTCATGTTTGCGACTGTCAGCATATAGGCAAGTGTGTGAGTGTGTTGTTCAAGTACAGGGATGCACAGCAATCTGTGTGTTTTGGGCAGGGTGTCTGTGGACACCTACCCATTGCGTTTATACAGGCACGAGGGGGGTGCTAAGGGAAAGTGCACTGGCCTGGGGAGCACTGCACTTAGGACAGGTGCACCTGCAACTGCAAAGCCACAAGCTGAAGAAGTGGGGCCAGGTGAACATCATGAGGTTCCACAAGACCAAGTTCAGGGTCCTGCACCTGGGTTAGAACAATCCTCATTATCAATACAGGCTGGGGGATGAAGGGAGTGAAAGCAGCCCTGGGGAAAAGAACTTGGGGGTTGTGGTGTACATGAAGCTGGACATGAGCCAAAAATGGGCACTTGCAGCCCAGGTGGCCAATTGCATCCTGGGCTACATCAAAAGAAGCATGGCCAGCAGGTTGAGAGAGGTGATTCTGCCCTTCTACTCTGCTCTGGTGAGACCTCACCTGGAGTCCTGTGTCCAGCCTTGCAGCCCCCAACACAAAAAGGACATGGCCCTGTTGGAGAGGGCCCAGAGGAGGGCCATGAAAATGATCAGAGGGATGGAGCACCTCTCCTATGAAAACAGGCTGAGGAAGTTGGGGTTGTTCAGCCTGGAGAAGAGAAGGCTTCAGGGAGACCTTATTATTACCTTATCTAGTACCTGAAGGGGGCTACAGGAAAGCTGGGGGGGGGGGGGGGGTGTGGGAAGAGCTGTTTACAAGGGCATGTAGCAATAGGACAAGGGGCAATGGTTCTAAACCACAGCAGAGCAGATTTAGATTGGACATGAGGAAGAATTTCTTTGAGGTTGGTGGAACACTGGAACAGGTTGCCCAAGGAGGTGGTTGAGGCCCCATCCCTGGAGACATTCAAGGTCAGGCTTGATGAAGCTCTGAGCAACCTGCTCAGAGGATGTCCCTGCTCACTGCAGGGCGGTTGGACTAGATGACCTTTAGAGCTCCCTTCCAACCCAAAGCATTCTATGATTCTAGGTGCATTTTCTTCTCCCTTCTTGTGCCCATTCTATGGCAAGGCAGGTAGGACAGGTGATATGTCAGTAACAGCCAACACCATATCACTACGATTGGAACAGTGTCAGGCACAAGTGCAAGACAGGGCAAGCAGCACCAACTGAGGAATCTTGGCCCCTGCAAAGCCCATTCAAGCTTAGGAGAGTATTGTGATTGCAGCCCTGACTGGAGCCTGAAATAAAACCAGAGGGTCAGGGCAAGATAAGTCTTACCTTACAATGAGTAGCCTAGCTGCAGAGTATGACAATGGCTATACAACATGGAAAACTTGAAGAAAGTGCAAAAGGTCAGGCAGAGTGACACAATCCAGGACCCTTTGAAGTCCATGTTCTCCCGTACCATAACTGGTATGAGGCTGGATCCACTTGCAGAGCGACTTCTGCTGCTTGTCCACACGGAGTCTTGAAAGTGAACATATCTCAGAGAGGATGAGAAAATAAATTCCCCTGCCTCCCTTCTCTCTTCTTACCTCTCACTGTTTTGCCTCTGCGTGCAGCTCTTCCTCATCACTTTTGAGAGACCTTCACAGAAGGCCTAGAAATTCATGATTCACAAACTCAGTTCCCTGACTTTTTTTTCTGCCAATTTTAGTTCCCTGATAAACATATGAAATAATGTAAACCTTGCCTTACAGGCAGTCAGGGTTGCTGCTGTACTAGTTTCCTCTTGACTTTGCAGGTGATTATATTTCATACCTTGTACAAACTCCTATGTTCAAGTATTTAATCCAGGCTCTAGCAATAGCACGCAACTCTATTCTGCAAATTCTTGCTGCTGTGCTGTGTGATCATGCCCAGAGCTATGTACACAGCCAGATATTTCCTGTAGTTCCTACAGTCTATCATGGCAGGCTTGACAAAACAGTGCTTTCTGGGCTTTGAGCTCACAAGACTTAATGTCTGATTGCAAGATAACTGAGTGGTCTAACCTCAGTCTTTCTGAGTGAGAGCTGGTTGCCACTCTGGGGCTGTTCTTCTTCCTTTGGAACAAAAGAAGTGATTGTTTACCCACCAGTTACTTTTAAAAGCTTCCAATAAAAATGAGTGTTTGTATCCCATGTCTCTCACTGGTCAGGATGAAACACTACATTGGACTGTCTCCATGTGTCTGATGGAGAGATTAAGATGGTTTACTTTTCCCTCAGCAATGCAGACACTAACAAATCTTTCCTTTTCTAGTGAGTCACCTCAAACCTGTACACTGTTGCTTTTTGGTCCTCTTGTTTGTTGCCATAACAGCAGAGTTCTTTGCTATTCATAGCATGAATAATCTACACCTGCAGTACAGCTCATCTCACCAAACCTTGGGTCACACTGGGGAGGTTAACAAGAGCCCCTTTGTGAGGGCAGAAGAGCCTACACGCACATACCCACACACGTACCACTCCTTACCTCGTATGGAGAGGAGAAAGGAGATCTTGGGACACCTGCACAAAGGACTGGAGAGAGGGTGTGTGTGGCAGGCAGGACATGGTGGAGTTTTGGAGGACCACAGTCACCCACAGAGAGCAGCTGGAGTGACAGTGCTGAGTCAATGCTCCAAACACAAATATCCAATTTCTTTCTGTCACTTTGTGCCTAAGAAGAGCAGAACCAACTTCTGAGACTAGTGTGACCTTACTCACATTAGCAGGAGCTTTATAACAGCTATCATAAGTTCATGAAGTCCATAAACTTTCCATTTTAATACAGAATCTAGGTTACCATTCTGAATAATTTTCTAAGATGTTGAGTATGCTCGGTGCTGAATAAAAAAACATCACAATGTCATTTCATCCCTGTCAGAAATAGGCAGCAACAACAGGTACAACAAACATGTAAAAACCTGTCCAGCTGTTCACTTTTCACAGAAGTGTGTGTTTTAAAAGGTGGCTAGATGTGTCTGCAGCAGCCTATAGAAACAATGTACTGAAAAATGCTTTTATAATGACTCAAATAGACTGTGCTTCATTAACATTCCCAACATCAAAATGAGGCCAGAACTATACTTACTCGTTGGTTCAGAACACCAGACTCTGCTTTAAGGAGCACTAGTGAAAGCACACAATATTTTAATAGTGTCCCTGAAAACTCTATTTACTATACAAGATAAAAGGCTCTGGGCCACTAATAATGAGATTAATCTGGCAAAATGTAACCAGCTCCACCGGGGCTAGCCCCTTGAAACTCCTTTCTATTCAGTGAGATTTAATGACTCTAGTCAGTAAAGTGGATTCATCTCATCTTAAAGCAGATATTTAGAATAAGTTGATGAAGCATATTCCATGAATCCCCAGGCTCCAGCTGGTTGAGATAACCCTTGTTATGTCAAGCAACTTTTCAGTTAGAAGTGAAATACTTTCAGAATCTGCCTGCCAGCTGAGGGCAAGTTCTCAACTTGTTGCATCAGTATTGCCCCGAAGACCTGCAGTTCACCGATTAGCAGGCCCAAAGCAGAACATGATGATGTAAATGGTGCTCAACGACTTCTTTGCCTCAGCATTCACTGGCAAGGGCTCCAGCTGCACCACCCAAGTTGCTGAACCCAAAGGCAAGGGCTGGGAGAAGGAAGATTGACCCACTGTAAATGAAGATTGGTTTGAGAACATCTAAAGAACCTGAAGGTATGCAAGTCAATGGAACCTGACAAGATACGTCTGCAGGTTCTGAGGGATCTGTCAGACCAAGTTGCTAAGCTGCTGTCCATCATATTTGAGAAGTCCCAGCAGTCTGATGAAGTTCCCACTGATTGGAAAAGGGGAAACATCAGCCTCATTTTCAAAAAGGGAAAAAAAAAGAAGTATGGCGAACTACAGGCCAGTCAGTGTCACCTCTGTGCCCATCAAGGTCATGGAGCAGATCCTCCTGAAGGCTCTGCTATTGCACATAGAAAATGAGGAGGTGATTGGTGGTGAACATAGCTTCACCAAGGGCAAATCATGCCTGACAAATCCGGTGTCCTTTTACAATGGAGTGATAGCATCAGTGGACAAGGGAAGAGCAACTGATGTCATCTACCTGGATTGTGCCATGTCTTTGACACTGTCCCGCATGACATCCTGGTCTCCAAACTGGAGAGACATGGATTTTATGGATGGATCACTTGATGGATAAGGAATTATCTGGATGGTCACACTCGAAGAGTTGCAATCAATGGCTCGATGAGCAAGTGGCAAGCAGTAAAAAGTGGTGTTCCTCAGGGGTTGGTACTGGGACCGGTGCTGTTTAACATTTTTGTCAGTGACATGGACAGTGGGATTGAGGCACCCTCAGCAAGTCTGTGGATGACAACAAGCTGTGTGGTGTGGCTGACACACTGGAGGGAAGGGATCCATCCAGAGGGACCTTGACAAGCTGGAGAGGTGGGCCCAGGACAACCTCATGAAGTTCAACAGTGCCAAGTGCAAAATCCTGCATCAGCATCAGGGCCACCCCCAGCACAAATACAGGCTGGGCACAGTATGGATTAAGAGCAGCCCTGAGGAGAAAGACCTGGAGGTGCTGGTTGATGACAAGCTCAGTATGAGCTAACAATGTGGGAACACAGCTCAGATAGCTCTGTCCGTGTCCTGGGCTGCAGCAAAAACAGCGTGGCCAGGAGACCAAGGGAGGCGATTCTTCCCCTCTATTCCATAGTGAGATCCCACCTGAAGTGCTGCATCAAGCTCTGGAGCCCCCAACACAAGGAGGATATGGACCTGTTGGAGAGGGTCTAGAGGAGGCCGCAAAGATGATCAAAGGGCTGGGACCCCTCTCCTATGAGGCCAGGCTGAGAAACATGGGTCTGTTCATCCTGGAGCAGAGAAGGCTCTGGTGAGACCTTACTGGGGCCTACAGTATCTGAAGGAATCTACAGGAAACCTGGAGAGGGACTTTTTGCAGAGGCCTTGTAGCGACAGTATGAGGGGAGCTGGTTTGAAAATGGAAAAGGGGAGATGTAGATTGAAAATAAGAAGGAAATTCTTCACTCTGTGGGTCGTGAGACACTGGAAGGGGTTACCCAGGGAAGCTGTGGATGCTCCCTCACTGGGTGTGTTCAAATCCGATGGGGCCTTAAGCGACCTGGTCTAGTGGAGGTGTCCCTGACCATGGCAGGGGGTTAGGAACTGGATGATCTTGGAAGTCCCTTCCAACCCAAATCAGTCTGTGTTTCTATGATTCTGTGCTTCTGTGGCTCTATCTTTGCTGTGGCTAGCGTAACATCAGTTAAGACAACGGCTTCCCTTTTAGAAGAACTCCACCTTCTGGAATATCAGCTGAAGTGAGGATGATCTCAAGATTCAAGCTTTCAGCCTACATTTTGAAAACAGCAATTTATCCCTACATGCTTCATTTCCCCATACTTATACTTCTCAATCAGAACAATGGGGCCCAGTTGTTTACTGGACAGCATCTTTGCCCAGCTTTTCTGTTCCAGTGACGGGAGTGAGATGATGTCTCTCTCTGCCTGGGACCACCAGGACTCAGAAAACAAGGATGAAGTCACACTAGCAAGGGCTCTGCTGATCTAGGCCTGTAGGGTCCACACTGGGGCCACAGGGGCTGTACTGGGGCTGTAGTGACCAAACTGTTGCTATAATGGTCAAACTCAGGCTCTAGTAGCTATACTAGGGCTATAGGTGCTGAACTGGGGCTATAAGGGCCGTAGGAGGGCTGTAGGGGCTGCAGTGAGGCTATAGGGACTATAATGAAGTTATAGAGGCCATACTAGGGTTATAGGGTCCACACTGGAGCTATATGGGCTAAAGTGGGGATATAAGAGCTAGGATGAGGCTATAGGGCTATGATGAGTCTATAGTCTATATGATAGTCTATACTGTGACTATAGGGTCCATAATGGGGCGATAGGCATTATACTGGTACTGTAGAGGCCACGCTGAATCTCTAGGGGCCACGCTGGCAGTATATGGGTGAAAGTGGGCCTATAATGGGGTTACAGGTGCTAAACTGGGGACATTGCCAGCGCTACAGACTCACCATGGTGGAAGCAGCTACTGGTTGCCTCGAAACATGCCCTGTAAATGATGCCACTGCCCGAAACACCATCCTAGGCCTCGAGAGGCAAATTTTGTGGTGACGTGGCCCTCCCGAAGGGATTGAATCAGACAACAGGGCACATTTCCAAAGTAACTTTACGAACTCCTGGGCAAAGAAACACGGCATTGGGCGGGTGCATCACATCCCGTGTCATCCACAAGCCTCTGGAAAGATTGAAAGACATCCTGGACAGCTAAAGACTGTGCTGAGAGCACTGGGCAATGGGGGATGGGAGAACTGGGATATAATTTTAGCAGGAGCCCCTTGGCTGGTTAACAGCAGAGGATCTGCTAACCGTCCTGGTCCTGCCCAAGCTAAACCCCTGCGTACGGTGGGACGAGGTAAGGTCCGAGTAGTGCACACAGGGAAGTGGCTGGGCAGTGTGGGTGGCTCGTCCCTAGGGAAAGGGCAAACCCATCGGTGGGATTATCATGGCTCAAGGACCTGGGTGCACTCGGTGAGTAACGTGGGAGGATGGGGAGACCCGGTGTGTACCTCAAGGAGACTTAACCTTAGGAGAAAAGGAAAAGTCTGTGATATGAGGTGTATGTTGCAGGAGGTGCAGCGAAGAGAGGACTTTGCAAAGAACTCGATGAGTGTCATGACGACCCAAACCTAGCCAGTGTTGGTGACCCTGGGTGACAGCCCCATCCCCACAGGCCATGGGCATCTCGGAGGAGTTCATGTTCCACATCACCTCTGCCTTCGCCCACAGCACCCAGCCTGGCCCAGTGAGACGAGGTGACGAGGCCACTATCAACATGGGCAGCAAGGTGGGCACAGGACAGGACGGGGACAAGAGGGATGAGGTGGCCAGGCCGTCACTGACCCTGTACTGTGGCAGCTGGTGGCCAGGGTGGCCACAACCAACCCGCTGAGCATCGTGGTGCTGGCCTTTGCCAAGGCTCAGCTCATCCAGATCTTCTTCTTCTGCCTCAACCTCATC
>JANVCC010000082.1:27362-40293 GCA_025345505.1 Todiramphus chloris collaris | reverse complement strand
ATATATATTATTTATATATTTATATATAATTATATATATCATTATATATAAATATAATAAGCCTATATAAATATAATAATATAAATATAATAATTCTATATAAACGTATAGTATTTTAACCAAATCATAATCAATGATTAAAATTAATCCATCGTATTTCATAGTCAGCGCTAATAGGTAATGTTAATAGCTAATGGCTAATGATTAAGTTATTGTATTTTATAATTGTTTTTCAACTGCTTAGACGAAGATAATAAACAATATTAAGAATTAATTCATTTGCTCCCTTTACTTATATCAATAATATAATAATATTTAGGATACATTTAGATCTAGATATTTATTTCATATATATTTATTTGGTTTTTTTAATATATATATTTTTGCCTAGTTAATATTTATAATTAACATATGCATCACCATTACTCACTAAATTAAAATACATTAGCAAATCCACATGCAGAAAGAAGGCAGAAATCAGCTTCATTAAGCTCAGATAATTATTTTAGATTATAATTATATGATATATTTTATATATTCGATTAGATTAGATTAGATTAGAGTATAATATTAGTTTTTTATTATTATTTTATATTAAATTGTGATATATGATTATATATTCTATTCTATTCTATTCTCTTATTATATATTCTATTCTATTCTATTCTATTCTATTCTATTCCATTCTATTCTATTCTATTCTATTCTATTCCATTCTATTCTATTATTATATGCTCTATTCTATTCTATTCTATAATTATATAATATATTCTTGTATAAAATAATTCTATTCTTTAACTTTTCCACCCCAAAGTTAAAGAACATCAACAGCCACCGGCCGCTCATTCCTCCCAACCCTTCAAATTCGCTCACTTTTCTTTTGGAAAATTCAAAATTAAACAAAAAAAATTGATTAAAAAATAATAAAAATACATTAAAATAATGGGAAAAAAAGGATCTATTTGAAAATTCAAAATTAAACAAAAAAATTGATTAAAAAATAATAAAAATAAATTAAAATAATGGAAAGAAAAGGATCTATTAACCAATATTGAGACTAGCAGAAGGGGATTTGGGGGGGGTCTCGTTACCTGTCCGACCAAAGGTGTGACTCCATCCGACTCGTTCATCCAGACCTTCCTGCTCTGTCCCCTCTCGTAGGCCCCGTAGGGAGAACCGTCGCCGAGCGGCTCGGTGCAAACGGCCGCGTCCTAAAATAGGGGGAAACCGCCACGAAACGGAACCGTTTTCTCACTGCCTCCAGTGAGTCCAGCAAAGGACCGGGTGAGAGCGTTTCCCAACCTCCTGGAGACACTGGGTGATGCTCTGCTGGGGGAAAAACTGGCTGGGAGTGGTGGGAATGGACCAGTTGGTCACTGGTCACAACTGGTTGCTGTCTGTATCAATGGTCTGGATGACAGCACCGAGGCACCCGCAGTAAGTTGTGGCTGACACCAAGTTGTTGGTCTGCTGGGTGGGGAAGGAGGGTCTAGAGAGGGGTCTGGCCAGGCTGGGTATTAAAATTAAAACTCAGAAAAATAATTTTTAAATCAAAATAATAATAAAAAATAATAATAAAAATAAATTTAAATTAAAATAAATAAAATTTAAAAAGAATTTAAAGTAAAAAGGATTTAAATTAAAAAGAACTTAAATTAAAAAGAATTTAAATTAAAAAGAATTTATATTAAAAAGAATTTAAATTATCAAGAATTTAAATTAAAAAGAAATAAAATTAAATAAAAAATTAAAATGGGTATAAAAATTCAGTAACAATAGAAACAGGTATAAAAATCAATTAAAATAACAACAGGCATAAAAAATTAATAAGAAATAGAAGTAAAAATAACAGATACGTATATTAAAAGGAATGCTTTAAATCGCATTTGAAATTAAAATTAAAATAAAGACAAAAACAAAATCAAGTGTAAAAATAAAGTTGTTAAAGATGTTGAAGAAGTTAGTTAATTAAGGAAGTTAAAGAATTTAAAGAAGTTAATAAAGATGTTAGAGAAGTTAGTTAAAGTTAGTTAAAGAAGTTAAAGTTAGTTAAAGTTAGTTAAAGAAGTTAAAGTTAGTTAGTTAAAGTTAGTTAATTAGTTAGAAAGTTAGTAAGTTTGTTAAAGAAGATAAAGAAGTTAAAATTAGTTCAAGAATTAGTACGTTAGTTAAAGAAGTCAGTTAAAGAAATTAATTAGTTAAAGAAAGTTAAGTCAGTTAAAGAAGAAGCTCGTTAAAGGAGTTAGTTAAAGAAGTAAGTTAGTAGAAGTTAGTTAGTAAGTTAGTTCAAGAAGTTAGTAAGCTAGAAAGTTAGAAAGTTAGAAAATAAGTTCTTTTAGAAAGTCAGCTAAAGAAGTTAATTAAAGAAAAGTTAGTTAAAGAATAAGTTAGTTTAAGAAAAAGTTAAAGAATAAGTTAAAGAAAAAGTTAAAAAGTTAAAAAGTTAAAAAGTTTTCTCAGGCCAGAAGAGATCACCTTTGTTCATCACACGGCGTTTGGGAAGAATTTGAGCCCTTGGTTTCTCCGTTTGGGCGGAGTGGCACTGTCGCCGCTTGAAATAATCTTTGCCAATCATCACGCTCAGAAAAATTGATCTTTATTATTAATGTAATTAATTAATTAATTATTTCCCTTTGATTGTTTTGTGAACCAATGTCCTGGTCGCTGTCCGGGTTCAGCAGCTTGTGAACGTCGTTCCTCATGCGTTTCTTGAGTCACGGTGACTGCACGTGGCCTTGCGGTGACGTATTTTGTTGTCATGAGTCATTTGAAATGTGAATTTGGGATTTTTATTATTTATTTTTTCCCAGGATATGAATGAAGTCTCCAACTTTGTCCCGGGCTCGAGTAAAGGCTGTGAACCCAACAACTTTAACTACCCTCCTTTCACGCCCTGTAAGTCTAACGCCTTTAGCTGTGGAGCAGAGAAAAGAAACCAAACTATTTGTGACTTACCGGCCCACCAGCTTTCGTTTCAGGTGTAATTCCTTGATCAGGTTTAAAATCAGGTGGTGTTTCTCTATCGAGTAAGAAATCCGGTTGTTGGTCGGATGAAAACATTCAGAAGCTTGGGGTGTGGTCCCAACGATGTTGGGCGATGTTGTGTGCCATGGGTGAGCTTGCTTGCTTCCTTGATGTGAACACCAAGTGGAGAAAAAGGACAAAACTTCATGGAAAAAGATTGGAAATGCTGGGTTTTGTCCACAATTAAACTGGTCCAATTTAATTAAAAAAGAAAAAAAAAAAAAAAAGAAGGAAAGGAAAGGAAGGGAAAGGAAAGGATTAAGGAAAGGAAAGGGGAAAAGGAAAGGGAAGGAAAGGAAAGGAAAGGAAAGGAAAGGGGAAAAGGAAAGGAAAGGAAAGGAAAGGAAAGGAAAGGGGAAAGAAAAGAGAAAAGAGAAAAAAAGAAAAAAGAAAAAAGAAAAGAGAAAACAGAAAAGAGAAAAGAGAAAAGAGAAAAAAGAAAAGGACAGGAAAAGGAAAGGAAAGGGAAAGGGTAAGGGAAAAATGCAAACAAATCAATGTCAGTGCCCTCGGGATGTTTTTCCTGCAGGCGTTGTTGACAGGCTCCTGTATTCCAAGACGGTCTGCATGGATGCGCTGCAGGCGTGGGGGCGACAGTACGACGTTCACAACCTCTACGGCTACTCCATGATCCTGTCGACGCAGCGGTGAGGGAACCTCCTCAACCTCCTGACGGGAAAGGGCGGCGTTGAGCGCGTGGCCTCCCTTTAGACACCACGGGGTGGTTTCATTCCCGAGGGAGCCAAATCCAGTGGTCAGCATGAATGATCAGGTTTCCCACGAAGGGCTGAACCTCAGCATTCCAAACCGCATATTCCTTTTTTTTTTTTTTTTTAAATTCTAATTTAAATTGAATTTCAATTCTAATTTAAATTCTATTTTAAATTCAAATTTAAATTCTAATTTAATTGATTCTGAAATCAAAATTCAAATCACCAGCGTTGGATTCCAATGATGCCACCGTGAGAAGAGGAAGCTGAAAGGAGACCTGAGCTTTAGTGCTTGGAGTTCAAACTCCTGGTTGGCAGGCAAATAAGTTGCAGAAATATTTATTAAGGTGAATAAGGTTCAACAAAGCCAAGGGCGATGTCCCCGACCCGGGTCAGGACAACCCCTGGTGTCAACACAGCCTGGGGATGAAGGGATGGAGATCATCCCTGTGGAGAAGGACTTGGGGGTGCTGGGAGGGGTGAGGAGCTGGAGCTGAGCCTGGCCCTGTGCGCTGGCACCCAGCAGCCGATGGCACCCTGGGCTGCACCCCAGGGCTCTGGGAAGACCCCTCCTGCAGTGCTGAGGCCATCTCAGGAGTCCTCAGCACAGCAGAGACAGGGACCTGGTGGAGTGGGGTCAGAGGAGCCCATGGAGGTACTGCGAGGGCTGGAACCCTGAAAACTTCGGGAATCTGGGTCCCTGCCTTAGGGATCATTGAGAATGAATAAATGAAAACAAAGAGAAACTTTCCTTACTACAAATCTACTCATCTCCCCAACTTCTGCTCTTATCTTTTATTTGCCTAATTCCATACCTTTTTTTTTTTCTTCCTTCTTTTTTTTTTTCACTTGCAGAGCCATCGAAGCTTTGTTTCCCGGCAAACGAAGCTTCCTTCTTTCAAGGTCTACTTTTGCAGGATCGGGGAAGTACGCGGGACACTGGCTGGGAGACAACACGGCCTCCTGGGACCACCTCAAATGGGCGATACCCGGGATGCTGGAATTCGGCCTCTTTGGAATCCCTTACGTACGAAAACCGGAGGTTTTGGTGCCTTTTCAAAGCCAATGTGTGTCCGTGATGGAAACTTATGTGATCTGTGTCACGGATCAGCACGGGAGCGAGCCTGAATTAACTATAATAATGCATATATAAATACGTACGAAGAACTATAATAAGTATATAAGTATATATTTATACTTGTATAAGTATACTTGTATAAGTATATTTGTATAAGTATTATTTATACTTGTATAAGTATAAATAATTGAGAATTATCAGAATTAGAAGAATAATCAGTTGTATTCCTAAATACGTATGTGTAAAGGATGATAAATAGTATAAATAATTAGGAATGATCTGAATTAGAAGAATAATACATTAAATGCATGTGTATAAAGAGCTAGAAGTATAAATAGGTGGAAAGTGTCTGAATGAAAAGAGTAAATGCATAATACATAAATAATTACAGAAATACATAAAGAAATACATAATTACATAAATAAATACATAAATAAATATATGTGTATAAAGAACTAGAAGTATAAATAGGTGGAAATTATCAGAATGAAAAGAATAAATGCATAAAACATAAATAATTACATAAATAAATACACAATTAAATAAATAAATACATAATTACATAAATAAATACATAAATAGATGTGTATAAAGAGCTAGAAGTATAAATGGGTGGAAATTATCTTAATGAAAAGAATAAATGTATAATACATAAATAATTACATAAATAATTACATAAATAATTACATAAATACATAAATATATACATAAATAAATACATAATTACATAAATACATAAATAAATGCATAAATACATAATTACATGAATACATAAATAAATACATAAATAAATACATAAATACATGTGTATAAAGAACTAGAAGTATAAATAGGTGGAAATTGTCTGAATGAAAAGAATATATGCATAATACATAAATAATTACATAAATACATAAATAATTACATAAATAATTACATAATTGCATAAATACATAAGTAAATACATAAATAAATACTTAATTACACAATTACATAAATACATACATAAATAAATAAATACATAATTAAATACTTAAATAAATACATAAATATATACATAAATAGCTGTGTATAAAGAGGTAGAAGTAAAGGCGTTGTGCTTTTCCCTCCAGATCGGAGCAGATATCTGTGGATTCTTCGAGAACACCACGGAAGAACTTTGCCGGCGCTGGATGCAAGTGGGAGCGTTTTACCCCTTCTCCCGGAATCACAACACGGAGAAATGCGCGGTAAGCGGCGCGTCCGCCTGCCAAACCGCGTTTCTATCCCGGTAATTCCCTCGGGTTCTGGGAATGAAGTTTCTCGGGTTCTGGGAATGAAGTTTTCTGATCGTTCAGTAGCCAACGGGTGTGGAATTGGTGCCACCTCCTCCTTTGGGAGCCCCAGTGGTGGTCACGCTGGTGGGGTCCTTCGTGAGGAGTGAGCTGCTGGTGGATCTGCCACCCCGATGCGTGGCTGTGCCGGACAGGCAGATCCTGGATGCTCTTCAAGAAGAAGAAACAAGATAAATAAAAAAAAAAAAATAATAGTAATAATAGTAGTAATAATAATAATAAAAAAAGAAAACAGAAGAAGAAATAAAAATCACAATTATAAAAAGAAAGATAAAATAAAAAATAAAAATAAATAAGAATTATAAATAATAAAAAGTAAATTGAAAGATGAAAAAGTAATAATAATAATAAATACAATATAAAAATGATTAGTGCATAATAATTAATAACTGATAAAAGAGAAAAATAAGTAAAAATGATAAAAATAATAAGTAAATAAGGCTAGAGTAAAAATAAATAAAGTAAATAATCAAAATAATAAAAGTAAATAAAAATAAATAAAAATAAATAAAAATAATCAAAATAATAAGAAGTAAATAAAAATAAAGTAAAAATAAATAAAAAGAAAAACGTATAAAAAAGAAATAAAAATAAATAAAAGGGAAAATAAAAAGAAAAAACAAATATATAAATAAATAAAAAAGGTCATAAGACATTAATAAAATGATAATTAAAAAGATAAAAATAGTAAAATAAATAGTCAAAAAGAACTAAAAATAATAAAAGTAAAATTAAAAAGTAATAGAAGTAATACAAAGAAATAAAGATAAATAATTAAAGTAATTAAAGCAAAATTAAAAATCAAGAATAGAAATAAAAAGAAATAAAAAGAAATGATACAAATGACAGAAATAAAATTAAAAATCTAGAATAGAAATAAAAAGAAATGAAAGAGTAAAAACAGGAAAAGAAAAATGGAAAGTCAAGACGAGAAATAGAAAGAAATGAGAAGAAATACTAAAAATAGGTAACGTAAAATGAAAAACCTATAGAAAAATCTATAAAATAGATCAGGAAATGAACAACAATGAAAAGAAATGAGAACAGTAAAATGAAAAATCTATAATAGAAGTAGAAAGAAATGAAAAGGAATCCTAAAAATAAGGAAATAGTAAATAAGAAATAAGAAAAGGAAAGTAAAATGAAGAGTTTGTAGTAGGGAAAGAAATGAAATAGGAAAAATAGGAAAAGCAAAAGGAAAAATCAGGACTGGAAATGGAAAGAATTTAGAAGAATTTAGAAGAATTTAGAAGAATTTTAAAGCAATACTAAAAATACTCAAAAATACTAAAAATAGGAAAAGCAAAAAGAAAAATCAAGACTGGAAATGGAAAGAATTTAGAAGAATTTAGAAGAATTTCAAAGCAATACTAAAAATACTCAAAAATACTAAAAATAGTAAAAGCAAAAGGAAAAATCAAGACTGGAAATGGAAAGAATTTAGAAGAATTTAGAAGAATTTAGAAGCAATACTAAAAATACTCAAAAATACTAAAAATAGGAAAAGTAAAAGGGAAAATGTATAATAGAAATGGAAATGAAATGAGAATGAAAAGCCTGTAATAGAAATAAAAAGAAATTAAAGGGAAAAAGAAAAAGAAATAAGAAAAAAAAAGAGAAAGAAAAAGAAAAAGGAAAGTAAAATGAAAAATCTGTGCTAGAAATCAAAAGAAACGAAAAGAAATAATAAAAGCAAAATGGAAAATGTTGAATAGAAATCGAAATAAATAGAAATAAATAGGAAAAAAAAAAAAGAAAAAATAGATAAATAATAGGAATAAAGAAATGCAGACCTGAAAGCCAAGTGAGGCCGGACATGGACGCGCTCTTTCTCCCTCTCCAGCCGCAGGATCCCGCCGCCTTCGGAGCCTCCTCGGTCCTGGCGCTCAGCTCGAAGCGCTACCTGAGCATCCGCTACCAGCTGCTGCCCCACCTCTACACCCTCTTCCACGGCGCCCACACCCGCGGCCACACCGTCCTGCGCCCGCTTCTCCACGAGTGCGTCGAGGAAATCGCTCCTCCCTGGGGAGAGATGATCAAAAGTTTTATGTTCTCACCTTGATTTTTCTCGCGCGGGAAAATATTAAGATTAGGCTCCACCCCCAAAAAAAACCACGCAAACCTGATGGATGATTTATTGCTATGAGATTTGCTTTCGTAACCTCAGGCTGCCTCCACCAAAAATAGTCTTGGGGCGCCGTGGGAAGACACTTTCCAAGTGATTCTGGATGAGCAAGAGCTTGAAAGATTCTGATCGCTCACAATCATTGCCTGGCCAGGTTGGACCGATGGGCCGAGGTTGGCGGGATGAGGTTCTACCAGGCCAAGGGATGAGTCCCGCACTTGGGTCACAACAACCGCGGGCAACTCTCCGGGCTTGGGGAGGGGGTGGCTGGAAACTGCCCAGCAGAAAAGGACCTTGCGGATGCTGGTGGGCACCTGGCTGGACATGAGCCAGCGGTGTCACCAGGTGGCCAAGGCGGCCAATGGCATCCTGGCCGGGCATCAAACACGGCGTGTCCAACTGGAGTAGGCAAATGATTGTGCCACGGAGCTTGGCACGGGTCAGGCTGCATTTAGCACTGGGTTCAGTTTTGGGCACCACAGGGTAACAAAAAAGACATCGAGGTTCTGGAGCAGGTCGAGAGAAGGGAGAGGTCTGGAGAACACGTCTGATGAGGAGCTGCTGGGGGACCTGGGGTTGTTTATCCTGGAGAAGAGGAGGATGAGGGGAAGCCTTCTCCCTCTCTACCTGAAGGGAGAGTGTAGTGAGGTGGGTGTTGGTCTCTTCTCCCAGGTGACTAGTGAGAGGACGAGAGGAAACCACTTCAGTTTGCACCAGGGGAGGTTTAGATGGAGCATGAGGAGCAATTTCTGTACGGAAGGAGGCGTCGGGCATTGGAAGTGCCCAGGGTGGTGGTGGAGTCACCATCAGCGGAGGGGATCAAAACCCATGTAGACGTGACACTTCAGGACACGGTTTAGCCGCCATGATAACGTTTAGTAGACAGCTGGACTTGACGCTCTTTAGGGTCGTTTCCAACCTCTGTGATTCTGTGATGTTAATTAACACGCTATTAATTAGTAAACGCCATTAACGCCACTGCTGTCCCAATTCTTTCAGGTTTTATTCCGAGGAAGCCACGTGGGGTGTGGACAAGCAGTTCCTGTGGGGACCTGGGCTCCTCATCACCCCTGTGCTTGATCCCGTAAGCTGCTCTTGATGCCTCGGCACCGGTGTGACCTTTTCTACCAGGGTTTGCCTTAAAACCCCCAACAAATAAAATCAACCCCCTCCCTCCCCAGATCCTCTCATTCTTCCATTCCCTCGATTTCAAACCACCTCCAGATTTCCTGTTTCTCTCAGTGTTGGGGTGATGTTGGTCTTCAGGGTGAAAATTGGAGTTCTCCTCGCTAGGGTGGATGTATTTCTCAGAAACCTTTCTCCTTCTCCACTTATTTTTTTTTAAGCTGGAAAAGAAAATAATAAAACTTCCCTGAAGAACGTAATAAATTTGCTCTGGTCCAGCCTGAGCTGCCCTGGGAAGAACTGGAAAGAGGATTTCCTTAAATTCAATTTTCTCCTTAATTTTTTATCCAATTCAATTTTCTCCTGAAATTCAATTTTCTCCTGAAATTCAACAGCTTCCTCCCGAAATTCAGTTTTCTCCAATTCAATTTTCTCCTTAAATTCAATTTTGTCCAATTTTCTCTTGAAATTCAACAACTTTCTCCTGAAATTCAGTTTCCTCCAGTTCAGTTTTCTCCTTAAATTCAATTTTATCCAATTTTCTCCTGAAATTCAACAGCTTTCTCCTGAAATTCAGTTCTCTCCAGTTCAGTTTTCTCCTGAAATTCAATTTTATCCAATTTTCTCTTGAAATTCTATTTTATCCAATTCATCTTCCTCCTGAAATTTGTCAACTTTTTCCTGAAATTCAACTCTTTCCGATTCACTTTTCTCCTAAAATTCAATTTTGTCCAATCAATTTTCTCCTGAAATTCAACAACTTCCTCCTGAAATTCAACAGTTTCCTCTTGAAATTCAATTTTATCCAATCAATTTCCTCCTGAAATTCAATTTTATCCAATTCAACTTTCTCCTGAAATTCAACAACTTCCTCCTGAAATTCAGTTTTCTCCAATTCAGTTTTCTCCTTAAATTCAATTTTGTCCAATAAATTTTCTCCTGAAATTCAATTTTATCCAATCAATTTTCTCCTGAAATTCAATTTTGTCCAATCAATTTTCTCCTGAAATTCAATTTTATCCAATCAATTTCCTCCTGAAATTCAATTTTATCCAATTTTTTCTTTAAATTTCTATTTTTAGCATAAGAATTACCTGTCTGCCTTTGGAGCCCTAGTAAACCTAGGGTTTTTTTTTTGTCACCATTTTTGGTTATTTATTTAACTTTATTTGCCACCCTCAGCGAGAAGGCCCACGACAGATTTTTATCACCATCTAAAGAGAAAACCTGGTTTCTTTTTTACGCCGTTATCATTTCTTTCCATCGCTCTATTACTTCCCATACTCTGGGAAGCTGATTCTTCTGTTGTAACATTCTGCTCCACCTCCTCCTCTCCTTGGCTCTGCGTTTCACCTGCTGATTTATTGCTTGATTTCACTTCAGCTGTGATTCAGCATGCCAAGAACAAAAAAAAAAAACCCCAAACCGACCCAAAATAAAACAGCAAAACAAATAAAAACCCAACCAAAAATGCCAGAAAAACAAACAAACAAAAAAACCCTAAAAAATAGATTATTTTTTTCCCGGTGCAGAATCTCATCTTTAATACTGATGAATTCTCGTCCCACGTAGCAAAACATTTTGTCCCACGTAGCAAATGTCAGAAAAATGGAGGAAAAAAAGAAGGGAAATGAGGAAGATTTCGGGATGCTGGTGAATGCTTCCTGAGAGTAATTTTGGGTTGCAAGCAGCACGTTTGGCACGCTTCCATCTCCTGGCTTTGATGAAATGGGTTATTGGTTTCCTTTTTGTGTGTTGCTGTGGGAAACAGAGAAAGAAACGAAAAACAAGCAAAAAAAAACCCCAAACAAACAAAAAAACCCCCCACACACAAAAAAAAACCCCAAAACCAAAAAAATACCCCCAAACAAACAAACAAAAAAGAGAAGTATTGATGGTTTCCTCATTGTCAACTTTATTGTGCTTTTGGGATATTTTGGCTCAATTTCATTGTATTTTTTTTCCTCCCCTGTCCAGTTGAGGAGGGGGGAGTGACAGAGCGGCTGGGTGGGCACTCAAGGTCAATCCACCGCCCAATTGGGAGAGTAATTTGTGCGTTCCCTTCCCAGGGGGTGGACGTCATCCAAGCGTACATCCCTGACGCCGTCTGGTACGACTACGATTCGGTGAGTGGGACGATCGGGCGGGGATTTTCTGGGGGGTGTCAAGCAGACTGTGACCAGCTGAAGGAGGTTCTCCCCTTCCTTATTCTGCCTCGTCTGGAGCGCTGAGACCTGCTGGGAAACCACTCTATGGAGAAGGTCCTGGGGATCTTGGTGGTCAGGAAGTTCTCCATGGCACAGATATATATTTATATATTTATATATATTTATATATATTTATATTTATATATTTATATATTTATATATTTATATATATTTATATTTATATATTTTTATATTTTTATATTTATATATTTATATATATAACCTTGTGGCCAAGAAGGCCTATGGTCTTCTGGGAGGGCATGAAGAAGAGCGTGTCCAGCAGGTCAAGGGATGCTCTTCCCCTCTACTCTGCGACTAGTGAGGCCACCGTTGGAGTCTTGTGTCCAGTTCTGGGCTCCCCCAGTTCAAGAGAGACGGGGAAATACTGGAGAGGGTCCAGAGGATGATGAAGGGACTGGAACGTCTTCTGTGTGAGGAAAGGCTGAGGGACCTGGGGCTGTTCAGCTGGTCAAGAGAGGACCGAGAGGAGATCTTATAAATGTTTACAAATATCTGAAGGGTGGGTATGAAGAAGATGGGCCTAGTCTCATTTCAGTGGTGCTCAGTGATAGGACGAGGGGCAAGGGTCACAAACTGGAACCCAGGAGGTTCCACCTGAACTTGAGGGAAAACTTCTTTACTGTGCGGGTGACGGAGCCTGGCCCAGGCTGCCCAGAGAGGTGGTGGATTCTCCTTCTCTGGAGACTTTCCAGCCCCACCTGGATCTGTTCCTGTGTGGGCTGCCCTGGGTGACCCTGCTCTGGCAGGGGGGTTGGACTGGATGATCTCCAGAGGTCCCTTCCAACCATCACCATTCTGTGATCCTGTGATCCTGTGCTTCTAAATGTCCAAGTGAGAAGGTGACGTAGCTGTGCGTTGAGTTAAGCCTCCAGGAGGACCAGGCTGAATGAAACCATAAGCATAGGACACATATATATGAAAACATCATATATGAGAATGAAACGGAGTCTTGTTAGCGGAGCACAAAGGCGTTTGCCGTCAGCTCTTGCTAATGCCATTTCTGGAACGAAATCCCCCACTGGTGTGGTGGGTTTAGTTGGTGAAAAAGGGACACGGTTCGCTTTGGACATACCAGCAGGGCTTGGATTATCAAATTAATAATCCCATCTAATAAAATGAAATAATAAACTGAAAATTAAACAGTGAGAATTACTTATATACAAGGTACTTCTGTATGGTGTTCTGTAGTGACCTGGTCCGTGGTGGTTTGGCTTTCGTGACCAGCAGCAGCAAGGAACACACAGAGCATGCGTTCAGATACAGGTTGGATGGGTTGATGTCGGTTGATGTTCGGATACAGGTTGGATGGGTTGATGTTGGTTGATGTT
>JANVCC010000082.1:0-20125 GCA_025345505.1 Todiramphus chloris collaris | reverse complement strand
TCTTGGAGGAGTCCAAAATGGCCAGAGACAATCAAGACTGAAAGGTCTTTTCTTTGTGGGGTCGAGGCGAAGGTCACAGAGAGAGGGAAAGTTAAATCACTGTCATTTTGTAACGAGACAGCCAGGACTGAACTAATTAATTCTATCCAAAACAGTTCAGAGCTGGATGGGGTCCAGCACCGCTGCTTTCCTGTTTCACGCCAGCGCAAAGTTTGGGGCAAAATTCTCTGTTTTCCAGTTGAAAGGAAAAGAGGTTTGGAATTCTTGCTGGTAAATAAATGTCATCGATGGCGTAACTCCCCCCCATCACATTTTCATCCTCAGGAAGACCCCTCCAACACCCGTGTTCCATCCTGCTACTACAGCAGCCCCAACAACGCTTATTCCGTCGCTGACGTAAAATACACCTCATCGGGCGTGACGGCCAATCTCACCTTCAACGGCGGCCAGGCCAGAGCTGAGGAGAAATCAACAGCCCCCATCAGTACCCTGCGCTTGGAGGTGAAATATCACAGCGACCACATGCTGCAGTTCAAGGTAAGGCAGAAGTTCTCCGAGGTTGGGTTGTGCCACGGGTGAAAAAAGTGGTGTTTTGGTGTCCCCCCCCCCCAGGAAAAATGCTGATTTTTGCATGATGTGGCTAACGCTTTGGCACGCAAAGAAGTTTCTCCTCGTGACCAAATAGCTTTGATTGCTCTTCGTCGTGAATCAGCACATGCCAGCTTCTGTGACAGAAAACCTGAAGAAAAAGCATTTAAAGCTGTCTAAAAATTCAAAATACACTTGAATCAACGTATTTGAATTATTTAATGAGCCACTGATGGCCTCAACGTTCTTTATTTCTCAACTCAAATGTTCTGTTGGGATTTGAAGAACACTTCTTGAAAGGTAACGCTCACCTCAGCAAATCTCAACGATTTTAAGCTGGGGTGCCTTAAGAAAACTGCGTCCAGGAGGTCGAGGGAGGTTCTCCTCCTCCTCTCCTCTGCCCTGGTGAGACCACACCTGGAATACTGTGTCCGGTTTTGGGTGCCCCAGTTCAAGAGAGATGAGGATCTACTGGAGAGAGTCCAAGGGAGGGTACGAGGATGATGAAGGGACTTGAACAGCTCTGCTTTGAAGAGAGGCTGAGAGAACTGTGGCTGTTTAGTCTGGAGAAGAGAAGGCGGAGAGGGGATCTCATTAATGTCTACAAATATCCGAGGGGTGGGTGGCAAGTGGACGGGGCCAGGCTCTTTGTGGTGCTCAATAATAGAACAAAGGGTACTGGGTATAAGCAAGAACGTAGGAAGTCCCACCTCAACACGAGGAGAAACTTCTTTGGTGTGAGGGTGACGGAGCCCGGAACTGGCTTGACTGGGAGGTTGTGGAGTCTCCTTCTCTGGAGACTTTCCAGCCCCACCTGGCTCTGTTCCTGGGTGGGCTTGCCCTGGGTGACCCTGCTGGGGCAAGGGGTTGGACTGGATGCTCTCCAGAGGTCCCTTCCACCCCCTACCATGCTACGATTCTAAGTAATTCCAATTTCTCACCGAGAAACAATCGAACAATTCTCATTGTCCAGAGGGGCTTCTTCCCTCGTTAGATGAATTCTCTCCGTCGGGAAGGACACGAGGAAGCGCTGCCATTATCTCCTTGAAAATGCAACCTGCTCATTTACGCAGGCTCCGTGCGCGTTGAAAGCAATTCCTTTTCCGCCCGCAGATCTACGATTACGCGAACGCGCGGTACGAGGTGCCCGTACCGCTCGACCTCCCCGAGGCCCCCGAGGGCACGGCGCAGAAGCGACTTTACGACGTCACGGTTCAGAGCAAACCATTTGGCATCCAGGTTCGGCGCAGGAGCACGGGGACGGTGATGTAAGCCCACGGTTTTTTTTGTCATTTCATTGTGCTGATTTTATATTTTCATGTTGTTTTCCCATTTATTTTTTTCCTTTATTTTGTTAATTTTCATTTTTCATTTAGTTTTTCTTCATTTCATTTTTCTTCATTTCGTTTTCCTTTTATTTTCCTTTTATTTTCCATTTATTTTCCTTTTATTTTCCTTTTATTTTCCTTTTATTTCCTTTTTATTTTCCATTTATTTTCCATTTATTTTCCTTTTATTTTCCATTTATTTTCCTTTTCTTTTCCATTTATTTTCCTTTTATTTTCCTTTTATTTTCCTTTTCTTTTCCTTTTATTCTCCTTTTATTTTCCTTTTATTTTCCCATTTCATTCTCTTCCCTCTCCTCGCTCTTCTACCTCAGCTTGCTCCAGTGGTGGTTGCTTGACCTGTGTTGAAGTATGAGCATAGGAACCCAGATGGAGAAGCTGACCTGAACAAGACTCTGTTTTTTCCCCCTATTGGCTGAGGAAACGTCCCAGCCACCTCCTGCTTTGCTATTGGCTAAAAGTTCTCTGCGTCATCTTCGAGTCCAAAGTGTAGAGGTTTCCAGACTCCAGTTTTTGTGCAGTTACCAAGTGTCTGAGAGTCACAAAATTGTCTACACCTTCCAATAGATCCCACAAGTGACCAGAAGGGGTTTTGTGTCTCTTTCTTTTTTCATCTTCAGGCTTCTTGATTTAAAGGTTTCTTGGGGTTTTGTTTGTTTGTTGTTCATTTATTTTCCTTTGTTTGTTTTTGTTTTCTTTTTACCACTCTTTAAAGCAATCAAAAATTTAATTGCAAGCTAAATTCCTTTATTTTTGCCAACCAGGGCAAATAATTCACAGAATCACAGAATCGTGTTAGGGGTTGAAAGGGACCTTGGAGATCTTTGAGTTCAACCCCTCTTCCAGGGCAGGATCATATAATCTGCCCTACGACCTAATCTACCCTACAAAATTCCTTTCACACCCTTCCACTGGAAGAACATCAGATTTTGCCTTCGTTTTTCACGGGGAAAAAAGCTAATTTACGCTTCAAGCTTCAAAATAATGTGCACAACCCCCTTGTATTAAACTCTAAATAAATAAATATATATATACATTGAGCTCTAAAAAGAAATGCATTAAATTCTGAAAAGAAAAAAAGTTAAGCTCTAAAAAAAAGAATGTTAAATGCTAAAAAACATCTTAAAGATATTTCTGTTTTCTCGATAACTCTAAGCTTACTTCAGCTTTTGTGACCTTGAAAGGTTGTCCACGAGCTACACCCGGCTCTGAAATGTCACCTTGCTGTCTTGCAGCTGGGATTCGCAGCTGCCGACCTTCACCTTCAGCGACATGTTCATTCAGATTTCCACCCGCCTGGCGTCCCCGTACGTGTACGGCTTTGGCGAAAGCGAGCACACCGCGTTCCGACGGGACCTGAACTGGCACACGTGGGGGATGTTCAGCAGGGACCAGCCACCTGGGGTAAGTGGAGGGGAGAAAAAAGAAGTAAAAATCCCTGTTTTGCTCTCTTTTCTGGAATTTCTGGGGTTTTTTTGTTGTCATTGTTGTTCGGTGTCGACTGAACCTCAGCATCCCAAACCGTGGGGTTGTCTTTTAAATTTTAATTGAAGTCTGGAAATCAAAATTCAAATCACCAGCGTTGGATTCCAATGATGTCACTATGGGAAGAGGAAGACAAAAGGAGACCTGAGCTTTAGTGTTCGGAGTTCAAACGTGACCAAGGTTGGCAGGCAAATAACTTGTAGAAATGTTCTTTAAGGTGAATAAGGTTCAACAAAGCCAAGGGCGATGTCCCCGACCTGGGTCAGGACGACCCCTGGTGTCAACACAGGCTGGGGATGAAGGGATGGAGATCATCCCTGTGGAGAAGGACTTGGGGGTGCTGGAGGTGAGGAGCTGGAGCTGAGCCAGCCCCGTGTGCTGGCACCCAGCAGCCGATGGCACCCTGGGCTGCACCCCAGCAGCATGGGCAGCAGGGGAGGGGGGGATCCTGCCCCTCTGCTCCCAGGGCTCTGGGAAGAGAGAGAGAGTCCCCCCTGCAGTGCTGGGGCATCTCAGGAGTGCTCAGCACAGCAGAGACAGGGACCTGGTGGAGCGGGGCCAAAGCAGCCCCAGCGATGCTGGGAGGGCTGGAACCCCTCTGCTGGGAGCCAGGCTGGGAGAGCTGGGGGGGTTCAGCCTGCAGAGGAGAAGGCTCTGGGGAGACCTTCTGGGGGCCTTTCAGAACCTGAAGGGTCCCATCAGAAAGATGGGGAGGGACTTTTGATCAGGTCCTGTTGGGACAGGACAAGGGGTGATGGGTTGAAATCAAGAGAGGGAGATTTAGATGAGAGGCAAAGAAGAGATTGTTGACTCTGAGGGTGTTGAGAGCCTGTCCCAGGTTGCCCAGAGTTGGTCACTGCCCCATTCCTGGACCCCCAGCGATGTCCCTGTCAGACCACATGACCTTGAAAGCTCTGTTCCCACCCAAACACGTCTGTCACTCTATGCTCTGTTCTCCTGGGTCAGACTCGGGCAAAGCCCTTGGATTTAATCAGGAGTTAGCGAGAGAAAAGGGGAAAAATTGGCATTTCAGCAAAGCTGGTGCGCAAATATTGTCAGTTTGTGCCATATTATAGACAGAACTTGAAATATTTTCGGTGAATGAAAAATAAAGAGAAAGTCACCACCTTGTCTTGAGAATCAAGGCTCCCTGGGAATATTTGCAAAGAAGGGAAATCTTGATTTCAACAAATCCACTTTCTTCCCTCCCCACCTTGAGCACTTGGGAACCGATTGACCTCAGAAGCTGAAGTTGAAATCGGTCGCTCCCGGTCAGCGTTTCCCATGGGGTATTCAACACGTTGCAGGCTTGACCGTCGTGTAGCTGATTGTTTAATCAGCCTTGTGGTTTAGGTTGGGTGATTTATTGGTAGATGCAAATCCCCGAGCGCTTACGGTGTCGTTCTGATGGAAAATCCTCTGTTTCTTTTGCAGTACAAGCTCAATTCGTACGGCGTCCACCCCTTCTACATGGGCCTTGAAGAAGACGGCAATGCCCATGGGGTTCTCCTGCTGAACAGCAATGCAATGGGTAAAAAAAAGAGAAAATTTCCCTTTATTTTCTCTACTTTTTTTACTTCAGTGTTGACTTTTAGACATTTGCCTCCTTATTACCCCTCCTCTGTGCTCCAGATGTGACCTTCCAGCCCACGCCTGCTCTGACGTACTGCACGATTGGGGGAATCCTGGACTTCTACATGGTTTTGGGCCCGACACCGGAGCTCGTTGTTCAGGAATACACCGCGGTACCGTTCTCCTACTGCAAATTCAAAGTGTTTTGGTGTTTTTTTTTTTTGTTTAATTTGATTTGCCTTTTTGGGAGGGTTTTTTTGAGGTTGTTGGGGTTTTTTTTTCGTCGCTGTTTTGGATTTTCCACGTTTTGTTTTTTTGAGGGTGTTTTGTCTTCATTTTTGCTTTGTTCTGTTTTCACGTATGTGCCAAAAGTTTTCTCTTCTTTTCCATTTTCAGCTGATCGGGAGACCAGTCATGCCACCCTACTGGGCACTGGGATTCCAGCTGTGCCGCTATGGCTACGCCAACGACACCGAAATTGCCAATCTGGTGGAAGACATGAAAGCAGCCAGGATACCTTACGTACGTTGAGAGCCACCAAAGCCAACTCTGGGGAGTCGTCTCCTTCAGAACAGGAAAAGAAACGCCACGATTAATCCCGGCATTCAATTTTACCCCCCTGCATTTTACAGGGAAAGGCGAGGGAAGCGAAATAAAACAAACTCACTCGCGTTGCGCGTTGTCCTGTGCTGAGGACAATGTTGCTTGCTGGCGAGGGCTGGTTTTGGAACAAAGCCTTAGACCTCATGAAATTCCACTTAAATGAAGCAGGGCTTTCATTTTTGCAGGGAAATAACATCAAATTATTTCAGGCTGGAGCAGCCAATTCGCTCGTTTCCGGGCAGTGTGCAGCACCACGTGCGCAGGCACTGTGTCTACCGACGTATATTTACACATATGGACAAATCTGGGGGTGGGGGGAGGGTGGGGGGGGGTCTGTTTTTGCTCACGTGGATGAATTTCTATGTTCTCTAGGAATGAATGATGGCTGAATTTCTGACTGGCTTGGCTGTGGAAGCGGGTTCCTCTGATCTCCTCAGCTCTAAGCTGCAGCAGATCCTGATTTTAAATTAAAAACAGACAAAAAAAAGTCATCAGTTCAAGTAATTTTGCAAGTGGGTGATGAAGTTGCTGCCATTCAGGAAATGATTTTAAAAGAAAGCCTTTTGTTTCGGATTTGTGCGTGTGAACTGCAGGATGTCCAGTATGCAGATATTGATTACATGGAACGGCAAATGGACTTCACCCTCAGCCCGAAATTCGCTGGATTGCCCGCTCTAATTCAGAAAATACAGGAAGAAGGAATGAGGTTCATTCTAATCCTGGTGAGATTCTGGTTTGGAGTGATTGTGTCTTGCTGCAGAGCCCAGAACGCGCTGAGCAGCATTTCTGCATCGCAGCTTCGAGCACGGAAGTCAAATTGTACCCTCTTTTTAATTCTAGGATCCGGCCATATCTGCTAATGAAAGCTATTACCCTGCCTTCACAAGAGGCGTGGAGAAAGATGTCTTCATCAAATGGCCCAAGAGCAATGACATTATCTATGGAAAGGTGCTGTTTTAAAAAAAAAAGTGGATTGTTTTGTCCACGTAAGCATCACATTGCTGTCCAAAAATAGAGGATTCATTGCCTGGTGTGTGCAATGAGTCCAATCCTTACCCGCTCGGGAGAGGCGTTGCTTATTTATTTCAGCGCTGTGGGCTGGGTGGTTTCCCACAAATCAAGCACACCAAACAAACCCCTCTGTGTTGTATTCATTACAAAGTCAGTAATTTACAAGCCCACCCTCTTTACAATGATTGGTTGGTAATTTACATGCAATTATAATCCCGGTGACTCCACACTTCCACTCCTGGGCTTGCTCAGGGGAAGGGTCTTCACCCAGGCAAGGGGCTTTTTTGACCTATGGGTGTGATTTTTAGTATTAGAATGAAGCCAGTTCACTTCAGGAGGGCACTAATTGTCGTTTAGCTGACAGCACACAGCTATATAAACCCAAAATGATATCCCAATCCATCTGGTTTATGTTTTCCAGGGCGTCTCTTCGTCAAGGGCAGCCAGTTCTTAATTAAAAGTCGCTAGACTAACCATGTCAGCGACATCAAGGGCAGTTTTCTCGTTAGGCATCCTGTTACCAAAAGGCCTAACTAAATCTTAAGCAATGTCTAGGAGGTTAACAATGTCAGGCTAGACACTGGGGGGAAGATTGGGAGCAGGTTCAGCTTGGACGATGTGGTAGAGAAACTTTATTCATGTTGATGCTCATATATATATATATTTTTAATCCGGTTTAATTTGCTTCTTTCACCATCTCCTTCCTCCTGCTAGGTCTGGCCAGATCTTCCCAATGTAGAAGTCAACAACACACTGGACTGGGAAACCCAGGTGGAGGTAAGTGTTTTTCTATAAGACCATCAAAAGACCCTGAATAGCACCAAAGTGAGTTGCGGAAGCTGTCCAGCCTTTCTGCCAGGACACCTTAAAAACCGTAGCAAACCCACGAATTTGTTAAGGAAAAAGCAAATCTTTATTAAAAATAACTTCAGTGGAGGATTGATTTTGATTTCTTCACTTCTTTTTTTTTTCCTACTGCTTCTACAGCTCTACCGAGCGTACGCAGCTTTCCCCGATTTCTTCCGCAATTCCACCGCTGAGTGGTGGATGAGGGAAATCACGGAAGTCTACGCCAATCCCCACAACGCCTCAAGGAGCTTGAAGTTTGACGGCCTCTGGATCGTAAGTGTGAAAGATTCTTTGAGTTCCGGGTGTTTTTTCCTGTGGCTTTTTATCCTGAGACCAGTTCTCCGCACCTCAAAACCCAGCACTGGTCTGATGCCTCCAAGGAAGGAGATACCGATGCTCGACGCTGCACATCGGGAATGTTTGACTGCAGTTTAAAACTCCTTCTTCCTGTTCACGCCATCGTTGTTTGTTCTGTTTTTCTTCCCCTGTTGGACAAATTTGACTTTCTCAAGTCTTCATTACTAACGTTTGACCTGCCTGGTGGCTCTTCTGCAGTGTGTTCTTCTACATGTTCCTAAAGTTCTACATGTTCCTAAAGTTCCACATGTTCCTAAAGTTCCACAAGTTCCTGGTGGCTCTTGTGCAGTGTGTTCCTCTACATGTTCCTAAAGTTGTCCTTTATTTTTTGGCAGTGAGAGATGATTGTTTTTACCATTATTCCTTCTGCGAGGCAAAATGAGATACATGGCAGGTTTAACTTGCTTCTGAAATCAAGTGGACTTGCAGTAGGCACACAAGGTTTTAAACATTCCCGTGGAAACCCACAAAACATCTGGAAACCCAGTGCAATCCTGGGAGAGCAGCGCACGTTGTCTACTTCAGCTTCAGCAAAGCTTTTGCTGCCGCTTCCCGTAACAACCTCCTAGGGAAGCTCGGGAGGAAGAGTGTGGGTCAGATGAGTGGACAGGGAGGTGGATTGAGGCCTGGCTGAAGGGCAGAGCTCAGTGGTGCAAGGTCGGGTTGGAGTCCTGTGGCTCATGGTGTTCCCCGTGGGACTGGGCTGGGTCCAGTCTTGATCAACCTCTTCACCAGTGACCTGGATGATGGGGCAGAGTGGAACCTCAGAAGTTTCCTGATGATGCAGAGCTGGGAGGAGTATCTGAGACACCAGAGCTGTGACCTGGACAGCCTGGAGATCTGGGAAAAGGGGAACCTCATGAAGTTCACCATGGGCAAGTGTAGAGTCATGTAGGAGGAATAACCCCCTGCACCAGTAGAGGGGAGGGGTTGACGTGGTTGTGGAACCTCCTTCTCTGGAGAGATTCCAAACCCTCTTGTACACCGCGATCCGGGGCGCCTTGATCTGCGTGACCCTGATGGAGCGGGGGGGGTGGCAGCAGGTGATCTCCAGAGTGCCCTTCCAACCCCCACCATGCTAGGATACTGGGATTTTCCCATACGCCAGCTCTGGTATCCTTCTGCAACCAGAGGACCACACGCCCCCGAGGCCAAGAGCCATCAGTACCAAGTTCAGTGATTTTGGTCATTTTTGTATCTGCAGTTAGATTTTCTGTACTGATTTCCCTTTTCATAGAGCAAAACCCGCCCTTTTCTGGAAATATATTTATAATATATTATTATATGTTATATTATATGATATATTAAATATATAAATATAAAATATAGGTCAATATTTTATATTACTATAATTTTTATGTGAATGTGTAGTGTATATAGCAAAGATATATTTTATATCTATAAAATAAGTTCCTCTGCCTTCAATTAATCTCAATGAATCTCATGCTTTACTCTCAGGGAAAGGAGATTTATGTTTTTCTTTCTCAGTTGCCTTTTAAGGGAATTTCTCATCAGAAGACTTCGCCGAACCACAATTTTCTGCTGATTAAAATGAAAATGTCATGAGCAGCCCTGAATGTTCTGAATTTGCCTGGCTACTTAATTTTACGCCATCACCTTCCTGATGCCAGGAATGAAATATTAGGGGCACGGTGTAAAATAATTTCCCAGACCCAGAGAGATTTGTTCATCCGTCTCATTGTTTGCAGGACATGAACGAACCCGCGAGCTTCGTGAACGGTGCCGTCGGCGGCTGCAGAAACCAGGAGCTCAACTTCCCACCCTACGTCCCCCGTGAGTCCGGTTGCTGCTCTAAAACCACTAAAACATTTCGGGTCACTCTGGTTTATGGTTGGGCTCGAGTTGCTGGCAGCTGAGCGTCGGCGTTCCCTTTCTGACAGAGCTGGGCTCGCGAGAGTTGGGGTTGAGTTTCAAGACGCTCTGCATGGAAGGGGAGCAACAGCTCCCAGACGGTTCCCCCTTGCGGCACTACGACGTTCACAGCCTTTACGGGTGGGCGCAAACAAAACCCACCCTCGAGTAAGTTGCTTTTTTTTTTTTTTTCATTCTTCCTAAAATACGTTGAAAAGTCTGCGTCCTAGTGACAAAAATTTCACTGTTTTTATTTTCCAGTTTTTTGAGGTTTTTTTTTTTTTACCTCATAATTTTCACCTGAACATCTTCTGTTCCTCGATTCAGTTAAATGTGAATGATTTCACCCCAAACCCCTCACCCCCAGGACTCTTTTCTGTCCCTTACAAGCTAGACCTGAGAATGGTTCTGAACACTTTGATTAACCAAAAGCAATCAGTCAATGATCATCTCGAGTGCTGCGGGTAACGCGGGTCCGCAAAAATTCCAGTTTCCACTTCTTTCTACGGTAATCTGGTTCACTGAGCGTGCTGATCTTCTCTTAGACCGACGTTCCGGGAGGGAAAATGAATCCAGACTTAGAAATACAGGTGACCAATGAGCCTTTTGTAAGGGAATATCATAAAATACCATAAAAAAACATCGCCAGGGTTGGTTTCAAATCGAGTCGTGTTGCGTCCTGTTTTCGATAGCCGTAACACTCCCCGTCCCCAGAGGGATCTACAGGAGTTGGCTGCTTGGAAGTGGAGAGGAAGATGAAGGGGAATGTTTTTATTGGTGATGGAAGGGAAGTCTGAGAAGAAATATTGCCTTCCTCTTTCAGGGGCAGCATTATATTGCACATAATAATGTCGTTATTTATGATCGTATACAGGATCATAATACGACACCTCACCAGATGTCATCACATAGTGTTTGATTGCGTAATATATTGTCATATATTGAATTATACTGTGTATTCTATATGGTTTCTATGCAGAAATGCATTCAAGAGTGCATCTTTCATACATAGAAGTATAAAAACCCCCTCATGATATATGAAATGTATGTAATATGATATAATATAATATAATATGATATGATATAATATAATATATGATATGATATAATACAATATAATATAATACAATATAATATAATACAATACAATATAATATAAACATAAATTACAATAAATACAATAAATATAATAGATATAATATAAATATAAAGAAATAAGAGACCAGAAGACTCCCCATCTAAGAACTAATTGCCCCACATCGGCCTCGTTTCATTGCTAAGGGGATTTAGTGAGTCTTCTGTTTTCGTAGGAATCTGAGCGTCACAAAAGCTGCAGAACTTGTAGGAAACCCAGATCTGAAGCAGCTTTTTAGGCCAGTGTGGTGGAGGTATCGAGAGCACGAAGTGATTTAATCAGCGAAGGGCCAGGAGGAGTAGTTTTTAGTGACTCAGGAGTAATTTTTTGGTGGCTCTTCACCTTTTATGGTGACCTTGGTTCTCATCTCGTTGCTTTCTTCTCCCACGTACGACCCCAGCATCCTGCGGAACATCACGAAGGAGCGAGGAATCGTCGTCACCCGTTCAACCTACCCCAGCAGTGGAAGGTGGTCGGGACATTGGCTGGGGGACAACACCGCTGCCTGGAACCAGCTCGATAAATCCATCATTGGTACATTGGCCTCTCACCAATTGGTTCCGTGTTTCTTCTTGGTTTCCTCCCTCATAAGCACATTTTTCTCGGGCTAAAATGGGCTGCTCAGTTGAGCAATCAGAATTTACAGCCCATCTGACCCTTTTTTTTCCCCGTTATTGCCCATTGAGAAGCTCCGCTCTTTCCGGGGGAATTGGGTTTGATTGCGTGGCTTTGAGCACCGCATTGTCTCAAACCCATTCCCCTGCCACCTCCTTGCCCCTTTCGTCCCCAGATCCGCCTCTTTGCTTCTTAAGAACCGCCTTTCCTAAGGGAATTCTGGAAATTCTTCTCTTTTTCTCATTCTGATCTGTATGATCTCTGCACTTTTCCTCAAACCAAATGAAAAAAAAGAGTAGTTCTTATAAACTGGGTTCTTTTTCTCCTTGCAGGTATGATGGAGTTCAGCCTCTTCGGAATATCTTATGTAAGCTTCCGATTTACGCCATCTATTTCAGTCACCTTTGTTAAGAAAACCACGTAGCGTTGCCGGTGGCTGACATTTAACTTTACACTTTCAGACGGGGGCCGATATCTGCGGCTTCTTCGGAGACTCGGAGTATGAGCTCTGTGCTCGGTGGATGGAGCTGGGCGCCTTTTACCCCTACTCGAGGAATCACAACGGGAACGGTGGCAAGGTGTGGTGTTTTGTTTTGGTTTTATTGTTATTATTTATTATTTCCCATATTCTCCCCATTTCTACACTTTGCTGTTCCCTGTGGATGCCATTTTTAGGTTAAAATCTACAAGGACAAAGCTGGTTTTTTTTCCACGTGTTCCAATTGTACTCAGACCAATTCCACAAGACTAAAACAGTAATTTATTTTGTTTTCCCCCATGTAAGCTGTTTTTATATCAACACGGGAGACTGAAATAGCTCCTTTGATGGTCATGCACGTTCACAGGGGCAAAACTGACCTGAGGGTTGCCATCCCACAGTATTCTTCTTTTTCCAGCAAGCTGGAAAAGGGAATGATGAAGTTCCTGGGTGTCTATAATTCCTATACCGTGCCCTCTTCCTGCCTTATAATATTGTATTTCTTGTGAGAATAAAGGAAAATAACTGTGTAAATGTAGGACTGGGCAGTCTAAGGACTGGATTCTAAGAAAAAGCAACCCAGAGAACTGGAAAAACGGCACTAAGGGAACCAGCTTTTGCATCCTTGTTAGAGGTTTAGGTCTGGCTACTCATCCCTCATTAAAGACCAAAGAAATCAGTAAATCTGCCCTAAATCGGGGGAAAACAAGGGATTTGTGGCTCCACCCAGATCTCCTCATCTGGGCTTTGCTGTGTCTGTTCTGGGAACTGGGTTTGTTTAGTCTGGAGAAGAGGAGGCTGAGAGGAGACCTTCTTGCCCTCTACAACTGCCTAAAAGGAGGTTGTAGAGAGGCTGGTGTTGGTCTCTTCTCTCAAACTAGTAATGATAGGACGAGAGGGAATGGACTCAAGTTGCATCAGGGGAGGGTTAGATTAGATATTAGGAGGAAATTCTTCACTGAGAGGGTGGTCAGGCACAGGAACAGGCTGCCCAGGGAGGTGGTGGAGTCACCATCCCTGGAGGTGCTTAAAGAACAATTAGATGTGGAGCTTGAGGATATGGTGTAGTGGTTGAGAAATGCTAGGGCAAAGGTTGGACTTGATGACCCTGGAGGTCCTTTCCAACCATAATGATTCTGTGATTCTGGGGCACGTTTGACAACAACTGCCACTGAAATATATGAATTTATGGGGAAGGTATAGGATGACAAAACCAGGCTAAACACAAGGGGTCTTGTGCCCCCGTCTCTTCTCAACAAAATAATCCCGTTTGGGTACTGAGAAACTCTTTTCTCTCCTTTAGAGGCAAGATCCCGTTGCCTGGAATTCCACGTTTGAAGAGATCTCCAGGAAGGTGCTGAACACCAGATACAGCCTCTTACCCTATTTGTACACGTTGATGTTCGAAGCCAACGCCCACGGCAGCACCGTGGTCCGCCCTCTGCTCCATGAGTAAGTGCGGTCTTTCCTCCTCCAATAACCACCGACTTCCACCAAAATCCACAGGTTTTCAGTAGCTCCCCTGAAAAGGATTTTTTCTTTTTCCCTTCTGCTAGAGGGAATTTGCTGTTTAAAACTTGCTGGTTAAAAAAAAGGGTTCAAGAAGGCAACATTTTGGGCAAGGCTGAGCCTGAGGTTACGACCGCGCTTCTCTAAGCATCGCTTGGATGTGGTGTCGGGGGACATGGTCTAGGGGTGAACTTGTAGAGCAGGGTTAATGGTTGGGCACGGTGATCCCGAGGGTCTTTTCCAACTTAAATGATTCTGTGATTCTCTCACGTTGCAGGTTCGTGGAAGACAGAACAACGTGGGAAATCTATCGGCAGTTCCTGTGGGGACCGGCCCTGCTCATCAGCCCTGTGCTGGAACAGGTGATGTGCCAGGACTAGAAACAGCAGAAGGGTTGGGAAAGAAAGAGGAGAATGTTGGAAAGCGATGGAAATATTAAAAGTGACTTGAGCTAAACTGAGCCTTTTGGCTTGAAGAGGCCTAACCCAAAGCTGTTTCATTCCAGGGTGCTGTAGAGGTGAATGCTTACCTACCCAACGCCCGTTGGTACGATTACCACACAGTAAGGGATTTTACCAATTTTTACCTTTATTTTAAAGCTTCATCTATATTTACAATGTATTCTTATTTTTCCCCCTATGTTTAAGCCACAGTACAGGGCGCGGGGGTGGAACGTGAACCCACCGCCGCTGCTCTACCGACACGTGTCCTGTAGGAGGGTTTAGGGATGTAAAAAACAAAAAATCACGTCTTGGAGAGTATTTTATTAAATGAATCGGTTTATTTTCATGGAAGCTCGCTCGACACGACAAAAAGGTGGAATAATGCTTGTAATCTGCCATGGTTGCCTTTTTTTTAGCCCTTCGGTGCTACCTGTGAGGACTTTTTAAAGCCATGACTGGAGGACCACTGAACTTTTCAACAATTTTTAGGGCTTTAGGAGGCCCTTCATTTCTCAAGTGTTGTGTGTATGGGGGTTTTTTTATACGCCAGATTTCCAGTTTTATTTTGGAAGTACATAATTTTATGTTTAAAAAGGATTCACCGTTGCAGCTTTCTTACTATTTATCGATGTGTCTACAAACTTTCAGACGTGTGAAGTGGGCAAACCGTGTAAAACGGGTAACTCGACAAAGCCATCGTCTCCCGTGGTTGGACTTTTATTGATTTATTCCTTTAAAATCATAAACAGGAGGAGCATGTTGGCTTTAGGGGCCAATTCAGGAACTTGCCGTCTCCCCTGGGACACATCAACCTCCATATCCGCGGCGGTTACATCCTCCCTCAGCAAAGCCCTGCCAATACCACGTTTTACAGGTAGGATCACCAGAACTGAACAATTCCAAGTTGATTTCACTTCATTTTTTTTTTTCTCTTTTTAGGGGAGATATTTAATTAGTGGCCTGTCCAACCGATTCTGTATTAGTTACACAGTGAGAACATTTTTAGGGACTCATTTTCACCTGCGAAAAGGAAAATTTTGGGGTTTCACGTTCAGACTGCTCAGGATTATCTCCCTTTTTGTACAAACATGAGCAGTCCTGGGAAAATCATGATGTGTGGGGGCACTTTCAGGCAGTTTGGTCTTCTTCTTGGTTTTCCAGCCCCATGGCCTCCATTAAACATAAAGCTTGGGGGGGACTGGGAGCAGAGATCAGCTGAGCTGTGGGCAGTGTCCATAAAAATATGTTTTAGAAAGTGTCTGTTTCTCATTTTTTGAGAAAGACAAAATGTGGTTGCCCGAGAAAAATACTCTTCTTTTTTTTCACAGCCGAAAGAATCCTCTGTCACTTATTGTCGCTTTGAGCGACGATCACCTTGCTGAAGGTCAGCTTTACTGGGATGACGGAGTGAGCATCGGTAAGGACCAAGTTTCTCGTTTCCGTGAGCAATGAGTGAATTCAGTGTCTACAACACGTGAATCTTGCCTTTCTTTCACGGGGGTGGAGTGCTAACAGGATCATCAACCGATGAAGGACAGAACCATAGACAAAGCGGAATTTTTTAACTCATTTCCTCGATATTTCAGTTCAAATTATCCCAGGAAAGATGCATCTGAAAGTCTCTTACCCTCTACCCCTGCAGCGTGTTCACCATTCCTGGGTGTGTTTAAACGTCGCTTGGATGTGGTGCTGGGGGATATGGTCTAGGGGGGAACTTGTTGGTTGGACGCGATGATCCCAAGGGTCTTTTCCAACCTGAATGATTCTGTATTATCCCTGTAACAAAAAAAAATGCCGAGACCCCTTTGAGATTGTCACAAGAACGGCGCAAAATGATAACGATTGGGTTTTTTTTAGCTTACCAAATCGTTGCAGGAAGCCTGCGCAGCACGTGTCAGTGCAGCACTTCTATTTAATTAGAAAGAAGTAAAAGTGAAGGGCAAAGACAAATTCCTTTTTTCTTTTGAACAGATGTCTATGAAAATGGCTTGTATCTGCTGACGTCGTTCACCGCCAATCGGGTACGTCGTGTTAACTACCTGGTTTTTGGAGTCCACGGGGTGATTAGAGCTGTGTGTTCAACTGAGATATTTTAACTTGGCCTTTTCTCAAAGGCTTCAACGTGCCTCTAATCCTCTGTGACGGGTGGAAAACACCGCAGGTCTTTAATTGTTGATGTTAAAAGGGGAAAAAAAAAAGAAATCCATTATATTCCATAGCTCCTTTCCTGGGCGGATCAACTAACATTGCAATAAGTTGGGACAACTTAGTTTACTTCAGCTGGGGTCATTCCACATACGTGTATTTGTATTAATTTCTAATTGTTTTAATCAGACACTACCCAGGCAGGTGGCGGTCCGGATTTTATCTGCACCTTGGTTTTCAACGAGGGAGGAGGTTTTAACTGAACAATAAAAAACCTCAGGCGCATTCGTTCGCAAATTCCCCCTCCAGATACAAAGGGGTTTAGGCCAATTTTGTCTCCGGGCTTCAATACAACACAATTCATCGAATTAAATTAAGAACAAATTCATGCCTGATGCAGGGGGCGCCCGTTTTTGCGCAGGGCTCCGTTTGTTGCATCTCCACCACGTCGCAGTTTCTCAGAAACCTGAAAGCGACGCTTCACTTCAGTAAAGGGCTCGCAGAACCCGATGGGACCTTCACAGTTGGATCCAGGGAAGCACCTTCAGAGGGTCTGTAAATGTCTGAGCAGACCAGAGAGCCCGGGGGATCCGCAAGTTTTTTTTGGCCGCGCATCCCTTGCAGTGAAAAAAGGTTTTGGGCCCCTCCCCCGGAATATACATATTTATTTCCAGAATACACATATTTATTTCCACAATACACATATTTATTTCCAAAGGATGCAGGTGCTACTTTGTGCGCTACAACAAACACACACACACACAAAAAAAAGAGGTGTAAGAAGGCAGGTAAAGTTGAAACAGGCACTGTAACAAAGATATTTACAATTTTATTTATTAACAATATAAAAATACTTCCCCCCCGCACGCCTTTTTCTTTGCACAGAACTGCAATATTCTGACAGTATTTTCCGTGGCCACCATCAAACACCCACGTTAGGAGCCTGATGGCAAAGCAGAGACAAACCAACTGGCCAAAAGTTGTATTTTTATTAATTTTTTTTTAAATATACATCAATTGTGAATTGTTTAAAGGTCCCAGAAGGGGAAGGGGCACTGTCACGTGTTGTTCAGTCTGGAACAAAGCATTTCACGATCCATCCCAAGTGGTCTTGACATTGTAAAAGACAATTTGAAAGGAAAAAAAAAAAAAAGCAAGCTTCAGCAAAACCCCTGCATGAACTCGAGCGATAACCTGTGGAGGCACAGGAATCCATCCGTAGAATTTGGGGAACTTCAGAGAATTTGAGGAAAATGAGGGGGGGGAAAATGGACTGAATGATGAAAACTTGATTTTTTTTTTAGTCCTTTCTTATGCTGCAAAATTCACATCCCAGGACAAATTTGTTTAATATTCAACATCTCACTGGCAGGGGACGAGTCGGCAAAGGTGGAGGAGCTGGGAAAGTTGAAGCCTCCCACCTTTGGAAAATAAAGAGCATCACGGAGATTGATTTATTAATTTAAGCACTGAACCAAAGAAAAAAGCCTCAACTGGGATGAAAAAACGTGTATTTTGACATGTAAGCCCCCGAGTACAAATCACTGCAGTGCTTTTTCCTCTTCCCTCAGAACACTTTAGATATTAAGGTTTTGCACCGTGGTTACACCGATCCAAATCAACTGAAGTTTACTCAGATTAAAGTTTTGGGGGTGACCGCAGCTGCTCAGAACGTGACGGTGTCGCAGAACGGCGAAGCAATCCAGTCCCCTCATGTTATGTCCTACGACAGCCAAAAGCAGGTAAATTGAGGGTTTGTGGGGAAATCCCATCTGTGAAATTAGTTGTGGGCAGCAGGGGAGGGGGGGATCCTGCCCCTCTGCTCCTGGGGCTCTGGGGAGACCCCCCTGCAGTGCTGGGGCCAGCTCGGGAGTGCTCAGCACAGCAGAGACAGGGACCTGGTGGAGCAGGGCCAGAGGAGCCCCAGCAATGCTGGGAGGGCTGGAACCCCTCTGCTGGGAGCCAGGCTGGGAGAGCTGGGGGGGTTCAGCCTGCAGAGGAGAAGGCTCTGGGGAGATCTTCTGGTGGCCTTTCAGAACTTGAAGTGTCCCATGAGAAAGATGGGGAGGGACTTTTGATCAGGTCCTGTTGGGACAGGACAAGGGGTGATGGGTTGAAACTAAAAGAGGGCGATTTAGACTGTAGAGAAGTGAGATATTTTTGACGCTGTGGGTGTTGAGAGCCTGGCCCATGTTGCCCAGAGAGGTGGTGGCTGCCCCATCCCTGGCACCATCCCAGGTGAGGTTGGCTGGGGCTCTGAGCACCCTGCTCTAGATGCAGATGGCCCTGCTCCCTGCAGGGGGCTTGGGCCAGAAGACCTTGAAAGTCTTGTCGCAAGTCATGGTCGCACTGTTTTTGTTTTAAACATCAGCTGATGTTTGATTTAATTTGCTACCCCTCCTACAGAACTCTCTGTTCTGCCGAGTCTCATTCCTTTCTGCCTTTCAATGAAAAGACAAAAGATAATGTATTAATATATATAATATTTATTATAATATATTTATTATATTGTATTGCATAATATCATATCAATCATATAATATCATATCATATCAATTATAGTATATTATACAGTAATTAATATAATAACCAATATATTACATAATATATTACATAATATATTATAATATATTAATATATATTCAAATGCATTATTATTATGGAGAAGCAATATCTGGAATACGATGTAAATGATGTAAAATCTATGGTAGCCTTGGGGAATCGAGGCACAGAATGGCTTGGGTTGGAAGAATATCATGTAATGTAACAGAATGTGCTATAATACAATAAGTGTAATATTTATAATTAATAATAATATAATATAACAGAATTAATGTAATGATTATAATGGCCTGGAATGCAATAGGATGTAATAGAACAGAATTCAATAGAAATAACATGAGAGATGAATTGAGATGGTGAAGAGAAGCCATCTGAATAGAATAGAAAAGAGCAGAAATAACCCAAGAGATGAAATAAGAAGGTGAATAGAATAGAATAGAATAGAATAGAATAGAATAGAATAGAATAGAATGAACAGAAATAACCCAAGAGATGAAATAAGAAGGTGAAGAGAAGTAATTAGAATAGAATAGAATAGAGTAGAACAGAATAGAGTAGAGTAGAATAGAATAGAATAGAGTAGAATAGAATAGAATAGAATAGAATAGGATGAAAAGAACAGAAATAACCCAAGAGATGAAATAAGAAGGTGAAGAGAAGTAATTAGAATAGAATAGAATAGAATAGAATAGAATAGAATAGAATAGAATAAAAAGAACACAAATAACCGAAGTGATGAAATAAGAAGGTGAAGAGAAGTAATCAGAAGAGAAGAGAAGAGAAGAGAAGAGAAGAGACAGAAATAACCCAAGATATGAAATAAGAAGATGAAGAGAAGTAATCTGAATAAGAATAGGAATAGAATAGAATAGAATAGAATAGACAAGAAATAACCAAAGAGATGAAATCAGAAGGTGAAGAGAAGTAATCCGAGATCAGAACCCGCTGTCCTCTGTAAGCTGAAGAAAACCACGATGCCTTCGGCACAGGGTTGGTTTATTTTTTTTTTTTTTTTTTCAATTGGCTTGCTTTTTTATTTTTCTCAAGGTCCTGGAAATCACCCGCCTTGAACTGGAACTGGGCAAAGACTACACCTTACAGTGGAGCTAAAATGCCACCGAATGGCACCAGCTGGAACTTTCTCATCTTCACGAATTGTTGTTGGCTTTTTTTTCCTTCTCCTTCTGCCTCTTTGGCTTCTTCTAACCTCTTGTCCTGTAAACGTGGCTGGTCGGTTTGTGGCGAGCTACGGTGAGCAGGAAGGAGTTGCGGCTTCCTGCTGACCCTGTCTGAATCGCTCTCCCCAGAAAGAAGAATTCACTGTTTACCTCAACCTTCAGGCACTTTGGTAGGACTTGGACTCTCAAGATGAAAACATGACCGTGAAATGAGTGTGAAAAATCTACGTCCCTTCTTTCCTTCCCCTAGCAGCTCTTTGTTTAACCTGATGCGGGATGACGAGCTCATTGGGTGGTGGGTCTGCTCCAGACCACGGCATTTCCTGCTCATTTTCATATGGGAAGGCCTTGCACATTCACAGCCTTGAGTAGCTGGG
>JANVCC010000081.1:6169988-6489562 GCA_025345505.1 Todiramphus chloris collaris | reverse complement strand
TTTTTTTCCCCTCTCTTCCTTCCTCAAATTGTTCCCTACAGTTTTTCCTTTAATACTTTTTTTTCCAGTCCAGTTTCAAATGACCCAACTGATTGGTTTCCAAGGCTGATTTAATGTCTAAAATGTAGGTATTAAATATCTCCTTCAAATTCTGGCTGAGAGTAGATTTGAGTCACTGTTCTCATATATTAAAAATCAAAGACTAGATATCCTTTGCAATTTGCATCTCCAAAGTTCCTCTTGAAGTTCTGCCTTATTGTTTTTATTGTTTATCTTTTCCTTTTTTTTTAGCATGAGACTGGGATTATTAATGGATTATGTATCAAGTTAATTAGATTTTCTTTCAAAACTTTGCTAAAAACTTTAAAGCAAACATCCCAACTCTGATAAAGTTGTTTCAGATGGGTAAGAGGAGTGCAGAGCAGCTAGTGATAGTAGCAGCAGCGACCAACTGGCAAGCATGAAGCAATTTAGTTATCACATACCAGACCTCAGGTATAATGAACTGCCCACACATGTGTTTTGTGTCTTGAATAACACTGCTGCTGAAACAGCTTTGTGTTGCATCTTTTTGTTTAGTTGGTTTCGTTTTGGTTTTCTACAGAGCTCCTTTTAATGGAGTTACAGACTTCTGGCCAGAGTTGCATGAAAGTTCAACTGGAAAGCTTCAGAACTGGTCTTTTAGCTACTGCTGAGGTGCTGGAAAAAGCTTTTCTTTTTTTACTCTAATTAGTTGTTCCTATAAAACAGACTATGAAGCTGTGCTACATGAGAGAAAATGGTCTCTCTGATGCAAGAAATGTTGAAAAAGGTAAACACTGACAAGATAAGCAAAAGAGGAAACTCCAGACACGCTAAATATAAAATCTCCTCTGTTTTCAATGTAAAGTCTTAAGCAGCAGAGAGGCTACCTTCAACAGAAGAATAATAATACTGTCTCCCAGGAGACGAGAGTTGTGACACCTGAAATGAGCACAACTTCATTCCTGTGATGTGATCAGTACTTCTGAAGTACAGTTCCTCTCTGTCACATGATGATCAAAATATGACAAAGTACATGGTCAAAGCTAGTAAATCTTACTGCCTTTCATCCTAGAAATGAGAGAGAAAGCAGGAGATGTTCTGCACTATGCCTGAAAGTGCTCAAAGACAACTTACTCCCTGGGAGTCTCATCTTCTACAGCTGCTCTGTTATTGTGCTGATGTTCATAGTGGGGTTTGATCCCAAATTTATTACCATTATAGGATGCTTTCTGTCAACTCAAGATCATCACTTGTTGCCAGCCACAGCAATAAAATGAATGACAGACTAGTCTATAGGAGTGAAAACCCCACTGTATTCTTGAATTCTTTCATTCAACTAGTTAATTGTGTGTTTTTAATGATTTCATGCACAAGAACTTTTGACACTTGCAACCTCAGATTTTAGAAAATCACATAGAAGTTGAATATTAAAGTCTTTGCCATTTTCTATTTTTCATGATGGAATCTTTTTCCTGCAGTTGAAATGTATTTTTTGATTCAGTATTTTATGCATGTGTAAGGTAGGAATTACTATTTCCACAAGTGTTCTTTGAGGTGTGCCCATCTTAATATAAAAATCCAAAGTTATGAAATTTTTAGTTTAAACTTTGGTATTACTTGTTTGAAAGAATGTAATTCTCAGAGATGGTATTTTCACTTTTAGTAATAAGATAGTGTCTTTTTGGACCATGAAGATATGGGAAGTAGCTGGTTTTTGAGAGACAGCTACACAGCCCAGCATGGTCACAAAACTAAATGTGAAATTATCTCCACAGCCATTCCCAGCACTAAAAGGATAAAGTACTGGCATAAATCAGCCCTCTAAAGAGTGTTGCAACTTGAGAGTTGGTTGCTTGGAAATTCCTTTGAGATTCTCTGTTCACAAAGCAAAAAAATGCATTGGTCTCCACTCGTGAGAGAGCTAGAGGACCTTCATTGTGATCAAACATATCTTAATTCCAGGGGACTGCAAAAGTAGCTATTTGGTAACCAAAAGGAGAGGGAGAGGAGAAAAGGTAGCATGAATATTTTAATCAAATAACTGTTCTTTATCCAAGAAGGTCAAAGGGACCTGTAAAACACAGGGGATGGGGAATGAGAACTCTAGCCTGGAGATTATTGTATGTCCCAGTACAAAGTGTAAGAGGGACAGAGGACATATATTTAATTAGACTGAAGATGCCAAAAACTATACAGAGAAGACAATGGAAAACCAAGGACATAATCACAGTATTAGAAGCTTAGTAAGGAGGCAGATACTGGGATGGAAAATCACCTCAGATATCAATCTCTAGTTTTAAGTTCTCTCAATTTGTGGACCTCCCAGTATTTTCAGGGAGGGTGCAAAATAAATTTAAACTGTCTGGAGAATTGATTTTGTTAACTATCTTTTCTGGAGCACATTAGAAGTAGTTTGCAGATACCCAGTGACTTGCAGAGTGACTTGTCCACCAGCACCAGAAACTTGATACTGCTAACTCTGGGGTAGACTAGCTCTGAAAATCTTGGCTGGAGTGCAAGAAGCTGGAGGTACTTGTCCTCTTCAAAGTACAGCAGAACTGTAGTTCTCCTTTCCTCTCAAGGACAGAAAATACGATCATATGGAAAATGGATGATTTTTTTTTCCAGCTGCTGTACCTGGTTAGCCTCTGCTGTACAAAGGTCAGAGCAGTAACAGTGAGCAAAAGGCCAGGGATCAAATAGCTTGTTATATTTTTTCTTCCATATCTCATCAATCAATATACTAGGGGTCTAGATTTACAACACTGGTCTATACTCAAACCCTCCTGAAGTTCAGGGTTGGTTGGATGGAGCAGAGAGGATGAGCTAGTGATCTGTGACGCTTCTAAAGTACTTCCATTGAAGGGAATGTATCTGCTTACAGGACCAGGCTGCAACTGTGTCAGGAACTCTGGAAATAAGCATCCTGTGCTGGCCACTTGCTAGTGAGCAGGATTAGTGTATCCTAAATCAGCCTGGCAAATATGCTGCTGGCAAAGACAGATTGATAAGTGAGATCAGAATTGGGGCCACATGTTTGGAAATGCATTGGATGCTCTATGGATAATCTGTACCCATTAGCCTATCAAAGTAAATAAGGTGTGTGTTGCATTTTTGCTTTGAAAACAGTCTTAATAAAGGAAACTATTCAGAAGTAAACAGAAGAAGCTCATGCTGCATTATGTTGAGTTTTCCCCTGGCTTTATTGCCTGTGTTCTGCTGCAGTTACAGAAAACTCATTTAAACTATGAAACTTCTTTGGCGTGGATTCTTTATATTGATGAAACAGAGCTGACTTTCTCGGGAGAGCCAGAATGTTATTAAAGCACTTAACCTAGCACTGCTGTGGCTATCAATTATACTCTTCATTTACACTATACAAGGCTGACAGCTTATTTGAAGTTCAAGAGATTTTTTTAATGAGATGTTAATTGAGTACACCTGCAGTTGGCTAAAATTTTCATGGACAATTAAGTGTGATCTTTTCCCTCCTTAAATTCTTTGTTTTTCCTAGGTTCCTATACTGTATTTCAGTAAATGTGTTCATTGTAGAAGTATGGACTTTTAATATACACCAATTAGAACAATAATCGATGCTTGTGATTTATGAGTAGCACTTTAAGCTTATTGTGTAAGTTATCATGTGTGGTGGGTTGACCCTGGCTGGACACCAGGTGCCCACCAAAGCTTCTCTATTACTTTCATCCTCAGTCGGACAGTTGAGAGAGGAAAAAAGTAATGAAAGGCTTGTGGGTCAAGGTAAGGATAGGGAGAGATCACTTGCCAATTACCATCATAGACAAAACAGGCTCAGCTTGAAGAAATTAGTTGTTCTGGGGACTGGAGGAGGGCAAACACCACTCCAGTCTTCAAAAGGGGTAAGAAGGAGGACACAGGCAACTATAGACTGGTCAGCCTCACCTCCATCTCTGGCAAAGTAATGGAGCAACTTATCCTCGACATTATCCTTCGGCATATTGAGGACAAGGGGGTCATTAAGAGCAGTCAACATGGTTTTACCAAGGGGAGGTCATGTTTCACCAACCTGATAGCCTTTTATGAGGACATAACAAGGTGGATAGATGATGGTAGAGCAGTGGATGTGGTTTATCTTGATTTCAGTCAGGCATTTGACACCGTCTCCCACAGCATCCTTCTGGCTAAACTGAGGCAGTGTGGTCTGGATGGTCAGGTAGTGAGGTGGATTGGGAACTGCTTGAAGGAAAGAAGCCAGAGAGCTGTGGTCAGTGGGATGCAGTCTAGTTGGTGGTCTGTAACTAGTGGGGTCCCGCAGGGGTCGGTGCTGGGACCAGTTCTGTTCAACATATTCATTGGTGACCTGGATGAGGGCACAGAGAGCACTGTCAGCAAGTTTGCTGATGACACCAAGCTGGGTGGAGTGGCTGACAAACCAGAAGGTTGTGCTGCCATCAGCAAGACCTGGACAGGCTGGAGGGTTGGGCAGGGAGAAATTTAATGAAATTCAACAAGGGCAAGTGTAGAGTCCTGCACCTGGGAAAGATCAACCTCAGGCATCAGTATAGGTTGGGGACTGAGCTGTTGGAAGGCAGCGAAGGGGAAAAGGATCTGGGGATCCTAGCTGATGGGAGGCTGACCATCAGCCATCAATGTGCTCTTGTGGCCAAGAGGGCCAATGCCATTCTGGGGTGTATTAAGAGATGTGGCTAGTAGGCCAAGAGAGGTTCTCCTGCCCCTCTGCTCTGCCCTGGTAAGGCTGCATCTGGAGTACTGTGTCCAGTTCTGGGTCCCCAGCTCAAGAGGGACGTAGAATTGCTTGAGAGATTCCAGCACAGAGCCACAAAGATAATTCAGGGAGTGGAGCATCTCTCTTATGAGGAAAGGCTGAGGGAGCTGGGTCTCTTTAGCTTGGAGAAAAGGAGACTGAGGGGGGTGACCCCATCAATGTTTATAAATATATAAAGGGTGAGTGCCAGGAGGATGAAGGCGTTCCTGTGTGACCTGCTCTAGGTGATCCTGCTCTGGCAGGGGGGTTGGACTAGATGATCTTTTGAGGTCCCTTCCAGCCCCTGGCATTCTGTGATTCTGTAACTTATTGCCAATCAAATCAGAGTAGGGTAATGAGGAAACAACAACAACAAAAAAAAAAGGCAAATCTTACACTTTCCCTCCACCCCCTTCTTCTTGGGCTTAACTTGAGAGTTCTCTACCTTTTCCACCTAGCACTGCAGGGGAATGCAGAATGGGGATTAGTCAGTTCATCACATGTTGTCTCTGCCATTCTTTCCTTTTCAGGGTGAGGGCTCCTCCCACTTTTCCCCTGCTCCAGTGTGGGGTCCTTCCCACAGGAGACAGATCTTCATAAACTTCTCCAGTGTGAGCCCTTTCCATGGGCTGCAGTTCTTCATGACCTGTTCCAGTGTGAAACTTTTCCACAGGAAGGGAGATAAAAATAGAATTCACTGTGCAGTGGTTTGCATCATAGGTTTAGAGAATAAGCATTTGGCTCTGACTCTCCTGGATAAACTTTGACAGTGCTATGGCCTCGTGTCTCATCAAACAGCAGAGTTCTTGTACAGATGAAATTTTTGTTTCTGGACTTCCTCTACAGTTCTGCAGTTCAGTATATTTGACCTAGTTTGCACTAAACTGAAAGGCAAACTCAGGACAGTGTCTGCTGATAGGAGGACTATGGAGGATAAGAGACTTGATCTATCAGAACAAAACAAATCCAAAGCACCACTTTATAAAATACCAGCTTTGAATGAACCTTTTCACACTAAACAGCAACAACAACAAAAAAAGCTGATTTTTTAAAAGTATTCTCATTGCATGAAGAAACTTTTAAGGGTGCCTGTAAGGCTATGTGTTACCTACAAACTACTCATGTCCCACTCTCATTACCAATTCAGGTGGAAAAATTTAGAAATATTACTGGTTTTAACACCATTGTTTGAATGCGTTCTAAATCTGTTAACTGAACATATCTAGTGCAAATTATTATTCCAATGTACCTATTAGCTTCATATTAAGAATATATAAGCATAGAATTACAGAATGGTTAAGGTTGGAAGGGTTCTCTACAGATCATCTGGTACAATCCTCTGTTCAGGCAGGGACACATGTTGCAGCAGGTGACTGTAGTGAGAGTCTACATTTAGAAGCTGAAGTCTGAATTGGTTTAAAGATACCATTATGGAGACAACTGCATGGTTATAATTGCTCATTGTCTGAGAGCTCACCTACTAAAATGTTTATTTGGTTAATGAGTTCTGAGTGCCTGTACAGTGAGTCTTACTACTGATCAAGGCCATATGTATTGCTAACAAATAAGGTCTCCCTGTCAGTCACTGATATGCTTCAGAAAATCTAGAGCTGCAGACCAGGCTTCCTCATTCTTTCCCTAAAATGTTATCAGATTGTACAGGTTGTAATTAGAATATCATATTTCAGAAAAATATCTGCTCAGTATTAGTGAGTAACAAGAAATAGCATGTAATTTAGAAAGACCAAGTCAGGATGTGGAAAGGACAGGACTAGCACCACAAAGTAATGAAGACTGGGTGAAACTAATGGCATTCAAATAATGAAGAAACTATAATTAAGCATTAGATCATACACCTATGGTGAACGAGACATCATCCCTTAAAGTCTTTCAATTGAAAATGGATGTTTTTTAAGGGGGGGCGGGGGGGGGGGGGAAGGGAGGCAGGCAGAGAGTGGAGTGAAATATTCAATACACTATTTACCCTGAAAAATGTTCAGTAGACATCACAGTTAAATAAAAATACGTAAGCATTTTGTGCTTAGTTATTTCTGACTTTATCTTCAACGGATGACTGTCCCGAATCAAGTTATATTTGTTAGCCAAAGAGGTATGTTGTCTTTTGCAGTATTTCAGCATGAGATTTTTAGTAGTTGTCACAGAAGTGGCCAGGCAGGGCTGTTGGTCATAGCAATACTTGCTGGCCTCAAACTATAGTAACCAACACAGAGAATTTCTGGCACTTTGTGGTCATGTGTAGCAGGGAAATAGCATTTGTTAAAGAAAAGGACAAGTGGCCTAGAAAGGGAAGAGGAGACTTATTTTTATAAATCCCCTGCTTTTGCATAACAGATGAGCTTATTTTTCATACGTACTACTCTATACTGAGGAGTCAGATCACTTTTGTAAATGTGATACTTAAAACACAGACTTGTATTGGGCAATAAAAAGTTTGTAATGGCATTGTCTGAGATGTATGAGAGAACTGAAAGTAAAGCTGGACAGCAGTTTTTGGTCAACATCACTGGAATTTCTGACTTGAAGTTGCAAACATTCAGAGGAGAAACATTTCACAAGGGGAAAGCAAGAAACATTTTAGACATCAAATACTGTGGTATCCTGGTAAGTATCTTTCCTCAGCTTGAAGAAGGCTGAACCCATATATTTCCCTCTGCAGGTAGATGTCTTAGCTATCATCCTGTGGGACAGAGAAAGTGAGGAGAGGGGGACGCAGCTCTTTTCCCAAGTGGTACTATTTTCATTTGTATAAAACAATTGAGTATTCACTGAGCTAGAAAACAGAGGGTAGTGATTTTCTAATTAGGCACTTAGTCTGCTTTGCTGGGAGATGGGATATTTCGTTGTGATGAATCCTCACCTCTCTGGTGCCAAGGTCCAGGTGGTTTCGGCAAAACATGGATATCCATCTGCTTTCCTGGTTAATATTTTGTCTGTTGAGAACTGGGTGACACAGGAAGGGCACTGCTTTTGTTTACATTAAGATTTTTCATTTCAGTGGAAAAATACCCCACAAGTTTTCTGAGCCATACAAACACAAATAATTTGTTTAACATTTGCTCTGGATGGCAGCTGAATTTTCAGTAGTTTGTGGAGTTCTTTTTTCTGCATCGTTAACTCTGGTGAGTGAGTGTGAAAACTCAAGTGTGGAAAAAGGAAGAAAAAAACCTGATTGCACATAATTTACTACTTTATCTTTTGCTTTAAGCAACTCATTTATTTCTGGTTTCCCTATTGCTTCTACAGTGTTCAGAAAAAGTAAGTTTATATACAGAGCCTACAGATGTAAATGTTCCACACTCTCACTGGAATGTTTTTTTAGGGTCCATAAATCAAAAGATTGAAAATCCCTTCTCTAAACATACTAAGCACACAGCAATTTTCCACAAGAAAAGACTAAAGTGATTTGTTACAATGCAAACTAATTTTAGCACCAAATTCTCTGGTGTACTTGCTGCAGGCTCCTCGTGCCCCCAGAGCAGCAAGTTTGCAGAGCAGAAATGTACACAGGGCTCTAGAGCAGAGTTTGCTCATTTATATTCACAAGCCTCTAAAACCACAGTGCGTAACTTGATTGGTCTTCAGTCAGTGCTGCACCTCAGTGGTGTGTTGGCCAGAAAGCTCAGAGTTTGCCAAGAAGAGAGCATTTCAAGCTCTGGCAGGAATTACCCACTAATAAATGGAAGGAAGGCTTTGAAAAGTCTCCAAAGAGGCAGGTGTTCAAACTAAAACATTTGCAGTATTTTCACCTGAATGACTGCTTAAATTCAAGTCTTATCAATATATGAACACAGAACTGAATTCTGCTCTGGTACAATGATGTGACTCTATTACAATGAGTCTGAGTAGATGCCAAGATCAAATAGAGAGGATAATATTTTAAAAATATTTATTTATTGTTCTCTCTAGAGGGAAATAATTGTCTGTCTGCTAATGGGAAAAGGGCACTTAAAGATTGTTTAAAAATTCTATTAAGTTGCATGGAAGTTCAAAAAGCACATAGAAAAATCTACTGAATATATTCAAGAGGTTTTTTTGAGAAGGGGCACCTAAATAATAATAATAAAAAACCAAACAAAAAACAACAAAAGAAACCAAAACGATAAATTGCAAGTTCTCTTTGGGGCCTGATCTGAAGTATGCAGAAACAAATGGGAAGATTTCCCTAAATCCAGTGGCCTTTAAGATTGTGTCCTTTAAGGGCAATGGTTCTATGATTTGGGAAGTATTCTTACTGTTTATGTGACCAAAGTAATTTATAGTGTCTTTTGGCTCCATTTTTGCCAATAGCAAGATTCCCATGGATTTTAGCTAAGCTGTGATTATGTTCTTTGTGCATAGTGATTGCTTATTACAATTTCTAGAAATCACTGACAATTAGAAAGTGACAATTTTCTTGTCTGTCAACTTCAAAAAAATTTCAGTTGTTTTTTTTTTCTCAAGTACATTGAGAGTTGCTTAGACCATGCTGCTCCTGCTCTATTTTTCCTGTTCCTTTTCTCTTGATGGTCTGTATTGTCGTCTACCCTGCAGTCAGTGAAGCCTATCATGTCAGAAGGGAGTTAACTGCTAGAACCAGTAAAAAATACTGCTGGTTTATATTTTATATGGAAGAATGACCTTCCTGAAAAAGGCTTTTTTGTTTGTTCTAGTTGTCTTGGACACAACCTCCAATTTACTCAAACTGTTTGAGTTCCTTTTTTTCACTTCATTTCTAGCTATGAATGTGACAGAACAAGTCATCACAAGGATGCTCCTCTTTATTCCCTGCCATTCCCTAAGTTTTGTTAAATTGAGTAAGTTGTAGAGTGATGAGAGGAAAAACTAAACTCAAAACTCTGCAGAAGTTTTGCCAAAGGTGGAGAAGAATTTAATAGCTCAGAATAGGTTCAGTGGAGAATGTTTGCACCCTTTAATTGGAGCAACACAGTTATATTAATGTAGCCATTCTTCTAAATCAAAATTAAATAGTGTTTGTATTAATGATGATCATTATGTATTAATGAGAAATCATTTGTTCCTTCAATATTTCTTAATTGTATCATGAATTCCATAGCTGCCAAAATGTGCTTGGTGGTGGTGATTACCAATCTGTAAAAATAAATCTTCTTTATAAGAACAGATCAGTTCTTTAACTTGACAAATATGATAAAGGAAGAAATAAATCTCACTCATTTTCTCGATGGTAATCAATATCATTGCATACTGTGATTTAAATGTTTTCTGCCATGTCAATCTTTGTTTCACATGGAAGAGTATTTCACATTGTCTTGATCTATCACTCTCACACTAAGGGGCATGGTTAACAACAGGAAAACAACAGCAGGGACACAAGACTCCATTGTTGTGTTGTTAACTGCTTCTAAACAAAATTTTCATGGCACTGAATACAAAAACATGCTAAGATTACTTTGCTTTAATGCTTGTGTGGACTTGAAGCCAAAGAGCTTTTGCTGGTGTCATAACAACCAAAAGAAGGATTTGCAGTGTCCAGACTTTTCCTAAGTGATGCTACCTGAGCTAGATATTTCAAAGGTAGTCAGTATGGATTTCACCCAAAGGAAGCTAACCTTAAAACAAAGCTCCTGCCTGCTAGCTCCATTCAGCTTTGACTGAGACCCAGGAAGAGATTATGAAAGCTTAATTTTCTGTTTCTTTTGGGTGCAAAACCAGATCTGCTTATTAGAGTCTGGAATGATTTTAAAAGAACAGAGGTGTTTTTCATTTACTGGTTGGTTCTGTGACCTTGTACGCTGCTAAGGTTGAGACACTCAGCTGAAATTATTTACTAGAAGGTAAAATATCTGTGAAATCCTTGAAGGAAGCTGCTTTCAGAAATCAGAAAGCTGATGAAACTTTTCTTTCCTTGCAGTATTCCCCAGAGGACCTAAATGTGTACAGTGTTGTATGAGGTGGGGGCAGATCCTTGTTCCATGGATGGGACAGCAATTTAGCTCTTACAGAAGATGTATAGTAGCAAAATATCAGTATGAAGTCTTGTACTTCTCTAAGCAGCTTACTTTTCCTGATACTTCAAACTTCTGCTGAAATCCTTTGGAGAATAAGTTTTGCAAATAGGGCTTTGGCATGACTTTTTTTTCCTTTTTTTTTTTTGTTTTTTTGTTTTTTTGTACCGCTATTGAACTCCTAAAATGGGTAACTATGGATGAGACCTTGAAAGGCATTTAGGGATATGAGTGCATGTTAGCTTTAAACCTTCCTGTTGACTACATCTTGCTAATCTCAGCCATTAACTGTGCTGTGTAACACTGCCTATATTCAATCAACCCAAACCCCTTGCTGTGAACTGGCTTTCTGTACAGGCATCACTGAAGTTGTACAGTCTATACCAGGTATGTCACCTCGTTTAAAGTTGTTCATTTAAGACTTTTCTAGACACTATGCCCAAGCTATATAAATAGATTAATTTCTGAAAATAATATGATTTCTTTGATCTTGATCCAGAATTTCTCTCTTACCTAGGTTTGTCTGAGCTAGCCTAGCATATATGGAAAATCTAGCTGCTCTTTGAAGACTTTAGGGTATTGTGATCAGGAGGTGGATTGGATTGTCCTATAGTGCACTTCAGCTTCCATCCCACAGACTGAAAGGTCAAATGTTTCAATGATATGGAAAGAAACGGGAAAAACAAACACAGCAAGGTCAGAGAAGTGAAAATGCAGCCTATTTGTGCAAGAACAGCAATTCTTTGTTGAAAGTAGTGCTCTTTCCAGCCATACTGAGTTTTTATTATAATGGTCATAAGAGAGATTTTTTTTTTATTTTTTTTTCCTTTTCACCTCCATTGAGTGGTTTAAGTTGACTTAAGGCATTAACCCTATCTTTTTTTTTTTCTTTATTTTTTTTCATTTGAAAATTTCTGAGCCTGTATGGCAGCTGCTTTTTCTGGTCTTCTATTAAAAAGTGTATCACTTTTATTGGTTGCATGGCAACAGATAATCCCTTTGTTCAGTTGTTTGGTTTTTTGTTGGTTTTTTTTTTTTTAAACAGATGCTGAGAACTCTGCCTGTCATAATAAGTAAAAGCATTACCCTCAGGCTTCCTTTAAAACTACAAAATAAGGTGAATCTGGGCCTTGAATTAATGTTACTTCCAAAAGTAAAACTTTTGGTTATGGGAAGCAACAGCCTTATATTCTGCTTAAACAGTTATGCTTAAAATGTATTTTGTCATAACCTAATTGGTTTTGGCAGGCTTGCCTGGCAGGTTAACTCATACAGAGCAGGATTGGGATTTCCAAGGCAAAGGCCATAGCCCCTCTGACCAGAATAAAGGAATTGTTCTGTAGAGAAGCAGCAAATTGAGACCAAAAATCAGTTGGAAATCCGAAGCATTTTTCATTAACTTTAATAGGCCATAAACTCACTGATGTTTAATGAGGCTGTTGGATAGCATAAATTGTAAGTGGTGCGATGAGGCCACAGTTCTGATTTTGATTTTTCTTGAGTTGATGTAATTTCATTGACACCTGGGAAGTTTCTCCTGAATTACTTCAGCTGCAGTAAGATAAGAAGCAGGATGTAGGAGTCTCACAGAGAGCCAGCATGAATGCTTCGGTGGCCAATATTACCTGTTACAAACTGAATGAGGGTGTTACTGCAGCAGAGGTTTTTGTGGCAAATGTGAGTGGAGTGCAGCCCTTGAGACAAGAGGAGGAGACTTGTGGTATATCAGTCACAATAGAGCTGTTATAAACAGTAAGTTCATTTTGCTACATTTGAATATTACCATAAACCTCAGTGCTTTTTTTTTTCCTTAATAAAATGAACACTGACATGGTGCAGCCAGGTGTCCAGGTTTTCTAAAGAAGATAAATGAACCTGTAGCAAGTTATTTAGACTTTACAGTTACCCTGTGTGATATATAGACCTGGAAGCCTACGAAGCATGAGAGAAGTGACTGTTAAGTTATGCGTGTTAGTCACAGACCCAAATTAGACTAACAGCTCTCCCATGGGAGTAGTTTAGGAGGACTGGGTTCCTTAGGTATTAGCATGTCTTATATAGAAATTCTTCCTGGTCACTGCTGTGGGGCTACAGGGTTTCCTTCCTGAATTTGAAATGGAGTCTTCAAGAGGGAGGATCTTTTCTAATTTATTTAGAGAGTGACATTGTAAGATTTCATAAATGAGAAAAATCTCTGAGAGATTTCTATGGCAAATGAAGGAAATTAAATAGGTCATTAGAAAGCTGGTTTTCAGTTCTCTGAATTGCCAACAGGGATGGCATAAACAGGGAAAACGTGGACAACTTCTCAACTATCTAGTTAATGGCTCTTCAGAAAGACTCTCACCTCAGTGTGGTGAGCAATCTCTGCTTCTGAGAGGCATGAAGGGAGTAGGTAAGGATGGCTCTTAGTGTATTTTTGAAGCTGTGCAGAAATCCTTGAGCTATGGCTTTATTAGTAAGATATCTGTATGGTCTTTATGGTTTAAACCTTAATAATTTTCAGAATGAAGATGAAAGTATGGATGAGGTAGGACAAGGTTTGTTTTTTTTTATCCTTCAGAAATGTAATAGTATTTGCTTTTAAAATGTTGCTTTTATTAATCATCTGTTCAGATGATGTCCATGCAGTACTAATACTGCTTAACACCAAATCTTATTTGAAACTTTGTCTTTCTGCTTCCATATACTTTATTTACCATTGAGAAATGATGGCATCACATATTTTTTCTTTTTTTTTTTTTTTTTTTTAATTATTAGAAATTCTTTTTTTTCTTCTTTATTATTTTTTGTTTGGGCTTAAGAAATGTTGTCTTTATATATTTTTTTTTTTTTTTTTTTTTTTTTTTAAATAATAAGAAATCCTGCTCTGACTCGTTACTAATACTGGCTTGGGCCTAAGGAATGATGTCTGTATCTCTAAACAGGTCCTACCTGCATCTTTTACTGTCACACAGATTTCATTGTATTGTACCTTATGAAATGCTCTGCTTAAGCAATTAATTACCTTTTAGTTATCTGTTCTGTTGACTATGGCCACTAGTTTAAACTGCATTTTGAAATTAGAATTTGAGTAGCAAATTTCCTAGTATTTTTCCTAGCTTGTGTTTACACTGTGTGTAAGGAGATAGGGAAAATACTCTGCTTTGATGTATCAGCAGCTTGCCTACGTGTTTTTGCTGGGTGAATGTAGCATATTCCCATCAGATGATTTTGCATACAGAAGTACAAATCTGGAATGAGTTTTGTTAGCACCAGAGGAATCATTTTGAGATTGCATGGGTATAAGTGAGATTATTGTCTGACTGCTGAAGTCCTTTGCAGAGGAAAAATCTGCTGCACTCATTCTGGTGGAAACAGAGATGAACACACAAGTACGGTTTCTTTTTTGAGCTGATTTCTACCTCAGACATCCTCAGCTCTGTAAGTGGAAGTTATGCAGGAGGAAAGCTTTACTTAGTTCTTCTAAATGCATTTTTAAAAGCACACATTTTATTGTCCATTCAGGTTGAAAAAGTGCAACAATTTGTCCTAAGGAGACAGTTCATATGTCAGTCTTGACTCTTCTTTGTTTGCTCCTAATGTTATTATATCATCTAATTTGGTAAATTTTATTGCCTTTGAGTTGCTTTATAATTCCTTCGTCACTATATAAGCCATACGTCTGAAGCCTCCATAAATTCAGACTGGCTAAAATACCATCTGCCTATTTATTCCTGTCATATCAGCAGGGATTTGGGGGTCTTAGTCTCAAATTGAGTCCATGCCTTTCACCTGCCTAATGCTCCTGAAGAAATAATAAAGGAACCTCCATGACACAGTTAAGTCATACACGGGAATGAACACTAAACCAAGAATGCTATCTGACATCAGCAATTATTTTATTGATGCCTCCGCATCTCAGTCAAATGCAACTCTTTCTTGACAGGGAGTATTTAGCAATGACAGAAAAATGGTAGCTTTGAGAGGAGGGGAGGTGAGGGTCTCTTGTGAACAGTGGAATACTTCCATTAGCATTAGATTCTCTGGGTACGGTTTTAGTTGCAGAACTGAGTTAACTGCACCTGGGGAGCTGCATGAATTTATTCTAGATGATGAATGCTTAGTGGATGTAATCCCATGTATTGATCAAATCCTCAGGAAATTGGTACAGTTTTAAATTACTTGGATTGGATCTATTGGCATGATCTGTTTTAATTTTGGGTCAGTTTTATGTTTATTTCTCAGAAGTGCCAACAGGTCTGTGCTGTGAGCAAAGCACAGTTTCATTTTTATGGTATAATATTTGGAAGCATTACCCTTTGGAAAGGAGAAATCTATGGCTTTCCTATACGTTCTTGGCAATTTCTGTGTTCAGATTTGCATAGAAACTAAGAACTTTGCCTGTCTTGCATCTGTTATATATATGTTTTGTACCTGCTTCCACTTCACCCTAAACCAATTTATTTTTTAGCAGCTACAGCTTTCTTTGTCTCACACTGTGGTTTTTCTGGACATCTAGAAAAATGTTCTTAAGCTGTTCCCAATTATTGCAACATTTTTCTTCTAAAATTCTTCTCTCAAATGGTTTGGCTTTTCTACTCCTTGTCCTCCTCCAGCTTCATGAAATAGATCCTTTTTAAGCAGCAAGCCTGTATATTAGTAGTTTTGGCTAAGTAGAGTGTCTTCTGTTTGCACTTGAAAAATGCAATCAAGCCATGATCGCTTCTTTTGGATATTACCTTTTTTTTTTTGTGACCAATTTACTCCTCATCACACAGATGAGCTCTAATATACAATTATCTGTGTTGGATGCATCTTTTTTGAGTTGAGATTTTTGTCATCTATAGTTTCTTAGCAATTGCAAGGACAATTTAACTCTGGCAGCATGAGTTCTCTCTGCATAAATCACAGATTGGAGTCTTTTATTTCTTTTGTACTTCATATAATGATGTTCAAGGAGCTGCTCGTACGGATTTGTACACCCTTTTTGGGGAAAGGGAGTGCGTATTTTTCTTAATTACATTGAAAGGGGGTGACCTGACATATTTTTTTACTCTAAAACCATTTTTATTTCTACCCATGTATTCAAATCATAGACTTAATTTTGCATGATACTGTGCTAAACCTAAGAAACTGGGTACACTAGTGCCTGAATCTTTCCCAACATACACAAACACTTCCTCTCCTCTCCCTACCAAACCAATTATTGTTGACCTCTTAACTTCTGATACTTCCCAGAAATTAGATAAAGTTACCCTGCAAATGGGATCTTGTCTCCTTTGTGCTATTAGTTGGCCATCCCTGCTGAATTCCTGTGCTGATCCTGAAACAATGAGATTCTTGTTCTTTAGAAACTTGGAGATTTTTTTATTAAGTTGCTCTGAGAATGGAGTAATCTAACTCTACAAAGACTGCATACTTTTCTTTGCGGAGCGGTACTTCTGCCTGACAGAAACTGTAGTCAACATCTGTGTGCACCTCTGACCAATTCCTTTTGTGACTAGATGCTGAGTGAACGTGGTAGGATTGGTGCGTGGATCAAGATGGTACAATACTGCTTGCCTATTCTCAAACACATTCCCTATATCCCCTCGGTAACTGGGCTTTTATGGACTTCAGAACATACTTGTTTGCAATGATGACGTTTATTCACACAATCTCAACATATAGAGTACATGAAGATTTGCATAGGAAAATAGTAACTTGGGGTCAAATCATGGACCAGAATTATTGCTGTGGTTATCACTTCAGTGTGTTAGAGCAATTATTACAAGCACCCAGGAGACACACACAGTACAGTTCATGCATATGTTTGCCTTGGAGAATACAGAACCCACACTGGAATGGAAATGCTAAATAAAAAAGGATATTTTAAATTAAATTATGAGAAGCTGTAACAAGCTGACTAAAGAGTACAGATCAGGCTGTGAAAGAAGGAAGACCTAGAATTGACATGAAGGTTTTTATTCTTAAAAACAATCTTACGTAATTGAAATCTGTTGTATTGCCATATTCTTTTCTTTCCTTGGGAAATAATTAAGCACTTCCTTCTGATAACTTTATGGAATCAATGATCTATCAGCAATGTTAACATTATTTGTCTTTGGGAAGTGTACATTTATGGGTGGTAATTTTTAAGCAGCTGACATTAAATACAAAATATCCCTCTTTTCCCTTGACAGAAAATACCATGAATGAAGGGCAAAGAGGTATATTACTATCTTAGCATGGGCTGCCCCAGTTAGCTGCAAATGGGCCATAGTTTCAGGTGCCTATTCAATTTTGCTTTGATTTTGATTCAGCAAAGCACTTGTTTTGCTTCTCTATCCAGAAGAGTTGGAGAGGGCAACACTCAGTTTCTCAGAAGAGTCGTCTTTAACCTGTGCAGTCTGAGGTCTGAAATCTACTGGGAGTGTTGTGTGGGACCTGAAAAAAAACTGGGCACAAGCATGGAATAAATTGATGGGAGCAAAAGGTCTGAATTCAAGCACGTGGTGGATGGCAGCAGAGGAAACAGTGATTTTCCCCATCTGGAAATGCATGTAGGAATGAAGCAGCAGAACAGTTCTTCCCTTGTCTCTTCCCTTTCTGTTTTCACCTCCAAATTGCACAGGCAGATATGACACAGGACAAATTAGTTTTCTTCCCACAGCTGTTTGCTTTGTTGGTTCTTCTCAATCTTAACAAATCAGGTGTGGAGAGCTGGAGAAAGATGGCATGACAATGCTGCACATGGGGGAATTTGAACCCCTCTAGCTGCTTCTGTGGTTGCTTAGGAAAATAAGCTGCTGGTGACAGAGGGAAGAGTTGACAGCAGAAAGGCAGAACAGGAGGCTGGGAGGAACTCAGGTAAAGGTGCAGGGTGTGGGTCCAAGTAGCTGATCCAAGCTGGTGAAGAAATGCTTGCCATGTTGTTCTCCCACAGTTTAGCCTTGTCTTTCCTTATGGCTGTGAATGTGAGCACTTCCAGTCTGCAGCTTGTTAGGCTTTCTCTACTTGCAGAAAAAGATGTGACACAGAGTGCCTCTGCTTTCATCTCAAGCACCCACATGCAATGAGCTAAGGCACAGTGTTTTGTTATATCTACTGTACTTACCCTTTTGTACGGTTTCTTCAAGATGCATTCAAAGACTCCCCCTAAAGCACCAACACCACTGCTGATCATCTCTGTGCTTTAAAATACTTGAAAATTAAACCTAAGTACAAGACAGTCCTTGAAATCTAATTACAGGAATTTCCTTGAAGTACGTTTCTTTGAATTCGTTAAAGATGGAACTGGAATAGAAAAATAATAACTGACAAAGACCAGCATCCCCTCTGCCATGTCTCCCATGCCTAGCATAAAGCCACTATGTCACTGGGTCACTAGATGTCAGATATTTAACTGAAGCAGCTGAAAGTTCAAAATGGATACTAGAAGTGCTGTGTTATTCTGGCTTCATTCCTTCCTCTGCACAGAAACTGCTCTAAGAGTCTGCTGAAAGTAGAAGGTCTTTTACTCCTGCTGTGTTAGAGTACCTATAAATCATGAAAGCTTTTATTTTGAAGCTCTCTATTGTATGTGGGACATCTAGAGCTTCTCCTCAGAGCATTACATCTGTGTTGTGCCACTGGGACACTGAGAACTTGCCTTGTGAGCCTGGATGATGTTATACCTGCCTGTGCCAGGGCAGCTGCTGCAGCAGGGATATGGGGAGGTGGTGTTGACTGTGGAGAACAGCAAAGATTTTGTGAAGTTTGGCTTTGAACAGAAAGGAAATAGCAAGATATAAAAAGCTCTTCCTTGAAGTGCAGCATCATGGAGGCAAACCCACAAATGGAAAAATTATGCTAGGAAGACCACACTGAGCCTGTGTGTAAGAGCTAGTGTGAAGGGGAGGAAAGCTGAAATTCATTATCCTCCTTATGTTGCTTACTTGTAGCTGTACTGGAGATGTAACAAGGATAATGAGGTGATATCTACATCAGCCCTAATGCAGAGTAGAATGAAAGCTTGTATCTTCATAAGTGACTTATAAATTTAAGAAAAGTTTCTGCCTCTGTTTTTATGGGCTGTGCTGTTAGCCTGGTACTAGCTGCATATATCAGAGCCCCCATGTGTATTCAGCTATCTCAGAAGTGTGCTATGTGGTGGATTTATTAATTCATAGAAGTTGTAATACTAAGCATGGCTGCCTTTTTCTACTGATTACTTGTTTCTTATTAGCATGTATTGCTCTGCCTATCAAGTTGAGTTCTGGTTCCCAAGAAGGCACGTGGTGGGGATGCTTTGTGTAGCTTAACCAGGCAATTTGGACAAACCCTGGGCTTTCTGGGGATGCATTTGTTATGTACCAATGCTCTTAAACTTTCCCTCAGGCTTAGCGCAAAATAAATATGACATTCTCACCTGACAGAAATGGTCCCTGGTGGAGGATATGATTTCCCTAATCCCCTCAAATTGCAACGTAATAAAATATTAGCAGTCAATATGATCTCAGAAACCCTTTCTAAGTTAAAGTACTCAGACTCCTCTTCACCCTGAGAAATGATTTCTCTAATAGCTGCTACTGGATGCAATTGCAGTGTTACCAGGTGCTCCGTCCACAACAGCAGTCCTCAAGGACAGGAGATTTGTGGATATTTGGTAACTTACACAATGGAAACAATACTGCAATTAGGATGTTTAGGTTACAGAGTTTGATTATCAGTGAAACCTAAATGGCATCTAAGCTAGCTCTGTAATTGCTCTGAGTCCTCTGAACAGATCTGTCTGTTAAGATGTGGCATGATTTGTAGGGAAGTTTTGTGGGCTTGTCAAGAATTTTATCAAATTGTTGCTTATTTTTCTTCTTCAATATTATGAATATACTGGCACATGGTCTTTACATTTACAAGAGTACAAATTTACCTCCCTACTGAAAGAAACCTCTTCCAACTCAGAAAATGTTTGCATAAAGAGATAAAGAGACTGTTAAGAGAATTAATGACTTAATGATGACTGTTAATTATTTGTATTACAGTAGTGTTTAAACTGAGACTGGATTTTCTGTTCAATGTTGCACAAAGGCTGATTGCAAAAACGGCTTCCCCAAAGAGCTAAATGGAGAACAGATAAAAGACAGAAAAAAGATTACTTTTCCTGGATCTGAGAAGTAGAGAAAGGAGCTGCCTTGCCTGGGGTTATGTAGCTAGTCTATGGCAGATCTGGGATATGATCCCAGACATATCAGTACAACTTCTCATGCAGATTCATGTGGCATCTTGATTTTTATCTAGTATTGCATTAAATACATAGTGGTGCACTGGTGAAAGTGTCTGTGCTTCTCTACTTAAGAAAGCAAACAATTTGTGTGTACGTAGGTACAGAAAACTAACATTCATGTCTGAAAATATCTTCAATCTCTCCTTCTTACATATGCATGTTTCCAAAGAAGATACATCTGTCAGCAACTGCAAATCCCATTAGTGATGCTTGTTAGATGAAAAATTGCCCTGTCTCTTGAGCACTGGGGATTCAGGCAGCCTGAGCTCTAGCTTAGCTCCTGCCAGGTAGGCTTTGTCCTGGTAAGATGCTGCAGGGTGTGGTTTTTTTTGTTTGTGGTTGGGTTTTTGTTGTTGTTGTTGGGGTTTCTTTTTTGTTGTTGTTTGTTTGTTCATTTGTTTTTTATTGCAACTTTAAGCTTCAGTGTTTATGACTACCACAACCGTCTCCCAAAGTCAGATTAGGTCCTTGCAATCCTTCCGTCCTGTCCTTAACTGCGCTGTAAAAGCCTATCTCCTATTATTACTCTGGAGCTTGGAAACCACTTAAAAAGGAGGGAGAAGGGCATGCCAACACCTTCTTACAATGGAGTGTGCTGCAGAAAGTCCCCAGCAAGTTTTAAGCATGCTGGTAACACTGCAGTGACAGGGCTGGGCCCTGCTGGGGAGATATCTTGAGGCTGGCAGCAGCATGGATCTGGGGGGAAAACTGGAAGAGGGTTGGCTGCAGCATTGCTATGAGGCAGCTCCTTACAGTTTTGGCACTAGTGCAGTTGTGAATTGCTGAGGCATTTGCACGAGGTTGTTTTTTGCCCCACAGCTTACCAGTGCTTCTGCAATGCAGATGCCTCAAAAAGAGCAGTGGTCCCCCCTGCTCCTGGCTCCTCCAAGCCTGTGCTTCAACCTTCTGCTAAATTCCAGCAGTGAATTTTTTTTGTGTTCTCATGTTGTTTCACTCATGGTATCTGAGGCTTTTAGTTGGGTTGGGCAGTAAAAGGGAATGAAGAGACCCTTTCATTAAGTGTTTCCTGGTGTTTGCTGCCACTTTGGCTTTGCACAGTTGGCACAGCAGTAATATCTGCTTGATGGTGTTTTCAGTCTCCCTTGCTGAAACAGGCATTTCACTGACACTGCAGGGTTTATGTTTTTGGGTTTTTTTTGAAAAGAGCTGGCTCATTTCCCAAGGCAGAAGTTCCTTGAAGAAGGAGATTCCTGCCGTGTGCAGTATTTATTTTTTAATTAGTTGAGCTAATGTGCAATTAATGTTTATAATGCAAACCTGTCTGGTGCCATCCATTCACTTAATCAGAACACTTTTATTAGTTGCATTTTCTTTTGCGTTTATTTCTTTGTGAACAAAATACTGTGGCTAAGTAACAGCATTTTCCTTGAGCCTTGCTGTAAGCTTGGCTGTGCCTACAAAGTCTGGTCCTAATGAACCAGACTACCCCTGATGAATTTTTTTGTTCTTTACTGTCTAACAGGTTTGTAACACTTTCCTAGAACAAAATGAATAAGCGACAGAACATCTTCCACTGCCTGGAAATTTTTTAGCCTCTTTGATGTTTGTTTCTATTTCCAGTCTGGAAGTAAAATTCTGGTGCAAGTTGTTAAATTTTGCTTCAGGTTTCAACTGGTCTGAATTTGGATTTTCTCTGGTCAATACTTTTGTTGCTGGATACAGAAAGCTTTTGTTTGGTTTTAGTCATATATTGACACAACGTTTTGCAATATGTTGATGCAACAGGCTTAGGCAAAGGAGAATTAAACAAACTTGGGCAAAAATATGTGAAAATCATCTAATCCTAGATACACTTGAAGTGTAGACATTTCAAAATACAAGTATCGCATTCATTTGGTGTGACAGAAGATCAGGGGCTGAACAGTCTGCAAGATGTATCCTTAATGTTTTCTGAAAAAATAGCAAAGAACTGGCAATAATTGCTCTGTCCCTCATGTGCATGTGCTGGTAGGTGTATGTGGAGACTTTAATCATTCCAAGACATCATTAGTCAAGATACATTTGTCTGTCATAGATATACTATATGTGACTGTAGCATGTGGCAACTGCAGCATCAAAATTGTGTCAAAATTTAGAAGTCAAAATGCTTCTCTCAAATTATGCTGAACTTTTACAGATTGCTTTACATGTTTTAACAAATGTAATGTGCATGTCAGTGATGGCAAATACAGAAAAGCCTCTGCTCATTTCCCTGGTAACATGGTGCTAACCTGGTAACATGGTGCTATTTGATGCGTTGCGTGTCAAAACTCAGCCTGCGGTTTGAGAAGAATGAAATGCATTGCTCAAAGATACTGCTGCTGGTGAGTCTGACAGTTACTTGAGTGCATTGTAACTCCAGGAGTGGAAATGATGTTAACCATGTTTTTTCTTTGTTTGTGATTTTTGGGGATTTTTTTTTTAAGTAGTCATCCCCAGGTGAGAAGGGAAGCTAGTTTCACTGGAGGATATTTGCAATGCCTGAGTTGTGACACCCTGCTTGGTATCTCCACTGGGATGCTGGTCCCCTGAGCTCTTGGTAGTTACAAGAAAGGGACCCTGAAGTGAGAATTACAAGTCAAGCTCTTCCTTTGAATTCTCCTCAGGAGGATCTGTCTTTCCTCTGAGTGTTTGGGGAACCCATGGATACTAGTGACTGTGTTGATGCCTGAAGCTCTCTTCTGTGAACTACATGATGTCTATCTGAGCAATATTACGCCCTTTTTAAAGATCAGAGAGATAGATGTAATATGGCAAAGGCAGACTCAGAATTTAGGTTTTGCTACTCCTGGCCCATGTCCTGTACATATCAAGTGAGCCCTGCTTGTTACAAAGGAGCTTCTTATGTACTTAAAATTAAAAATGTGCACGAGACACAGACATATGGGCTGTTATGGTCATATCTTGTTTCATGTAGAGTACAGGAGTGCTAAAGGTGTCTGTTTATGTGAATGATATAGAAAGCCTACTATCCCCAGCATATTGAAGTAAGATTAACAATGTGTGTTTAATTGCATGTTCCTGGCAGCTGCCCTGAGCCATCCACCTCTCTGCAGCAGAATGGCTCTAGTAAACATTGCAATTACCTTGCACTGCAAAGGTCCCTCTGCTGTCTAATGACTTCATATCACTATTACAACATTCTGTTCTCTACTGCTCCAAATTAAGCTTGTCAGAAGGATTATAGTGAACGTGATTTCAGGGATTTATATTATTTAAATTTTAAATATCCTGCAAGAATAGGATTTGTAATGGAAGTTGGAGTTTTAATATATTTATGTAGATAACATATAATTTAAAATAATTATTTTGTGAAGAGTAAGGTAAAGAGCAGAAAACGAGGGGAATTAACACACTGTGTTTCTTAGTGCTGCAGCTAAAAAGGTAATCTTACAAGTCTGTAGGAATTGGCGTGGCTAACATGGAGTAACAGCAAGAGAACTGTATGCCTGAGCGTCCTATGTCTGAACAGGTCATACTTTCTGTTTTCAACATGTAAGTGAAGAATGTTTTCAGAAACACAAATAGATGGGAAAAGTAGTTCCTCCTACTGTGACTTGTTCTGATTTGGGTAAGTACTCAATTTACTTGTAGGAAAATCTGTATGAGGTGATGCTCTTTGCAGTGTCTGGAGGAGCTGCTAACTAGGGCTAGAACTCGTGCATTGCCCTGGCTTAGCTTGAGTTCTGGAGTGGAAGTGGTGGTGAGTAGGGAAAAACTGCTTACAGTGTGTTTCTGCACAATAATTAAGGACTATCAAATTAGTCTTAGTTCTTGGGAGTTCAATATAAAAAAACATGACTATTGTAACTGTTGGATTTCCCATGTGCACTACAGAGAGTGTCCTTCTGGTCTGCTCCTTTCCCAGGTGAGCTATAGGTTTTGCTTTCTAACTTTGCTCACCTTCACATACATATACCTCTGATTCCCTTCATGGGCTCTCTTTTTTTTTTTCCCCCCTCGTTACCTTTTCTGGCCAAAAGTCTGTGAGTATTAGGACCTAGATGGTATGATTGCTATGCACTCAAAAGGTGTTACCTGATACAGTGTGCATCCATGAGGGTTGGGGGGGAATAGCTACCCCAGCAGGGGAATGGTCAGGCTTCTCACCCAGAACGGCCAGGTTTGTAAACAACAAAACACCTTGAAAACCCTGTGTATCCTTTGGTTCCTCAGTTTTGTCTCTTTTGGTTTAGAATATCATCAAAATAAGGGGAAAAAAATATCTAGGATATTTATACTCCTTCGTTACCAGGAGTGATCCAAATGTTTTCTGTCCCTTGATGCCCCACAGTTCTCTAGTTCTAAATAAATGTCTCTAAGTGGTGGCAGACATGCATTATAGCTTGCATTCAGTGGCAAAACTGTGGAGGTGTTTGAGGATATAATCATAAAAAGGAAAGATGTAGGAAAACTACAGTTTAGATGGAGCAGCCATAAAGATGACAGATGTTAGGGAATTGAGACTTTCAAGACACATCATTTGGTAATAACTCATCATATTTTAGTCTTAATCCTGTTCAATACTGGGGTCCAGTGTTGTGCAAATGAAAGTCAGGGAAAGCTACTGTGTGTTAATAAGGCCCTTGCCACGTGGGGACCAAATTCCTCTTCACAAGCAACAACTCCTAGGGCTTTCTTACTGTAGTTAAGATCATGTCTCCTGTGTACTGTTCTGTCTGGTGAAAACACTGGGGAAATAAAAGAATATGGAAACTTGTTATAATTTTGTGTGTCTGGGTGCACATAAGAGCACCTGAAATATCAAGTAACCTCCACTTGACTTTTTGGAGTTCTTCTTTTTGGAGCATCACTGCAGGTCAGCCTGCCTATATTAAGGAGATGGTGGCTCATCTTGAGTTTATGGTACTACCATGAATTTATGTGGGGGCAGATGTATAAAATAATGCTTTGATTGTACATCAGTGAATCATGTTATTCATACCATCTGGGTGTTTCTGGGTGGTTAATTACAGTGAAGTGTTTCATGGTAGGGCCTAAAGTAAAATCCATTATGCTGTTGGTCAGCATTGAAGTAATTATATCCTTTAGATTCGGTCTGTGGTGAAAAAAGGGTTTAGTAAAGATTGTGATTTGTCTTCCTTCTGAGATAAAAACGTTCCAAAATAATTAAAAGTATCATCATCAATGCCTTAATAGAGGAGAATCAAGAAAGAAGCAAGACCACTGGATGGGTCAATGTGTAGGGCATTGAAATCAATATCCCATTATCAGACAGTGATTTAAAAACACTAGTGAAAAAAAGTCAGAAACAGTGACCTTAACTTGAAGTTAATTTACTCTTATTAATTTGAGTAACACTTCTTTTGAATGCACAAATTAAAACTTATCTGAGGACATTTATTTCGGGCATGGCTATTGGCTTTATGAATGTGCATGTGTGCAGAGAAAGAAAAACCTTTTTATATAAAGTTGGAAAACATGGTGTGTAGGCATTTCTTGGTGTAGTTTACATGCTGTGTTCAGTGACAGACTGACTGGACTTCTGCACCAAAGCAATATTCCAGTGAGGAGCAGGTGCTTCATCAAGATGATATAGCCAGAGACAAGTTGAGCCCTGTTTTGGGGAAACAAGCAGAGAAAGTGTAGATATGCAATGCTTGTTTCAATATGTTATGCTCATGGTGTATATCCTTTCAGAAATGGCATCCAAAATGACTTAAAAGAACTTGCTATGCTTCAGAAAGAAGAGTGAAAACAAACAAGGTATGTTATATCCAAATGAAGACTGTAGAGCATCAGATACATGTTGCCATAGCAATGCTGCATGTAGGGCATGAAGAAGTGGAATGGTAAGAAGCCAGCAGGGTCATTAACATCATCAGCAGGCTCAGTGGAGCACAGCTCTATGGTAGATAAAATGGTTTCATGTTTTCTTCAAACAACATCTGTGGGAGTGATGCACAAAACCATAGAAAGTGCTGAAAATACAGCAGTGGTGAGAGTTTTGCCCATGGTAGATTGACTCTGACATTTATGGCAGCCTCTTTCGTCCTATTGAATGATGTGATGACTTTGTAAAGCTCCTGCACTGGAGACGTTCAGGGATATCCCCCATCCAGATCGTTTCTTGTAGATACTCCAAGGATGTTTCACATCTCTTTGAGGTGAAGAATATGACCATGGCTCAGAAATGCTCTGTAGTGTTTCCCAGCATTTGTAGGAAGGTGCCAATCAATCACTGTTTCATTCTTTCCAGTAAGAGTATCTGGGATGCTTTATGGGCTTTGATGTATCAGATGAAAGGAGTAAAGTGAAGTTCTGTGGGAGATGCTAAGAAACAAAAGGAGAAAGGAATATCAGTGATACAAAAAATTGAACAAAGAAAAATATTCCATATGCTAAAGCAACAAGAAGAGACTATAAACACTACTACCTATAGGCATTGAGCAGAATATGTGTGATCCTCTGTAGGGATACATCTGTGTCACAGGCACTTAGCTTGTGGTTTGTACTATCAACACAAACACGTATTTCTTTTCTTTTTTTTAGATTCGTCTCATGCTATTTCCTGAATTTCTAGGGAACAACTGTAGCAGGTGAAATAGAATGGTTGATCCCATATTATCACTGCTGTAGAATCATCTCCATATGTCTGACAGCTTTAAGCAGTATCACAGAAATCAGTGTGTGATGAAGAGCTACATACATATCAGGATTAGTATTAACAGGGACAGACCCTGAACTGCTGTGAGGTGCGAGAGTTGCCATCAGATCAGGAAGCTTCTGCCCCATAGTATTAATTGCTGACAGGAGTAGACCTTTTGTATTGGTCAAATTTAACAGTTATGCAAGTTATTTAGATTTTCTAAAAAAATTGCATCAGTTTATGACTTAATGGCTGAATTGTTTTTTACACACTTTTAGTTACTCAAATACCTTTTGTTCTGAAGAGAGCACTTTTTTTTTAACAGGCTTTCTATGGTGTTTCATTAAAAAGAAAATGTTTGGAGCTTGAATTTGCTAATTACATTAAATGTTGCTGTTTTAAATAGGCATCATAATCAGAAAAAAATCAGAAATAGTTAAGCGTATATAAAAATAGTTGGATTAAACAATGATGACTGGGGTCCTGCCTGATTTTAATGCTGAATACGCCTTTTCAAAGCAATTCTGCTTCCCCAAGACAATATCAATGAGGAAGGAAAAATGTTATACCTTGTTTAAATTTCCGAGGAGGCAAAATGCTTGTTTTTTCTAATGGTTTTTCATATTTTATTGGTAACAATGATGCTAAATCACAGCTGTCAGTCTGAGGAAGCTCAGACTGAAAAGAAATTTCCAGCTTTGACTTCTTGTTTTGACTCCTTTCTTCAGTTGCATGCTATTGCCTTTGAGTTAAAATGCATTTTAATTAGGCTTTTTGTAGACACATGCTCTCTCCCCACTGTTGATGGGCTTTATCAGCCATTAAGCAGGGGTGGGAAATGCCGCTGGGGTGGGGAGTGACGTTACAATATATTAGGGAATATATATTCTGCATTTACTCTGTAGTAATGAAAAGGTGCAGTTCAAAGACGCTACCCACCACCTCTACACCTCCCCATTTGAGGTAAATGATTGTGCTTTTGTTGCCAGCCTTCCAAAAAAGTTATGCCTCCACATCCATTGAGAGCGGGGACAAGATTAGAAGGACACCACAACTCTTCTCACAGTAAAAGAGAGGTATTTGCAGCCCAGATTTTTAGTAATGGCATGGAGAAAAAGCAGTGGCAGTAGTACATAACTGCAGGAACAGCTACACAGCTTGCTTCCACCTGGTGTGAAGGGCACGCTGGAACTCTCAAGACTGCTGGGGCTGTTATCCTTTACCTGATAGCAAGCTGTGGAAATACAAACCAGAGAGGTGTCCTGCATGCTTTTTACTGTCGTTCCATTAAGGTTCAAGGTTTTAGTATTTGCAACTCTGTTCTGGAGTAAGTCCACCATCCTGAGTGTTAACAACTTCTACTGCCAGTGCTACTGTAGGGCCACAGATCAGTAATTCTTTGACATGCAAGTGAATCAATTGAACACTTGCAACACCTAATTAATCTGCAGCTGATGTGAAGACTCTACAAATGATCATTACTGGTAATGAAGCTATTGATCCAAAGTGTACAAACTAGACAAAAAAAGAGTAACAGGTGAAGGCTCCAGGTCAGATCCATTGATAGCCATCACCAGCAGTTTAATAGCCTCAGGGGGGCTTTGTTGAGTAATATCAGCTGAGAACACGGGACATAAAATTTAATGTTCCTTGAACTGTTTCAGGATTTAGTAATAATACAGCTTATGTATACACCTACACTGAAATTTCCAAAACTACCTAGGGGAACTGACTGCTAATTGTAATGGAAATGGGCACTCAAAAATACTTAAACAGCCTTCCACATCTCGGGGCCATTGCTTAGGACGTATGCAGTCACCCATTGCACAGATCCATTGCTCAGCTCCTCACTGATTTTTGTTTCTGGACTTTTCTTTCAACCAGAAACTAGCACTTTCTCCCTTTTTTTAGAGAGTCTGAATTGTAATCATCATGATACAAATTTTGGATGTTTTGTTAGTGAACCTGTGGATTCCTAGGAAAGGGCAGTGTAAAATAAGTTTTCCAGTTTTCAATTGTTACATGAGTTTGCAATTTAAGAGGTGATTCAGGTTAGACATATTTTGAAACTCATTCATGCTTGTGCTCTCACTGCTGTTTCTTTTTGACTGTTCAGAATACAACTACTGTATGAGAAAGGGAGTGCTATAAATTAATCTCTAGTGCAATTCCAATAAAAGTAATGGAATCAGATCAGGATTAGTTTTGGCCCACTTCAGAAACTTTAGACACTGGAAAATAAATCATATTAAGCTTGTTGTGAGGCAAAATAAATCTGATGCTACCTTCTATGGATTCATGCTTCAACCTTTATTTATGTTAGTGGGTAATGATGCCCTGTGTTATTTTTCTAGCAGGTAACATATGATGCTGTTTTAAGGGATTTTATTCGGTCCTTGAGGGACATTCACTGCTTCCTGCAGCAAGATGTGTTGAGACGTGCATATGTAAGTGTATGCTTGTAGAGGTGTAAACACAAATATGTAGGTGTGAACACACAAAAAAAGACAGGAAACCGCTGCATATGGAGGGGTTTTAAGTTGTCTTGAAGGAGTGTATATACATTGCAATTTTTCAACCTGATTCTATTTATTAAATAAGTCTTAAAATTAAGAGCAAAATAACATCTAAACAAGTTAAATCTTATTATTTATCATGAAAGATGAATCCCTAATGTCTAGGCACTTAGCTGTGCTCCAGCTTTTTTTTTTTTTGGATCTTGAGAGAATTTTTATTAAAATGCAAATAGTGTAGCTACAACACTGTTCTCTGATTAAATGGAAGAAGCATCACTTAGTACTCATTGAAGTCAAATGTAATCAAGATAGAATTGATTTTATATTCAGTTCATGTAAACACTGCTCATTCTAGCTCTTAAAAATCCATAAAATAACAAAAATGCCAGCTTTATTTTTCAAATGGATACAAGGTAAAGAGAAAACTGCTTATATGCTTTATACATTTATAATGGAAATATAATGCTAGCCTAAGGTAAGTGCAAGAATGATACTCCTCCACTACTACAAATTTATATTGAAGCTATGGTTATGTGATGAAATTTTCACAGGCTGGTAAAGATGGACCTTTCAGCATGTTTACAGCTCAATTTGAGCTCTCCATCTGTATGTTATTTACATGAGATAGTGCTGCTTCTTCACTCGCTGAGGGGTCAAGACATCCTGACTGACCTTGCAGGTGTTGTGTGGTAGGGAAACAGAAAGATTAACTGTGGATCGGGCATTGTCTGCTGGCTTAGCCTTTGGTATCCACACCCACTTACTTCTGGGAAATTATAGGGCCAGGAAATACCTGGTTACATTCATATCTCCTGTTGACAAGTCACACTCCAGACAGGCAGTTAGGGTTAGGATCAGGGTGCTAAGGGCCACTGGACTTCTGCAAGGAGAGAAAGTCATTTGGTAGGTGCAATGAAGTTTATAGAGTTTTACGCTCAATTAGATGAACTTGCTGTTGTGCCCATAGAGAAGTGCAATCGTGTGAGAGGAGCTGTATGTCTGGTTGGTAAGTCTCTGAAGGTGTGTGAATGCATGTGTGCAGTTGTCTGCTCTTGCAAACACAGAACAGCATTGGAAGCAAAGCAAGTGCTGTGTTATAAACTATGAACTCCATGTATCCACTAAAATCTCTAACACATGGCACTTCAACTGCACTGCTGTCTGCAACCAGTGCAGCACCCAGTGCAGGAATACAGGATGTGTAGTTATGAGGACTTGCTATTCCACATGTCCTCTCAAGGACATTAAAAGATAAGCCATAGTTGATTTTCCTGTCTGAGAAAGTATCTATTTTGTGTTTCTTTGTGCAGGCACAGTGATATGGACATACATATGCAAAAGAAACCTCATAAGCTGTACTAACAAAATGGGTGCTAGACATACCATTCTCTGTCTCTCTGACTGTGTGTATTTTAGGAGTCACTTTGCTTAGCAAGCACACTATTACTTAATACAATGTGAGTATTTTGCTTACTAAGAGGTAACTCCTAAAATCTCCCTTAAGTCATAATATCTAATGAACATCTGAATGGAAGATAAAAGCTTTTATTGACTTTGTGTTAATGCAAGCCAGGGAAATGTTTCTGAAGTTTTGAGTTCTCTGAAGTGTTAGTTGGGTTTTGTGGAGATTACTCTGTCGTAAGCAATATTTTAGCTCCATTAATTGCTGAGGAGGAAACATGGTAGAAGGTGGAAGAGTATATGTGGCTGGCAAAATGCAAGCTAACTACTGCACTCCACCATGGTGTATGGAACATGTAGGCACTGCAGGGGATAAGAAACCTGCCGTATAGGCTGCTGAGCAAATGAGAAAATCTTCACCTTTGGTGAGGGAGGATGCTATGAAACCAATCTTTGAGCTCATGGGGATTTATTCACTCTAGTTTGCTGGTAGAGCATACAACAAAACTGTATCTTCCACCCTGCTTGCCTTTCTACTAGATTTTGCTTTTTTCACGTTGATCTAAGGAGAGCAATTGAGCTTTAAAGTGAGTTGCCTGGGGTTTTTCTGAACAACAGTTTAGGTCATGTACAACAAAAACATTTGTATTAATGCTATGATGGTCTCTGAGTAGCCAAAATTAGATTCTCCAGGAAGAAAATTGTATCTTGAATTACTGTGAATTCTCATGGTTTTATGTATTTAGTATTTCTTCCCTAGATGGTGACTTCTAATAACTATCATTATGCACATTTCACAGACATTACACTGAATGATTTAAACCCTAAGAAGTTTCCTTTTTAAAAGTCAGTCTTTACAAAGAAAGTTAGAACACTGGCCCATTTTAACATAAATGGTAAAGGGTAGATGAAAATTAATGTGGTTTGTAAAATGTGTTCCAGGATATGTTTAAGCAAGCAAAAATCAACAAATCAAAGGTCGTTCTTGGAAGATATGGGAATGTGGAGTGAGTGCCTTGGAGCACATCTCCTAATTAAACCCCTGTAGAGGAAATCATGGTGAAATGCAAAGACCAGAGTCATTGCATCTAGGACAAGTCAACGCAGTAATTATCAAGGTGGCTTAGACTGTCTTATTGCAAATGACTACAGCAAAAATTTAGTGTATTTGAGAGTAACAAGATGTTACAGGTTCATAATTTCTACTAGTAATAATCTGTTTAACTACAAATTCCATATGCTTCCATTTAATATGACATTCCATGTCCAAAGAAAATACTTCTTCATCATAAAAGTGTTATAAAAGACCTAACTGGAAAGAAAAGTGGAATGTCTGTGAATCCTACTCATTTCACTTTTTGCATACCTATCCATTTCCTAAAGCAACATTTGCGCTATGAACATGCTCCTCTAAAACCTGTTCACCTGTAAGGTGGGCACCAAGCTAAAAGTGCTCAAACATTTCTGAAATGGCCCCTTAATCCTCTCCGAGGTTTTTTACATATTGAATTTTTCCTACTTCACTTAGTGCTCACTCTTGGTTTGGTTTTTTTTGGTTGGTTTGTTTTTTATTGAATATTATTTAGTATTAGGAAAGATTATATTTAATCTCATGTGAGGCACTTCAGACAGCTCATACCTAAACAACTAATGTAGTCAAAGGAACAATTCTACGTTGCTCACATCAGTGTTTTGTGTGACAGCAAAACTGGTGAGATAGTCTTTCTAAATGCATGTGATTCTGTCACCTGACACTACATGGACAGACACTACTGGGGGCAGGAGCAGGTCACACCTGCATGTGACAGAAGTGCCAAAACCAGCAAAGACCTTCTTCAGTTGGTGAATATTGAAGAGATGCTTTTTATTTTCAGGTTGGAAACTTGTATCTTAGACTTATCTTGGATTATTCTGTATTTGACTTGTGCAGTCTCCTTAACTGAGTATTTTAAATGCTAGCTAAACATTTTTAAATGTGTACTTTTTGGTACAAGTGGCTGAATTTCAGGTTTGAAATACTGGCTTTGGGGATGCAAAAAGAAAATCCAGATTTTTTTTTTGTGTAGAGTTTTTTTTTTAATTTCTTTATATTGACATGGGCTACTAAACCTGTCACCACATTATGTTTTAGTTGCTACTTTGTTCTAAACAGGTCAGTAGTACAGGTAACCGAAAATCCATGAAGGAATTGAAAATTAGAGAAAAGCATCAGCTGTTTCACAGGCTGAAGAGAAAAAGATATGATGAAATCATTCCAAAGGCAGAGGGGAAACGTGGTTTCCATGCTGCTTTATGATTTATGCTTTCTAAGCTGTGTTACAAAGGGCATCAATGAAAGGAAAGCAAAATATTCTCTAGTGATATTTCAGTAACACCACAGATTATGGAAGGATTGTAGTTGAAGACTGCCAAGCTGTCCTAAGCAAGGCTGTGCAAATGAGGTGCTGATACTCCCTCCAGTCCATCTCTGCCAGTGCTTCTGTGATTCTATGATCTGTGTGTACTGCGTAACACCCTCCGTCTTTGCCCCAGTGTTTTCTCTTCCTCCCAACCTTGTTGATAATTTCTGGAGTCATGAACATGATTATGGTAGACTGGAAGCCTACAGCAGCTCTCCTGTGTTTTACTATTGTCTATTGGCCCAGGTAGGTTTAACACTGTGCACTAGAGATCAGTATAGAAAAGATGTTAGTGGGTTACAAAGAGGAAAAAGTGTAGACAAAACATGTTATTCATTAACAATTTCTTAAATCTAAGACCCTTAGTTAAGTGCAGAGAACTGAACAAGAGAACAAGGGTCTCTCTGACCACAGCAACATCAACCAATCTGCTTGAAAAGGATTTATGGGGGGGAAAGCCCTACTCAGCTGTAAATGGGAAGGGAATTGAGACAGAGAGGAGAGTTTCTCAGGTTTGCGATATTGCTTAAACAATCCTACATGTATGCAAATAACCACGGTAAACTAAAACTTACTTTGCAACTTGAATAAACTTCTGTACAAGATTTCAGACTGCTTTGAGTTGGTCCTGTGTTTCTTTTTACTTCTTGCACTTGTGAATTTTTGCACTCCTTTTCTTAACTGTGGCTAATCCAAGTTAATAACGTGTCTTTCTTTTGCTATATAAGTTGTTGAATACAGCCATAAAATTTAGCATGCAGCCCTGCCATTGAAGCTATAGTGCAATACAATTCAAGAGATCTATCTAAAAGATGCCATGTTCAATTCTTGGACTTTTAGAATGGAGTGTTTATACTACCACTTCTGTGGGCCCCATATGTATTTTGTTAAAAGAAACTTTTCCAAAATGATGGGAGTTTTACTTTTAGCATTTGTTTCTTCAGAGTATGTTTAAATCCACTTGGTCTTACGGAACTTGTGACTAGTTTAGTGGAAGTTAAATGCTTGCTAAATTGGAACATTAAGGATATTTTTGCAGGGATGTGTCTAAGATACCAAGTTTGAGGAAAGGGATCATATATTTAGTGGAATTCTGGAAGTCCCCAGTTCACAAATGTAGAAGAATGGTTTATTGTTGCCTCCTTTACATAGGCCATTCCTCAGATCCAGGCAAAAAGCTTTAAAATACAAATTCTCTGATCCACTGACATGTCACGAGGGAAACTCTATTGTCAAGACTGATTTCACTGGCAAAATTCAAATCTATAGGGATAAAACCCCCTTATATATTTTAAGTAATTTTGTCTTCCAATGTGCTGAATATAGTCAGGCAGTGTATTGGGTCACTGATGGAATCAATATAAAATTCTTACTCAGGCCTTCTTTTCCCAGGATTTGCCAATGCTGTTTTTTATAGATTCAGCAATTTTTTTTTTTTTCCTGTCTTGCCTCACGGAGCAAAATTGCCACGTTTAAGTTCGTCCTTACTGCTCCATACTGGCATCCTTCCAAACTGGTCTGCATATTTGCTAAGGTATGATGCTCTAAGCTGGACACAGGACTCTGAAGCTATGTAGAGTGAATGACTTCATGTCTCACATATCTCTGTTTAAATATCCTGCTATGATGCTGAGCTGCAGAAATTTTATTCTGTGTAATCCCTTGTCCACAGCTTAACCAACATAATAAGAAACAAAAGCATTCCCTAATGTGATTGCTTAACCTGTTTCACTGAAGTGCTACCAGATAATTTTTCTCCTCTTTCTGTTCTTGGAGGAATAAACAATTTGAACTATTTCAGCTATCTCTTGTTGTCGTAAGCGTAGGTGTCTCTCACATTTGTTGTGTTGCTATGGAGTGTGTGTAGCTTTTGTTGCCTTTGAATTATAGCTGCTAACACTTACCTTCTCCACCAGCAAATAGCATTTATAGCAAGTTCTTTGAAAGTAGTGCAGTCATTTGTACTTAAGACAGAATTATGGCAGCAGCTAACAGTTACAGGGAAGAATGTAGCCCAGTGTTGCTTCTACATACTGGTAACTCTGCTTACATCCATTATTCATTTTTCTAAGAACAATCTCCTTAAATTTCTGGAAGAGTGGAAGAACAGGTTTTTGCTAGTACTGGCTAAAACAGAATTCCCATTTGCTGAATAGGCTTTCTGTGAAGCGGTAATGTTTTCTGTGACATTATAAAGTTATAGTGGAGACTTAGGTTTTTCAGTGATACACTGAGAAAGGGTGAGGATCGAAGGAATAAAAGAGGGTTTAGGAAAGCTGACTTACTGTGACAGAGATCTTAGATGAGAAACAGGCTTGAATTTTCCATATTGCTTTGTGACATCTAAAATAGTCTTGTGTCCTCTTTCAGAATAAAATCAGAGGTTTTTGCTTGGGAAAGTGGACATTTTTTGTCCAGTTTCACTTTTGTGGCAAGATTTTGAAATGAGTTTGGTTTTGTTCCAATGCAAAACAGACAACATTTTGAAAATATTTTCCACATTTTATTGTGGTTACATTGAAAGTTCTCACAAAGTGGAATTGTCATTGTCTGGTCAACTCTAATTTGCTGTCATTCAGAAATTATGAGAGACAATTATAGGTCCCTGTTCCTCTTTTATGGACGTCTTGTTGCCACACGTTTTGTTCTATAATCAAGACAAAAATGGATTGAATGGGAAGAGGGCATTTTGTTCAAAACTACAAAGGTCTGCTTTAAGCTAGGGGCATCAGTGTGTCATCTTCACAGAAAGAAACCAATGCTTTAATCCATTACAAATCATCAGTGCAAGCCTGGAAGTCAACTGGTAGGATCTTGGTAGAGAGAAGTTAGTGCTAAAAGTTGCCCTGGTGAGGAATAGATTAAGGTCTCATCTTTTCCTTCATGTTATTATCTAAAGCTTCTAGGGAAAGTGTGAATATACCTGGCATTGCCCTCATGAAGGGAAAGAGCTTTATGACAATACATCCAGTGTGATATTGTGTGTTATATTAAAAGCTTGTTTGGATTTTATATTCTTTCCAACCTTTTTTTTTTTATTTTGAAGTGGCAATCATGGATTGTGCCCGTCAAAATTAAATAATTCAGTATTCTTTTTAGAGAGCCATTCTAGCAATGGGTTGTTCAAATACTGGTTCAAATATTTCCACCATATTGTGGAAATCACATGATAGCATAGGATTCATTTTTTTCTTTCTCAAACTTATAAGAAAAACAAGACATCCTCTTCCCCCATTTAGCCTAATACTTTAGAGGCCTGTAAACATAGAATGATACATGTATATGTTTTGGGTTTTTTGAGTGAGTTTTTGGTGGTGTTTCTGTTATCTGTTTTTTGTAAACCATCATGGCTTTATGATAGGACTCCAGAAAAGTAATCTCTCTCTACTGACTTGGATATCATTTGGATATGCGTTCAATGGCATACATCTCTAGTCTCCTTTACCTCATTCAGACACAAATAGTGATGTGACAGTCATTACTTACTAATGTAATGTTGGAACTCAGGCCTTAAAGAAGTGAAGATGAGTGTTCTCTACATGTTTTAGTCTTTAAAAAGGATGCAAACAGAAATTACCAATGAGATCTCTCTGAAACGGAGATGGTATTAGGTGGGTTGGGTGTTCTGGAACAAAGAGGAGTTCTGTGGCCAGTGGAATGAATTTTTTTGTGATGGGGTAAAAGGCAAACTTCAGGCAGTCAACGTATCCAGCATGAATTCTCTTCTTTGCTCCTTTCCTTAGGGAAATAGAGTACAAACTTCCTTATATAAATCAACTTGCATTCTACTGGAGAAAAATCAGGGATGAATTGGGTGGTATGATACATGATCAGATATATTAATCACTAAATCTTCTTCCTGATTTCATGAATCTTGATGCTGCTTCAATGGTATTGAAAGGGATTGCTCTATCCCACTAACTCTAGAAATAGAATGACAGGCTCACCTGCCTCCCAACCAGCCAATGAGTGCAGTAACTCAGTTGCTGCCCATTGAAGCACTGCTGTTTGCTTTGATGGAGCTCTGCTATTTCACATCAGTCCAGGCTCATGGATTTCTGGTGACAAATCAAATAGCCTGAGTTTGTTGCCAGTAACTTTTTACTTCCCTTTAGCACCCAAACTCCCTATAGGGAGATATTTGCAGCATCACACCTTACTGTGAAGAGTGCTTTTCTTGTTCTGGCAAAACACACTGATATAATTGTCATTTTATGTGTAGCTCCTGCTGTCTTATAAGATCAAAAAAAGAAACTAGCTTGAAACTAGTGTATAATTCTCTGACTATGCAGTAAGTGAAATAAACTTTATAATTAAATGTGTTTATAGCTACAAAAACACTCTTTTTTTCCCCTTTGAAATGAACTTCTTACCACTGAGCATTGCCTATTCTGGGTATCTGTGGCTGTATTTTTCTTCTGTGGTGCTGGTAAGAGTTTACAGTAAGCTGGGGTAGATCAGACGGATTCTCTGATCAATATCTACATGTCTAATATCTATTTACCTCCATCTTATATTTACATCAGTTGCAAGTCTTGCTATTGATTTTATTTCTGATTTCTACAGCTATGTGATGCTCTGGAGGAGAATGTGAGCTTCCGGAGATACTTGAGTTCTCCAGAACAGCAATGATAAATAGATGGCTTCATTTTCATGCCGAAGTGCTCCTTTTAAGACTCTCCTTGGTGAAAATATCTTTGGGAGCCTTAGATACAGAGATGTTGAAGTGTCTTTTTTTTTTTCTTTTTAATTACATAGTCTTTGACATCTCTGTAGGCCCTCCAGCGCACACATTGCATTATCTACAGCTACTGCTTTTCCCCTGCTTTTCAATTGAGTACTGTGACAACTTGGTTGATTCATTTCTACTTACTGCTTTATATCTGTAAAGCTACAGGCCCTATTATACAGTCTGAGCATCATTCTGTTTGTAGCCCTCACATGGTCCTCTGCTTAAAACAACCACAGTAGGCAATTTTACAACAAGAAGTGACCCTAGGAGAGAAAACTGTTCATGCAAGACTAAGCACTTCTTTAGGTGGAAGAAGACATTTGGTTAGTCAAAGAAGGGGGGCAAAATGCTCTTTGTCAAGCTTTTAGGTGTATGTAGGTTGCTGAAGGTGGTCATCAGGAAGGGGTGGTCTTGAAGTCTATAAAACATAGGTCTCTCTTCTCATCTGTTTTAAGGAAGCTGCAGGACCATAAGCCAAGGAAATGCAGGCAGTAGAGAGGGAGGAAGATGACCTGAACTGTGACTTAAATGCTTGACCTTTCTCCCTTTGATATGTGAGTGAATTGAAGAGAATAGGAAGAGCTTTGCCTCCACTTCTCTAGCTGTCAACATGAGTATGTGGCCTGGTCTTCAAAGGGGAAAGAGCTGGTAGAAGAGGTGAAGTGAGACAGCAATCCTCTTACCACTGAAACAAATGAGGGGATGGGAAGGGGTGAGTTGTGGCATATGGCATTGAGCCAATTTCAGGACTGTTCCTGTGGCATTTCGTTGCTTATAACAACAGGCAAAGGAGTTCAAGTTAATTTGTACACTAATCCCTGGAGTTGTCTCATCCTCTGAAAATAAAGGCAGAAGAAGATAACCACTTTGGACCTTGTCTGCGACTAAGCTGTGAGCCTGTAATATCACTCATCGATGTAGACATGGAGGTTGGTTGAAGTAGACCAATATTGTCATCTTATGTCATCATCATCACACGTTCTGGCATCTCAATTACTGTTCTAAAATAATGAAAGGAGTTGTCAGGTTAGCTAGGTTAGATGAATTACCCAGCTCAGTTACTCCTATCTAAAATAATCTGTATCACTTCACTGAGTGTCAGAATGTTGCTTACTTGAAAAATAGCACTTTAACACTAGCTTCCCTCAGTCAAAATGTCATTAAAGAATTCTTTGGGGTTTAAGTCTCTTGACTTAAATACATGGCGAAGAAAATACCAAATAATTTATATAGAAAGTATTTTTACATTGGAAAAAACATTTAGTAATATAGTAGAGAAAAAAACCCCGCTATGGGAAAAATAAACCTCTTTACAAATGAAGGATTTTAATATGGGTGAACATATTGATTTCTAAATTGTATTAATAAAATATTGTATTAATAAAAATAGATTACTATTTAGTAGCAAAAAATGCAATACAGATCCTGAGCATGAGGATCCCAATAGCAGTAATGTTATTATAGTTCATTTTCACATTTTATGTTACTATTTAACCTGTTACAACAATGCTAAGCTTTGTATGAATAGGTAGGAAGACAATGGTTTTACAGGTTTTACAAGCAGATCTTCAGTACTGCAAGGAGAATCCATGTGCTCATATAGATTTCATTGGTACGATGAGGAACAAGGATAAAATAAATAAATAAATTTGAAGAATTGCAAAAAACCCTGGAATGAATGGAAAAGTTATGAATGATGGTTAATTCCCAAATTATGTTGTCTGAATATTTCATTTATATTTACGATTTCCTTTATAGCTGTTTTGTTAGTAAGATGTAACAGGGCTGGAGAACCACATTGGATTGGTGCGATACATACCCACCAAATCCTCCATGTGGTGTACTGATACAACATCCTGCAGAAACAATTTCACCTTCAGCTGGAATATGATGTGCCTGGAGGTTGGTGATGCTGAGATGAGTGAAGATAAACATCAGTTAGAGCTAGATGGGAATTTTTTTCTCATAATGGTGAAAGGAAAGAGAATGAATTTGTATTTTTTTCTAAACCCATATTTTAGAAAAAAATAACCCATAGAGAGATATAAGTTAAAGTAATTATATGTGCACTACTCTTGAACTCTTAATAAAAAATATAGTATAACACTACATTATTTCTTTAAAAATAAAAATATTTCTGAGAGGAAAACTTGGTGTTTCAAAGACTTTTTGCTAAATCAGAATTTCACCAGAATTTATACTTTTCTAATGCTAATAATAATAGGCTGATATGTATTGGTAAAGAAACATTTCCCTACATGTCTGCTGGTAAAAAAATAAGTTGTGGTTTTTTTTTTTCCTCTTTCTCCACACCAAAGGCTGCAGAGATGACTGAGTTCAAACTCCTCACAAGCTATGTGTTTATGCTGGAAAGGATTAGTGCAATGATTCCTATCTTGTCCCCTTTTTTTTATTATTTTTTTTTAATCATTTTGTAGTCAATATAGAATGCTTGCTCATTGCATCCTCCTCATTGTTAACTGGAAAACAAATTGGTCTTACTTAATTCAGATCTTGATGGCTGCACTGAAAGATAAACTGTGCTTGACAATGATGTTGTTTACCTAATTCAACAGCTGCTGATTGTGGCTTTTCTGGTCTCTGCTTGGGATTTGTGCTATTGCTTGGTGAGGCTCAAATAGGTGCAGTTTTTATTCTGGGGTATGTAATCCACAATACATAATAGAACAACTTTGCTTTAGGGGGAGAGGGAGGAATTCACAATACAATTTAACAAAGTAGCATTTTTCCATTTCCAGTTTGCATTGTTATACTATAAAGCAGTCTTTGTCTGCAGTGATAATTAGGAGAAACTCAAATAAATTGGAATATATGAATCCAGAATATCAGTAATATTCTGAACTATGTGAGATGCCTAGGAAATGAAAAACAGAGTAGATTAGTATTGGTCAAAAGCATAGATGAAAGAAGAGCAATAGATTCCAAGAGCAAATGTAACTTGACACAGTGATACTTGAATCAAGGTCAATTGTTGACTAAAACAATTTAGTATAGATAAATGAAGAATAATGAGACTTTAGGAGACTTTATTGCATGAGTCTTCAAACTATTTAAATCATTGAAGCAAAAGGGGCTAAGAAACAACACGACAAATTGGCATTTCATGTTGTTGTTTAATATGAAATAGAAAAACAAAATACAGGTTTTTCACTTACAAAATAATAACAGTTATTTAGTCCACAGAGATTACTGTTTTGGGGGCCTTTGTGAAACATAAAAATGGAAAAGATAATTAGTTTGACAAAGAAGAAGGAAAACTCATGTGTCAGAGACATGTTAAATGTGAGGGAGATAAACAGTAATGTTTGAAAACAGTAAAGATAATTGCAACACAGTGCTACTATATATACTTAAGAAACAAATATCAGTAACTAACCTATTCTTGTTATCATTTTCAAAGCCAGATTGTAAAACATAGTTGCTTGTTCTGATGTGCATGTCCTGAGTAAAATTCAATCCCTTTCACTTGTTTAAAAAAAAAAAAAAGTTTAGCCCAGGAGAGTGGATAATAGAGATTCATAGACAAAATTATACTGAAATAAGGTCAAAGTTCTAGTATGCATTCATTTTTCCCAAACTATTGACTTTCATGAAATCCCTGTTTTCAGTGGAGCTTATTATAGGTACAAAGTATCCAGTGCTGATCCAGCTTGGATTATAATAATGGGCTGTATTGGGAGCAATAAGACCAATTTTCAGGGCTTTGGAAAATCCTGTCTTCCTGTCAGTACTTTACCAGTGATATCCAGGTGTCATTTCTGTTTGCATAGGCTGTGGAAACAAAGAACCACCTCTCTTGTCTGTCACATGCAGAGTCTGTGACTAGTATTTCAAAAACACTCTTTCTTCTGTATTTTTTTCTGTTATTTTTTGTCAATGTGCCTCATAATTTACTCTGCCTAGTTTCATCTTGTAATATTCACTATAACTTTCTTTTATTTCTTCCCCCCTCTATTAAACTGGAAACAACTCACTTGCAGCAAATATTTTCTTAAACAAAAATCTATATACATCTAAAAAAAATGAATGAGAGGCCAACAATCAGTTACGCTTTCTTGTTGAAGTTTTTAATGCACAATGTTGTTGAGCTTCAGGTTTTAAAGACTTTTTCACAGAATCACTCAGGTTGGAAAAGACCCTGGGGATCATCATGTCCAACCATTAACCCTACTCTACAAGTTCACCCTTAGATCATGTCCCTCAACACCACATCCAAGTGCTGTTTAAACACATCCAGGGATGGTGACTCAACCACCTCCCTGGGCAGCCTATTTCAATATCTTCAGCACTCTTTCCGTGAAGAATTTTTTCCTAATGTCTAGTCTAAACCTACCTTGTTTTAGTTTGAGGCCATTCCCTCTGGTTCTGTCACTAACTAACTGAGAGAAGAGACCAGCACCAGCCTCTCTCCAATGTCCTTTCAGGGAGTTGTAGAGAGTGATGAGGTCTCCCCTCAGCCTCCTCTTCCTCAAACTAAACAGGCCCAGCTCCTTCAAACGATCCTCATACGATCTATTCTCCACTCCCTTGACCAGCTTTGTTACCCTCTTCTGCACCCACTCCAGCACCTCAGTATCTCTTTGTCCTGAGGTGCCCAAAACTGGACACAGTGCTCGAGGTGAGGCCTCACCAGTGCTGAGTGCAGGGGGACAATCAGCTCCCTGCTTCTGCTGCTCACACTGTTTCTAATCCAGGCCAGGATGCCGTTGGCCTTCTTTGCCACCTGGGCACACTGCTGGCTCATATTCGTTCGCTTGTCAGTTAGAACGCCCAGATCCCTCTCTGAGAGACAGCTCTCCAACCACACTTCCCCAAGCCTGTAGCTTTGCATGGGGTTGCTGCAGCCCAAGTGCAGGACCTGGCACTTGGCCTTGTTGAACCTCACACCATTAACAGTGGCCCAGCGATCCGGTCTAAGTCTCTCTGGAGAGCCTCTCCATCCTCACGCAGATCGACACACCTGCCTAACTTGGTGTCATCTGGGAATTTGCTGATGATAGACTCTATGTCTTCATCAAGATCATCAATAAAGATGTTAAATAGAAACGGCCCTAGCACTGAGCCGTGAGGAACGCCACTTGTGACCTGCCGCCAGCTGGATTTAGTACCATTGGCCACTACTCTCTGGGCCAGTCCCTCCAGCCAGTGCTTGATCCAGCAGATCGTATTCTCATCCAGGTCATGAGCTGCCAGTTTTACTATTAGAAATCTGTGGGCAACAGTGTCAAAAGCCTTCCGGCAGTCCAGGTAGACCACATCCACAGCCTTTCCCTCGTCTATCAGTTGGGTCATCTTGTCATAGAGGGAGATCAGGTTCATCAGGAAAGATCTGCCTTTCCTAAACCCATGCTGACTTGCCCTGATCCGCTGGTTGCCCTCTATACAACTTGTAAGAGCACTCAGGATGATCTGTTCCATGACCTTCCCTGGTACTGAGGTCAGACTGACAGGTCTTTTACGTGATTCTGGTCCCAGAGTCCACATTAAAAGTCTTCAATTCCCTGTTGGCCTTCATTTTATTTATTATGTAGTAAATATGGTACATTTATTTTACTCATAGCTTGTTAGCATTTTGCACTACTGTTTGCAGCAGTTTAATGAATCTTGAGAGAATAAATCTACTTTTTTGCAAACCTTAAAAATAGTCTTGGTAACATGAAAAACAAACAAAACAATTCTGTTCTTTAATAGGCTAGACAGCTTGATATTTAATTGTTTTTCTACATGTATATGTATGTATATATATATATAGATGGTCTCCAGAGGTCCCTTCCAACCTCTACCTTTCTATGATATGTACAAGAAATGTGGCTGTGGTGATTAATTTGATAATATAACCAAGTGCTTTCCCACTTTAAGGAATGTTAATGTGGAGAGGTGAAGTAGTGATTGCTAAGCCAGTTGAGTAATTACAGAGATCTTTTCTTTCTGTCTCTGCTGGTTTACTCAGACTAGTCTAAATCTCCCTGTTTGCACTTGAGATTCTTTCCTCTAACAGGCATTGAGGGAAAACAAGATTTACCCATCTGACAAAAGCTTAAGCTAGAAAAAATCCCAGTGACCCTGCTTGTGTGTTTACATATGGCTGTATCAGGGCATGTTGACATGAATGTATTTATTCTTTGGAACTGTACCTTCTCATAACTACATTTTTGCCATATGGTGTGTACCTGTGGATGCTTGTCAGGATATTTCAACACAGTAGGACAACTTTTTGGGTTCAAACTCACATTGTAATTTCCTCCAGCTGTGAACAGAAAAAAAAAAAATATATTCACAAAAAAACTTTTCAGAGGGAAGGATAAAGGCTAATGGATTTTAATGATTCTGTATTTTTCCAAATAGAATTAGATGGCACATTATTGCTGATGTCTACTGATGTATCCTTATTCAAGAGGATCTAGCTCCTTAAAGGTCACCTCAGAATGTTTTATGTGAGCTAGTACTATGACCCTTTATACAGATGACACAGAAAAAGGGACTTGCCCAAGGACACCCAAAAAATCATGTGAAAAGCAGAACTTAGGCCCCCCAGATGTGTTTCCTGGACAGCCATGCAACCACAAAGGAGCTGTTTAAAGCAATGTTAATTAAGAGCTCTCCCCCATACACTTAGGCCTTATGGTGGTATTTCTAAAAAGCAGTAATAAATATCTGAAGGGCTTGTGGAGCTTAGGGATGGGTGATGTGCTTGGTGGAGAGTCACTTTGCTAATGCAATAGCATAGTTGCAGTGGTCTTGGGAAAGCACAGCTCATCTTGGCCTCTGTCTGCTGGGCCTGAGGAAGATAACAAGAGTGGTTCCTATCTGAACTTGAAGGCCACAAAACAAGGGCAGTCTTCTCAGTGCCTTGCTGTTCCCACTGTGATAGCAGTATTATGCTGTGAAACATTAAAATGTCCAATAATCCTGTTTTCTTCTCCCTGGCTGGGCACGGTGATAATTGTAAGGTAGATTGTGGGGGAAAACATATAGATTAGTGTTTCAAAAAGATCATAACGCTTTGTTGCACTGGTTTATAATCTACCCAAGTGCTTTATCAATACTCCTTACTCGGTCTCAATGCAGACATGCAACAAAGATTATTAGTATGCACATCTTGCAGTTAGGTACATGAAGACTAAGGGGAACGGTTATGGCAGCTGGTTCTGGTATATTCCTATATATACTCACTTTATATATTCACAACTGTTGCAGTTTTTGGCCTAATCACTATATCAGCTTGCCTATACCAGCCTATCTCATATTTGCATGTGGCAAAGGATGTCTTTGTATAAATCCTATTCACCTGTAAGCAAAGCCAAGTCACGGAACTGTGCCTGAATGTGGCAGAAGAGTGACTACACACTTGACTTGTGCAGCACTACTATGGCCATGAACACCCTTGGTAGGGGAACAAAGACCGTATCTGGAGAGGAGAGGTAGCTCACTCTTCGCTGGAGGAAACTTTGGCCCAGTCTTACCTGTCAGCACCTACAGAATGAGTTTGGAATACCTGTCAGCAAAATTAATTTGTGCAGCTATATGTATCCTGTCACATAATGGCATGATGCCTCAAAACCAGAAATGCATGCTGTTTGTCTGAGCAGCATTTCAGCTGGCATGAGAGGCAGCCCTCTATCAGAGTTAAGTTGATAGAAATGCTGCTTTCAGACATTTTTCTGGGGAAAACCTGATTTCTTAAGCACTAATTGAATACAAAAAAACTTTGTCAATTAGCCTCATAATCTTATTTTTAGCTCTGAATTTGAAGAGCACACACATGTGTGTCTGACTGCCTAACAGCTGCAGTACACCAGGGAAAATCAGGAAGCAAAAAAAAGAGCAGGGATTTTATTTGTATGAGCAGATGAGAATAATTTATATATACTAGCTATTTATAGAAAGGCTGCAGCAAGCTAATTAATTGTTTATAGGGAGAACTTTAAAGGTCATAACCTAAGATCTGACATTCTGTTTAATAATTATAATTAGAGATGAGCTGGAATCAAAAATCAGGAAATGAACACAGATATGTTTTGGGAAAGTTTTGAATCAAATCCAAATCTCAACTGTGCAGATTTTTGCTGCTATTAGGGTAGGCTAGAATGAAATCCTGGGTTGGAATCTGGCCTTCCGTGCTTTGATAAAGTGCAAATCTGGATCCACATAATGTGATGAGGGCCAGCTCCTAATTAGCATCTGGGTACTAGGGGAACAGAACTAAATGGGGTTGCTGTGTATGTATTGGTATGTATTTATTTGGTGTTTTTGGTTGTTGGATTTGGGGGTTTTTGTGGTTTTGGGTGTTGTGGTGGTTTGGATTTTTTTTTTGTCTGTTTTTGTTTGTTTTGTTTTCTAAAGTAACTCAAAATCTTACCCAGTTATGCACTGGGATCTTGGAAAGCTATCACTGACATTTATAAGGTGATTGTCAAACATCTAAATTATTTTAGAAACTTACAAATTCCTGTGTATTCTAGGTTTTGAGGAGTAATGGAAAAGAATTAGAATGGTCAGCTTGCAAAGGCAGCTGAGGCATAGACATGGATTTATGTCTAGCACTTCTGACTCCAGTGCAATAGTACCTGAATGTTTTGAAATTTCCTTCTGATTCTGAACTTATTAAAAGTCAACTACTATGTGCTGTATAAATATATACACAATAGTGAACCAGAAGAGTGACCAAGTAAGAAACAAAAATTAAATCCCAGGTAAATGTTTATATTAGCCAGTGGCTCTCAGTTTATACGAGATGTCTCTAGGCAGAAAGAAAATGCATTCAGGGAAAGAATATATTCTGGTTTAAAAGAGTGGTGATTGTTTTATGCAACGTAAGCTAAAGTGCAGATCTAAACTACCTCTCTGTGGAGCATTGCTGCTAGTCCAGCACTGTTCAAGGAACCATTCATCATTCTTGTCTTCTTCAGTGAACTTGAAAGCCTGTCTAATAAGAACCACACCCATAATCTTTCATTTATGTAATGGTCTATTTATCAATGTGAGGTGAGAATTTGACCTTATTATACAAACTTCAGTATTCCCAGGACATGTAAAATCTAGTTTCCTCCTGCAGCTCAGCCCTTTCTAACCCATTTGCATTTTTGTTGCTCTTTTCATTATGTAGATAATTAAGCCATGCTCATATATAAACACCATTACACAGTTTACCAGATAGTGAAAAGTTCTCTGAGATGGAAATTTATAAAGATACATATATGTTTACACTGATATATTGTGTATGCAGCATGGATTTTTTTTTTTTAAAGTAGGTTGTAGTTGATTCAAATCATAATGACTTTTTAGTAATGGCGTTGGTATGAAAGCAGAGTAACACAGTCTGTGAGATTTCTTCTCCCTCTGGAAACAAAATGAGAATAAATGAAAGTATTTTTGTTCATTCTTGTTGTGTTTTGTGCCCAAATCAATATTCTAGAAAATACAAAACAGAGAATATTGAACTACCACACAGAAGTATCTAAGCTTGGGTTTAGCTATGAAAGTGAAACCGTGAACAGGATATCATTCTGTGCACAAATCAACCCTGACTTGGAATGATATGATAAGATTTTGTTCTCCATGTGCATGTGTATCCTTTGCAGGACCACCAAAGACAGGTAGAAATTCTGTACACAAGGTGACTTGACATGCATACCTGCACCTCTGTTAAACCTGGGCTCTTGTTTGCATCTGCTCTGTCCTGCCTCACATCACAACAGACTCTCCTTGATTTGTATGTGGATTTTTGAATTCAGAGGTTTAAATGAACATAACTTGAATCTTCAGGCAAGAGTCCAAATGCTGTGAACATTAAAATAGAATTTGCTTTACAAATACAAAGTTTGTCTGTCTGTAGTTACCTGTTTCCAGGGATTCCTGAATCTGCTTAATTAAACTTCCATGTTTCTAATTTTCAGTCTTCTTATCAGGAGCATTGTGTGCATTAGGTTTCTTCTGCTTGCTTCAAATTACTCTCTGGGGGATGAATGACTGCAAAGTTCAATTTCTGTTCAAGTATATTCCTTGGAAAAGTATATTTTACCTGTTTAATTGACACCAAGTCATTTATCTTATTCATAAGGGGACAAGGTAGAAGGCCCACATAGCTGAATGTTCCAAACCAAGATCAAAATCTGGAGTAGTCTGTTGGATTTGGTGTAATGTACTGTTAATATAAGACACTAGACTTTTCTATTAAAGGGAAAAAAAACCCAACCACCTCAACAGCAATGTATGTAATTCTAAGTATAGAACAAGTACCTTAGGATATTGTGTTAAACTATGGAGTGATTACTTGTGTGCATAAAGTACATGTAACAGACTGCAGGACTGGGACATGCACTATAATGTTTTCCAACACTAGTTGTGTGTTAGAATAATCCTTTTCTTGTCATTGCATGCTCATGGACATGCAGTAATGCATAAAATAATCCCTGTAATAGAATGATATTCTACAACTTTGCTGCAAGTACATTTTTTTGTCTTGGCATGGAAAAAAAAAAAAAAATGTACAGAACAGTTTCTTATCTGGGACTATAACAGTTTCTTACTGGGACTATATGCCAAGATGATTTGTCAAAACTCCTGAAGCTTCAATGCCTTTTCACCTATTTCTTCCACCTTTTCCCCTTTCTTTTATTTTTAACTTTCAATTTGTTGTTTTTAAATTTAGTGAGATAACATAGCTACCTCAAGAGAGCAATTTTACAACATTCCACAGTGAAAATGGCATTCTTTAAAAAGTTATGCTATTACTTTACAGCTTTTAAGATACATACATACAAAACCAATGTCATGAAAGTTTTTAATTAGACTGAACAGTTCCTAAATAGCCATGAGGCAAAGTCCTAGCTCAAGCCTCTTTCAGCTAGTGAACTCCCAATTAAGCTATATTTCATTAAGAAATAAAAAGTTACATTGCAATAATTTTACTTTAGATGGAAGTATCAGGAAGCCTGAGAGATACTAAAACCTGATTCTGAGTTTTATTTCCCTACATCTGTAGAAGATTGTCTCAGTCTCTGTTATTAAAGTTTAAGCTTTTGGCACAAGAACCAGTTTTGGTAAATGTTACTTTTCATATATGTGGATTTTTTTTTTCTTTGTAGAAAATGTATAAAGATCCAAAGAAGAAAATAATTTTATATGCATAATTTACTTTCGGCAGTTGTTCAGAGATATAGAAAATTTAAGATTTATTTCAGGAAAAAGAGCAGGATTACACATGTAATTCTTCTTTCTGTAACTGGGTGAGGTAATATTTGGGGCACTGGATTTCATTACAGGGTTGGGTTTTTTTCAGAAAGACTGGAGAACCACACCAGGTTCTCTCCACTGTAGAAGAACATGGTAAAATATTCCTCAGTAGGGAGGTTAAAAAAGGACCAAAAGCTGAGGTTCCCTTGAGATATTTATAACAAGAAGGAAAAAACCCAAGTGAATTATCATTATTTTGAGTATTTTAGAATTTCCAGGCAAATGCCTTGGGTGAAATACCAATATTTTAATAGAAATACCCCAACAGTTGGGGTAATTATTGCAGCAGAACTTATTCATGAATCCTCATTTTCTTGGTACTGCTAACATTATGAAACTTTGTTTGGCTTGGAGTTACACAAAGTTGATCTTTATCAAAAGAAACACAGCATTTTTAGGTTTGTTACCATTTGATTATTTGTACAAAATTCCTTCAACCACTTATGAATTATATGAATATGAAAAACAAATATAAGCTCTTTGTTATAATCCTAATTGAGCTGTAATACTCTCCCACTGGGTACTTCTGTATCCCCTTAGGATACTAAATCCCTTAAAAAAATCTAACCCCTAATCCACTTATTTTCTTTTGAAAATCAAATTAGGCAGCCAAGTGTACATTCAAATACCTTTGTCATTTAAACCCAGGTCATGTTCTGAAGTGAAACTGCAATTGCATGTCCTGCTTACCTCATGTTTGAGCTTTTACCTGTGTTAGGGTTACCTCTATGTGGTCATCTTGGCCTCATTTCTTCCTCCCTCCTTCCCACTCAAGACTACCTCTTGCCTTGCCTGTGCTCATTGTGGCTACTTGAGAAAAAAAGTTATTGCCTTTGATGTCTGAGCCAGCCCAGATCATTGCTGGTTTCTCTTGATGTTGCAATATAATGGGGCTTTGGTGGCAGTGATGGTCTAAGAGATGAAAACTAAGGTTTGTAGGTGGAGGTAATATCTCTTATTAGACCGAAGTGCTATAGCTGGAGCCTGTGATGTGTGTGCAAACTGGCCTGCTTCTGTAGTTCAAGGTAATGGAAGTTATTACCTCTCCCTCTTAACCTGGTCTTATTTTCTTTAGACCCAGATCAGCAGGGACAGTGGTAGTTAGAGCCGATGCTTAAGCTCTGTTCCTGCCACTTGACACAGCCTCTCTTTCCTCACAAAGCAGTCAAACCCCTGAACTGCAACAGATGGGCAGCAGCTTACTACCTAAGATAAAGGTTCAAGATTGGGAAGGAGAAAGGAAAGTCGTGGTTTGGGGATGGGGTGACCCTGCCTCTCAGCCTGCTCCAAGGGCTGCATAAATTACAAGAGGGTCAGTCTTTGCAGGGAATGCAATGCTGAGTGCTCTTGAATCTTTTTCTTAAGCTTTTACATCTCTCATTATGCATGGAAATAAATCCTGAGGAAAAAGTTGAGGGCTGCAGAGAAAAAGAGCAATGCTAGAGTGGGAAACTGTCAGTTTTCATGCTGGCTGGTTTTCTTTCTGTCACATCTCAATTAGACACACACTCCTCAAACTTCAGTTCCAGTGAAGATGGGAAAGCATGATCCCACTAATGCATGATGGTCTTCTGTTATGAAAATATCTGATAGCCTTTTTCCAGCTTTGACTGCATGGATGTGGGTTTCAGAGTTCTCAATACAAAGGTCAGTGATGTGGAAACAGATGACCAAAATATTTCTCTTGGAGCTCTTGGGTCTGTGCAAAATATATATGGAAAAATTGCTAACTGCTCTGCAGTTGCAGGTAATGCCAGTATATGAATCTGCCTGGGCTCTCAGCAAGAACAGTCCTTGTCTGACAGAAAAGTTAGAGTTTTTCCTGGTAAGAATTCAAATTCCCCATTGAAAGAAGAAAAGGGATGTCTGCATTTGGACAGAGGAGCTCTGGTACAGGTTCTGATGCACATCCAGATAGAGGAGCTTGTTGTGACTGTATCACTGTGACACATCTTTTTTTTTCCACCTTATTGGCATCTGTATTGATAACCTGGCTGCAAATCTTTCAAACATTACCAAGGCTGAATGAGCATGACAAATAGCAGATGTGACATTTAGCATTCAGTACAGCAATGTCTTCCTTTTATCACAAAAATCTACCCTATGATCTCTTTACATAGCAACTGAACTCCTCATGGTATTTAAGGTATTTGTCCTTACCCTGATCTTTTGAGGCACACGAAGCTGTTTTACAGTTGGGTTGGGATTTGTTTATAGCCATCAGAAATATTGGTGTCCAGCCTGAGTTGTTCACGAGTGTTGTAAGAAATGGTCTTCTGGAAAAGATCCCTCCTGTCCTAAGGCAGATGGGGCAATCACCTTTTAGAAGTATCTGTCTTTCAATATTGACTTACAGTAGTTTCTGCCATAAGATTAGACAACATACTGCTGCAAGGTCTCATGAAAACTGTAGCAGTCATGAAAGTATCCTTAGAAATCTGGTCCTGTGTTACTTTCCCAATGCAAGAAATGAAGCATAAGGGAGAACAAGGAGTTGTGGTGTCCTGTGCAGTAAACACTGTAATGTTCACAAGCCTTCAGTTTGCTTGGCTTTCAACCTACTTGAATAGCAACATATTGGTAATTATTACAATGTTGTGACAGTGCTTTAGTGAACCTTATTTGTTTTCTTTACTTCTTTTCTGGTTTTCATAGTGGGAAGGAAAAATCATAAAATATGGAGGTATGCTTATACAGTAATGAGGCCATTTGTGTCCCATCAAAGTGCTGTTTTCATCCTTGTGTGGAAAAGATATTTATTATATTATTGGCTATTGTCTTACAGGCCTTTGTTTTTTTGACCACGTGTTTAACATAAATTACCAACCTCAGAGGGCATGTTCCATGCTTAAAGAATAAATAAAAAAGGACCTTTTAAAAATTTTCATTTCAATACAAGAGTAGTCTTACTGGCCCTGAGTCATTCTGGTGTTTTCATATGCATTTCCAGCCCCAAGAGCATAGTGATTCCAGTCCTACCTGTGCTATTTTCTGCTTTCTTGAAAGAGCTATGATTAGGCTGAATCACCTTCAGCCATTAGGTTTTCAATGGTCAAAACTCAGACTTGTGCCCAGTGCACAACCTTCATGCAGGGTTTCACCCACACAGGAGTTCAGGGTTTAGGCAGTACCCTGTGTGCTCTGTAAAATTTCATGCTAACTGTGTCAGTTCACTCCAGCTAGACCCATGGGCCCTTCCTCTGGTGATGCTAGCATGGCTTCTGCTTAGCCACAGCAATCCTCCAAACAGGATTGCTGCTCTGAAATGAACTGGTCCATAACTACTGGGATAGTAGTTCTACAAGATTTTGTGGTCCACTTGCACCTGGACTGTTTCCCTTAAGTCTTTGCAGCGTGTCCCTCAGCACCCTGTGTGGGGTGGCTCTGCTGCCTTGAATAGGGCTCCCTCCCAGCAAACTCTGTGCCAGAGAGATGATATTAAGTAAACCTGGATCATAAACTCATGCAAGCTTTCATTACTTTCTCCTAATTATGATTTTAATTTTTTTTAATCAGCAGAGATTATTACAATTGTGCTGAGATTCCTTATATCCTTTGTGCACACTTATTCTTTGATGATCTATGCCTAGTATTAGCTACCTCTCCTCTAATTACATCTGCCTAATTCTTCAGCAAATCTTTTAAGGCAACATTAGTCAACTGAATTTGGAACAGAGAGCACCTGAGGTGTCTCATGCCAACCCTCAAACTGAATTTAAATTGTGCTCTCAGAAACGAAAGGCAATTTCCCAAGGATTTTTTAAATTTAACTTCAAAACCTCTCAAGTATATTTTAGTTTTGTAGATGTCTAAAAGACAGAACCCTTTTTATTGCCAATATACTCTGCTCTTAGATATACTCAGTTTACACAGGTAAGGCAGAAAAGAATCACCACTCCATTAAAAAACATTTAAAGAGTTTTCAGTAGCCACCTGGGAACAATAAATAATGTACAAGCTTGTTGCAAGAGAGTGTATTTTATATACTCATAAAGAAAAGGTCTTTCCTGGCTAGAGTGTTCTGTGTTTTAATATGTACCGATGATCTCTTTTTTTTATTTATTTTATTTTATTGTCCAATTTAGTCACTTTTCTTGCAAAAATAAAGTTATTTAACACTGGAAAAGAGGCAGCATAGAGATTCATTTTACAGTTTGAGAGCTGTTCCTCAGAAAATTTGCAACAAAAGCCTCATGTGAGAAGACATTATAAATTACAAATTCAAAACTCAGGAAAATACTGTTCTGCAGTCATGTATTTCTGAACCATCACAAAGTTAAAGAGAAGCTGCCCTTTATGTGTAAGTCAATCTGGATCTGCCCTTCAGTAAACTTGGGCTGATTCACCTTGGTTTGCATCAGATGTGGAAAATTAGATAAAGGTTTAGAGTGAAATGCACTTTGAATAAGACGTTAAAAAGCAATTTAAGGGTGTCTGTTGCAACAGATTTGAAGCAGCAGATGAATTAAGGACATATTAATTCATAACTTCAAATTACATAGCCCAGGACCTTTCTCTGTTGAGATCGCTCTCTGCTCCAAAGAGGGAACCTCTGTTCCTGTTTCTACTCGCCTTTCCTAATTGAGTTTTGTACCATAAAATGTGAATACCACGATTAGCTTTACTTTTCCTTGTGAAAAAAGTCTCTTTAATGTGAATGTACATAGGCACAAATTAAGATTCTGTTCAGACTGGTGTCATTTTTGTTCCTCATTTAAAACTTAGAAAAAGATGGTCTGGTGTACCCCACTATAATGTGTCTTCCAGAATGGCTTGTGGAGGGTTCCTGAGAGTGGGCTAATATGGGTGAGTAGTTTCCCCGAGAGGAGTTGATGAAACACGAAGTCTGTGACAGAAGAACATTCATGTCATTTTATATTGTCAGACTGGTAGAAATCCTAACATAGATGTAATTTGGTCTGAGTGCAATGACAGTGCAGAACCATCAACTCTTTTCATCTGACTAGTTCCTCCTTTGACAAGTTACTGTGTAAATTGGAGGATTTTCAATTACAGACCCTTTACTGCCTGTAATGGAAGTGGAGGTGTCCATTGAAATGAAAACCACAGGGTTTTTTTTTTTCTTAGCTGCTTCTCCTGGATACAGTAAAGCTGTATGTAAAATACAGACATGAAAAATATTAGAAAACAGGTTTGTTAGCAAATTTATTAACAAAAGTAAAAAGCAGAAGAAAAAAAAAATCCTCTTACTCATGGGTAATGCATAAAGGATTTTGGAACTAGAAGTGTTAGTCATAGGCCATGACAATGTTAATATGCTTGAGCTTCAGGCTACGAGTATTAAACCTGGCGTATATCTTAGTTTTATTCTGACTTCTTAGAAATGATGGCTTAGTGAATCTCCTACATTAAGTTCAAATAATCTGTATTAGTGAAGGACTAATTCTCCTGCACTTTTGTCGTATCTATGCCAACGGATCGAAAAATGAGTGGCAGAACAAACCCATGTAAATCTGCCTGACACAGCTTTCTTTCCTCTTCTTTCTCTATTTTCTTGGGCTTGTTTTCTTCCCTTGAGTATATTAGACCTCTAAAAAGAAATAACCCCCCCACCACTTTTATAGTGACTTTTTGTGCTTTGGTGTTTACTTTTTATGATATACTTTTCTACTGTTAGAAGAGTGCTCATCCTGTGCTTTCAGCACCCTTGACAGTTTTTTGGAACTGTGGCAGTAAAAAAACTTTATCATCTAGGAAACTGTGTGGGCTGAGTCTGCTGCCAGCTACTTCCATCCACGAAGTGAGGTGGAAAAAGAGGGTATTCAGGAGCTGAGCTGAGACCTAGGCTCAGGAAGTGTGCACCCAAAGATTAGAATTGTGCCTATGGTATTAGAAACGTACTGACATTTTCAGAAATAATTTATAGTGCCATTTGTGCTATTTAATGGTCCATGAAGCCAATAGATATGTTAGAGCTGGCACAACTTCAGTGTGCTTCAGTAGCTTTAGAGTAGAGTATGTTCTATTTGAAATTACAGGAATTATTTGGTTTGGGAAAAATAGAGATCTTCACATTTTCATAATGCTATTACAATAAATTGTGTTTGTTACACCTTTACTGCTTCGCCTCAAGATCTATGTGGATTGTGCTGAAAATGTGGCATGGGTGAACTATGTAAAATGCTCAAGGCCTCTTAAATCTAAAGCACAGCTTCTTGTTAGACATCACATGGGGGGAGTCAATATGTTCTCAGCATTCTCTGTGCATCTTTTCATAGAGGAGTATGCAAGTAATCGAGGTTAGATTTCACTCGTATTCATATTTGCACTCTGGCAAAAAAACTCACTTGAATTCCATGTGAATACCTGTATTTGATTCAGTGATGACATTCAGTCATTTACAAGCACGTGGAATATAAGACTGTCTGCGAGTTCCTGTCTTGCAAACAATATTGTGCACTCTTGAAGTCGTTTTGTTTGTAAAAATGCCTCTTTGAGATCCTTTGTAGAATCTTGAACCGAGAAGAAAAGACTTTTGGTGTTTTTGTGCATGGAATGCTACCAGCTGACACCAGTAGGTATTAGTATTTAACTGAAAATACCAACATAGATGTGTTCACAAATAATCAATCGTATGTGTACATGCATTTGTATGTAGTAAAACAATAACTTTTAAACTATATAAACTATCTGGCCCTCAAGAAGCTCATTTAGGAGCCTTGAATTGTCAAATCTGAGCCAGACACAGAGCCTGGGGCATGTATGCTGAAGTGTAGCCTGCTCTCAGTTCAGTGCTGCGCTTTGTAAGCTTGAGATATGTTTACTCTATATTCATATGTTTATGCAAAGATGTTTCATGAATTTGGCATGTCAGGTCACACCATTTATGCTCATTCCCATTGTAAAATGCAATTGTGCTTGTTGGTGGAGGGAATCGGATATTTTTATATATATATATATTTTTTTTTTTTTTGGACTGAATCCAAGATTGTTTATTTCTAATTTTTTTCTGTTCTCCATTTCTTTTGTCAAAGCCAGGAAAAGAAGCCAACTTAAGCTATGCCCATATTGTGTCTCTGGCACCAGAGAAATAAATTAGTAACGTTTTACTGAGACAATATGTAAATACAACTCAACCTTCCTGAAGCTGATCACTTGATTGCCAATTTATCCTCTGTGCAAGTACAGTGTGGCAGAAATGATACTTCTTTAAAACTCACATGCTGCCACCATTCAGTTCTCCATATATTGAGTATTTTTTTGTTTTTAATTAGCAACTTTGATATTAAGCCAACTGGCAAATATTTATGTGATGAAGATTCTCCATTCATTAGCAAAATGAGAAAAAATGAATCTATAGTAGCATATAACTGCCTCATTAAGCAGCATTAGCTATCCATTTGAGAACTAATAATGTAAAATACAATTTTCCGACCACCAGATGTTGATGAATAAACTGGTGCTAAATTGGTGTCAGTAAAGCAATAAACAGGTCAGAGGTCAATTAGTTCCACCAGAAAGAAGCAACCCACTGGGAAAATGGCAGCAATGTTGTGATGGATGCTTAGGGTGTGACTGACTGGTGTTTTATCCAGAATTATGTGCATAGCTGAGAGAGACTGAGATTTAGGCCAAACTCATGTTTACCTTTATGGGTTACTGTTCTTAGTGCAGCAAAGAAAGGAGATTCAACCAGATCTGGGGAATGTGGTAATGCAGTCCCCTTCACAAGCAGATGATGATGCTAGGTGGTAATTTTGACTCCACTGGAAGCAATGGCTAATGGGATGAGAATCTCCTAGAGTGTCCCATCCTCGTTTAGATATTTGGATACAGTTCAGTCTTAACACACTCAAGTGAAAGCTACTTTGTCTCTCCTTGATTGCCAATCCGAGAAAAAAAGATTTATTCTTATACGTAAATCCATCTTTCAAAGGGAAAACACCTCCGTACATGCAGAGCTTTGATTTCAGGTGACTTGACCAAAAGAAGATGAGAGTTACAAGATGAGACAGCTGAGTTGGAGGCCCCAGCAAGGGTATGTAGGATGAGAGCAGAAACATAACCCCATGTTACAAAAATTACTGATTGTTCCACTAACTTTGTACAGGTAATGCACAGTGGTACAGGAAGGATCACAGCTCCAGCATTGTTCCTTTCATTTTGTGTAATTGAGATAGGAGGAGTCAAGTTTTCTGTTCCAATACATATTTTTGAAATGGTGCTGCAGAAAGTAATCAACTTTTTTTTTAATCATCCATTTTATTCTGACCTATCACCTTTCCTTACAGCACTGGCACACTGCATTAAACTATATTAATATATTCCAGAAATCACTGCCAAGGTTTGCTGCATTATGTTGAGCAGAAATGTGATGTGACAAATAGAAAGGAGAGAACATGGACACCTTTTTGGAGACTTGCTCCAACTCTAATTAAGTACAAGTCTTGGAAAAGAGTCTCTACAAAAAAATACTCTAGTCCTTACAGTGGTCTTTATTTTCCTTTCCGCTTGTCCCCTACAAAATACCATCATCCTAGCATAGTGTTGGAAAGGAGACTTAGGGGATGAGAAAAAGTAAATATCCATCACAGTGCAAACTGTAATCAGTCATGAGCTGGTAGAATTCAGTATGTGTTACCTGGCAGAGCAAGGATGTCAGTGATCCACTGTGCTTTTTGTGCTGCTGATAATCTTTGTCATATTCAGAGTTTTCTTTCTCTGGAATAATAGATCACTGTTTTTCTGCCTGAATAGCCATTTCCTCCTCTTTGTATACAATACAAAGGCTATTGCTTAAGTATAAAAGCTTCTCATCAAATATCTGCAGGATGTTCTTTGCCCAAATCTGCACTTGAAAGTCACTTTTTACAGTGCAATGTCTGAATTACATCAAATGTATAGCAGCTTTTTTTTGTGGTTTTTTTTTTTTTTTCCTGAAAATAGCAGCTCTGAGCAGGACTTAGAGTGAACAAAAAACTAGTGGAAGTGTCCGAGTACAGAAACTCGTGGTGTTTTCTAAGTAAAGCTATGTGTTTTCTTTTTAATTCAGACCTAAAAAGTCTCAGTAATGTGTATATCTTCCCTCCAAACTAGAGCTGTGCTTACAGAAGATTCCACTGGGTGCAATTAGTACAGCTGGTAGAAATATTTATAGTGAACGCTGAAGCTGCTTAAAATCCAAAGGGGTTTAATTCTGAATAATTGCTGTGATCCTGTGCCTACTGATACCTGTGCTTAAGTTTAAACACATGAAATTATACCCAACTCAAGCTGTTTTGGGTTTGTTTGGTTTGTTTGGGTTTTTTTTTTTTATGATGGTAGTGATATAAATGTTAGATTTGTAAGATATCAGTGGTGCCAATAAGCTTTCCTCCAGGTGCACCCTAAGATGTAGGCTGGCGATATCCCAGGGCCCCTGAACTGGTATTTCCAGGCTTGGGTTGCAGGGCCTGCCAGCCCAGTGTTGCCCTCACCTGCCTCATCTGCCTTTGGGGTTCAGCTGGACCCGCTTGTCCCTAGCACAGGAGAGGCCATGTAGCTCACATGAATGAGGGGGGAATTTAATGTCCTGTGGCACATGTCACGATGCATAAAGGCGTGTATGAGGATGACATGGGACATGTTGGTTAGGTGGTACAAGGAGGAGGAGGCAGGCTGCTACACTAAGCTATTGATTTAGTGCTGCATGTGCTGGAGCCACCAAATTTCTCCCAGAAAGTGCTCAGAGGGCCCCAGGACTGTGCTCTACCTGTGTGTGCCTATAGCTGTGCTCACCCCCTGTGTTCCTATGTGCACTCTGGGGTAATGATTGGGTGAGGAACCAGCTAAGGGCTGCCAGCCCCCTCCTGAGGGTTGTATAACTATGGGGTCTGAGGAATGCTTAAGACTCTGTGAAGCTGGGCTGGAAAGTGCTGTGCTGTACCTCTGGGGATGTCTGATGTCAACTGCAGTTTCTGATGGGAAGGTTGTAGGGCTGGGTGTGCAGCTGAGTACTCATTAACACCCATGGAACAAAGCGTACTCAAATGATGCATAGAGCCTCAGCATCCCTCTCTCCCTCTCCCCAACTTTCTAACTTTACTGAAGAAAATTACTTTCAAAGTCTTTGAACATCATCATCCTTTTCTGTCCTGTTATTTTCTCTCTACTGTGATTTATAAAAATCCCATGTAAATATTTTATGATAGGGACAATTTTATTCTCTCTTCTCTTCCCTTAAAGAAAGCAGTGATAAATGTTGCTTTGTTTTTTGTATCCTCTGTAATAGCTTTCTCCCAAGCCCAGAAAAATCCTATGTAAAGACACATACACATTTTCTTTCTTTCACATCTTAGTGTAGAGAACAGTATTTTTTTTCAGTAGCATGGTCTTGTATTGTTGTTCTGATACTAGCATCTGGATATATCTTCTTCAGACAGATGGGCTTACTATTGTGAGTCAAACCCATGGCGAATGATCACAAAATTAATTTAAAAACAGGAGTTAAGATACAGTTACTAATTTATAGATCATTTTCTTCCTTTTAAAATATGTCTATGTGCTTATATATAAATATACACATATATGTATACATACACACAAAGAGTACTCTCCCTAATTTTAGTCTATGTGTCTCGGCAAATGCACATGGGGGGGGGGGGGAAGTGTATAATTTGCTGATGCACAGTTACAAGTGGATGTTTGTTTCTGAGAGCCTAAGAACTTGTAAATGTCAGCCCAGATCCTGTGGCTTTGTCTCCTGTCAGCTTTCACACAGAGCTTAGCTGGGACACATAACAAGTAAATCTTTTAGAAAATTCAGACCTCAGTTAGGGTGCATATTTTAAATTAATTGTAAGAATCTGTCTTTGCTGTCCACTGTTTTGCATGGTGACTGCATTTATAGAGAGCCAGCAACTCTGTGCTGTGCCCTCAGAGCTTCGAGCTTCAAGCTAGGACTCAACTGCCCTGGCAGCTGACTTCTACTGTCCTGTCAATTCGTATCTGTCAGAGGAGCAGTTTTAAAGAAATGGCTGGTAAGAGCTACTTCTTGGTCGTGACATCTTTTGCAATCTCCTTGAACTCTAATGATGAAAATTCAGGCTGCTCACCTGCCCCTCACTCTACTGTTGATGTGATACCAGGAGAGGGAAGGAGGAGGAAGTCACAGAAAGTACATGTTTATTCCTCTCTGTCGGTTTTGTTAGTTACAAATTTCCGAAGTGCAAGTTCAAAGAAAGGGTAATTACTTTCTGCAATAGGCATTCATCTAATGGGCAAGTCATTTGCAATGAAAATATTTTAAGATCCAGGTGAAATGTTGCTAATGATTTGCTTTCTCAGGTTGTTAGGTAGCTTTCAGGCTTCACTGAAGGTAGCAGGAGTTTGTTCTCAGCATGACCACCAAGGAAGCGTCTTAATTTCTGATCATATCACACTTTCTTTTTTATAGCATTAGTTTATGATCATAATCTCCTCTCTGTGTAGGGACAATGATGGGGGAGAAGGGGCTGGATTGCTGGAATCAGAGCGGAGTCTCAGGACACATCACTGCAAGTGCAGTGCAAATGCACCCAGAACAGGCATTCATCATCCTTCTGGAGCTTCTCATACTTTTTCCTTATTACATTAATGGGTTGACTTCATAGTCCAGGTATTTTTTTTTGTCTTTTTTTTTTTTTTTTTTTTTAATGTTTTATCTCAGCGGGCTATGGCTGGTGTGTGTGCCAGGGTGCTCTTTATATCAGGGTTGCTTCCCACCAGGGTATGACTCTGTGTCAGACTCACATTCTAAGTGATCATTGCTGAAGCTTCTAACAGACAATTTATTTCAAGGAAAACTCTGTTATAAGAATCTCAGATACGCACAAAAATCTCTGTACCTTTATAAAAGAGTTGATTGTAAGGAGAGAATCCAAACTCTTGGGAGTGATGCTTTGCCTGCTGTTATTTGCACCTTTGCAGTTCTGCACACAGAAGGCAGAGGGGAGAGCCCTAAAACCTATCTGACCCTCTGGAATTGCAAAAAATCCTAATTTTTTTTTTTTTCTTTAAAATGTGTTTCTTCTAAAGGACAGTAAAATCACATTTCCAAATTATCCCAGCACAGCTCAAAATGCAATATTCATTCAAGAGCAGCCACAGCTTTGGCCAGGGTCTCTGTGAGGGATCTGTGAGAGGATGCTCAATGTCACACGGATGTTTGTTTTCTGGTAGTGGACTTGTGCAAACAGAAATTAAAAATATTTCCTCAACACTGACCCAGTTTGATTATAAACTTGCTTTTTAGCCATGGGAACCTGAAAGACCTCACTACTTTTTCCTGTGAAGGGGAGGAATTTTTTTTTTTTCTTTTCCCCCTCATTTTAAATATTTTTTAGGTATTTAAGTCTGTCTAGGATAAAGGAGCAAAGAATTAATGAAATTGGACAAATATTACAGGTGAATTATAGTATTAATGTAGTTACAACATGGTACTAATTTTTCATAATTATTTTGTATAAAAACATCTATTAGACTGTTCACAATTGACTGTATTTAGGTATTTCAGAGAGAGTACAAAACTGTTCTTTGAAAAGTTTTATTGAGAAATTTCACTTTAACTTGTTTAATCTAGTTAGACACCTCTTATCATCAGTTTATTCTGTTTTATTTATGGTTGGTTCAGGTGTCACTGTGAAGAAATAAAATCATTTTTACAAGAGAATATTCACGCAGTAAAATGGCATTTTGTGCAATGTAAGGAAACACCAGATTTCTTGACCTGTTTTATTTTACTTCCTTCTGTTTCTAAATGAACTCTTAGATCAGGGTGGTTATAATATAATTCAAATCCTAAACTCACATATTTAATCTCTTGTCAAAGTCATACCTTAATGTCTATTCACTAGCCTGTTAGAATTAAAAATAAAGAGTGTTGTCAGGTCCAGAAATGTAGTTATTTCAGTTGTCATTTCTTGTTAGTCTTTTCTTTCACCCATGATCACCGAGTGGATAAAATATTTAAAAGAATGTGGTGTGTTCTATCAAATGCAGTTGAGATGAGCAACAGGGGCTGTCAGCAGAAGAGGTCATCAAGCAATTTCACTCTCTGCTTTCTTTTGGGGCCTTTGTAAGCCAAAAGTTATGAAAATAGGCCTGTCACACAGAAGGATCTGTGGTTTAATGCATAAGTATGTGTTTTCAATAAGAGAATTTGACTTGGATCCCAGGGACTATAATGACATTTCTGATGTGTAGTCCTTCAGGTCTCTGGGAAATTGGTAGACCATAAGAGTTAATTTGTGTGTGACCCAATATAAGTGATAATTTAAAACTGGATTCAGGTCTTTTGTGATGCAGATATATAGTGCACCTACATTAACTAGGTCATCTGTATTGACAGGCTAGCAACATGACAATGCATAGCAGTGGGAGCCAGTTGTCTAAAGGGCTCTAACTAGATACAGCCAGATTAGGATGATCTAGGTCTGATTCATAGAGGTTCTGAGCGCCTGTTATTTCAGTGTGCAATCAAAGATGTTCAAAGCTGCATCCTTCAAGATTAAGAGTCATCAATAACCAGGTTCCTTCAGGTAACATATTCTTTATCAGCTGTTGTATGTGGGTAGAGCTTTGAGCTGTAAGTCTTTTGCATAGTTGACTGAATCTGCACATCTCATTTATGTAAAGAATTCATATACACTGTAGGGTCTGCTACTCATCACAGGCACAAGGAGTTCAAGTATGCCCAGTGTTATCTCTTCTGGGTAACATAACTTTTTATCTTAAGGACTACTAACAGTAATATCACCAAGGTCAAGTCTAGTGAGCATGACTTGTGGTGTCAGAATGGGCACAAATCCACATTGTAATAAGAGCTCGAGTTGCTAAGGTGCCCTTTATCTCAACCTGTTTTCCACTGCCTCATGAGTGAATGCTTTCATGGGTGTCATCATTATTTTAACACTATGTTGGAACTTGAATGGTTTTGGTTTTTGAGTAGTGTTCTGAGAGCTCCCAGTAGTACTGTGGTTGTTGACAGCATCATTTTCATTCTAAAGACTTGTGTTTTTGTTGTTGTTTTTCTGATCAACTGGAAACTCATCCCAGCTGAATCCTGTCATTTTTTAAAGACAAGCATAAATCCCTTTTCTGTCTCTTCTCTTGCCCCTGCCCCCCCTGAAGGTCAAGACTATCTTGTCAGACAAATCTCAACTTCTGTTTTTAATGCTGTGTGAATGAAACTAATGACAGTACTGGGACACCCAAGTGAGTACAATGTGCCAGTCTATTGTCTGATGTTCCAAGGCATGATGGCAGATGCCAATCTAAGTGCAGAGGGAGAAAAGGAAATAAAGGATGTGAAGTAATTAATCCAACAATCATTGACAGAAATAAAATCTGAACCTTTTACTTAGGTGTCTTTGCCCCTGCTTCTTTCACAAAAAAAAATAAAAGCACTATGATGTGGAGAGGTTTGTGTCCCTATCTTTATCTCCCTCTCAGTACTTTAAGTACAATTTTAGTTTAATTTTTCCTTATATGTCTTCTCCACAAAGATAAATAAGTATTGATAATATTTCACATTTCCAAGCAGCCTTCTGCAGGTTTGAGTTTAGTAAGCAGACCAAATTTAACATCTGAGTTATGCTTCCAGCATACAGATGATACCACTGGACAAAGATACTCTGCAGTTGTTACAGGTACTTTATTAACTTCCATTCTCATAAGAGCAGGACTCACCATCTAGCCTTTGAATGGAAGGGTCACCTGGATGACAGATAAATTACATTCTGTTGTATCTCTAAATATTAATAATGGGAAATAAGAGGAGTGGTTCTAGTTCTGCTACACCTACTAGTATGTGTCCTGCCTGCCCTAAGAATATTCTCTTTGCCAGGGTTTGGTTGAATGTTGAAATTACACAATTAGCATATTTATCCTATTCACATAATTAAACTTACTGTAATCATGTCGCTATGAGATAGGGAAAGAAAAACCCTGAGTTTCATAAGTCCCAGTGAAATTCAGATGAGAAACTCAGCATTAAAAGAACATTAAGGGCTTGATACAACACCAAAAGGTTTCATAGAAGGAACTTTCATGTTTCGGAGAAGAAACTCAAGCTCAGTGACTAACAAATCTGTATATGTATGACAAAAGGGTGTGTGATTATTCTAACCACCACAAAACCATGGCATGGCTGGACAAAACGCAACAATTCAGACCTGTTGCTTTAGTATGGAGTAGAAGAAAGAGCAAACTTCTCAGTTACCACTTTAACCTTGAAATGGTGTATGTATGTAAGTAGCCTATGATGTTATTCAACAGCATAAAAATTTTTCCCAAGTTAAAAGCTGGCATTGACATGGAATTATTCTTTCAAACTTCTGATAGTACCATGTATTAGGAAAAGCACCATCATAACAAGGGTCACGTATAGTTACTTTAAGATACAGCAGGGAGAAAGTTAATTAACTAGAAACCCTGAGTGAACCTTCAAGGACCTCATGTGAATGGAAATCAGGAAGGAAGTTCTTGCCAACATTTGTGTTTTCTTTTTTTGTTCAAAGGTGAACTGGTATGGTTTCGAGTTTTTATGTTGTCTAAGGAGCCCTCAGTGGTCTACTGGGAAGACAGTAGATACAACATAGTTGTTTTTGAAAGAAAAATTATGAAAAGAATATATGTTAAAGTTGTGTTTTACAGATTAATTACTTTATTTAGAGGTTATATTTAAGTTTCTTATTCAATGGGTACGAAGGCAAGAGGGAACACTGAGAAATCACACAGCCCATTTCTGTGTCCCAAGGCAGGCTCATCTATAGCTAAACTGTACAAGACAAGGAGTTTCCAGCCTTTTCTTAAAAAACCCCAGTGATGTAGAGTCCCCAGTTTCTACAAATAGTCCATTTCAGGACTTCATTAGACTTAGTATTAGAAAGATAGGCTTACCATCTAACTTAAATCTATCTTGTTGCTATTTAAACTCAGTATTTCTTGACTTAATTTTGTAGCTACCTTGAAGATTTTTTTAATGTCTCTTTTGAGGCTAGAAGCTAGAAATCCAGCAGCCGCTTGCAGGGAGCTGGGAGCCACTGCCTGCTTATTTTTCTTCCCCTTTCTTTTGATTGTCTTTCTCAGTTATCTCAAGTGTCTGCTTATATAGCATGCTGTGAGTCAACAGGGTTTGTAGAAAAGGTAAAAGAGCCTATTTGGGGCACTTAAACCACTTGCTACAACTCTGAATGAGTAGAAACAAAACTGGAATTGCAAAATATTAGTTCTTCTAATATTTCCTTTTGGAGATGGGCAAGGCAATCTCCTCTGTCACAGAGGAAATGCAGTGAAAAGAGGAAAATGTTCCATGAGTCATTCCTGGCAAGCGGGACTGAATCTCAATGGTGTAGTCAGATTACTGTCACTCAGTTTTACAGGAATATATCACAGGTGAAGATGTATATGGGAATTTCCCTTACAAATACTTCTCAGAGGTGACTTGCATCAACACACATCTGCCAAGTAGAAGGTGATTGCGCCCCTGCAAACTTTCATCTCCCAGAATTGATGTATGTCTGGAGGTTTAAGATTCCCCTTCAGCGCATACCAATTTCCCTGCAGGGGGTGTAGCTATAACTAACTTTTACAAAATTTACATGATTGACACCATAATCTGCATGGCAGAGAAACCTAACATAAGCTGTTGAGAGATCTCCTGGGTGTTGAAAGCAGCGTACGGGATGCTGTAGGCAGATCATGGAAGTTTTATGAGTGACTGCTTTTTGTTTATGCACTGATTAGTAGAAAGCAGCCAGCTCTTTCAAAATCTTCCTTTAGGGACTTGTATTCTTACTGTAGAAATGTCAAACTGAACTCCATGTCGGCTGTCCAAAAGAAGCTGGCTTGTATGTATAATACATGTTATGCCAGCTCTTTTCTTACCACAGACCAATCATCTTCCCATCGGGAGAGATCATTCCAAAATAATAAGAAGTCCTGACTACCTCTTTTTAATAGCTTATGATGTCTCTCCAAAGTGTAGTTGTATCTGGAGGTTATTACCAAACAAGATGGTACAACCTGCTACCAGCCACTGGTTGAACATACAGAAACACAGCCATTAAATGACAAACAGTAACTTTGTAACTTTAATTGCTAATTAAAATTGTACTTAGTGTTCTGTGACCTTGCAGCTACGGCATTCAAGTGCTAATATGTGACCTCTATTTGAAAAATATTGTCCTGATGTGATATGTATTTCACAGATATCTTTTTAATTGGTCTCTAGCAGTTACAGCAGCATAAAAATAAGTTTTTCCTGATCCCCATTCATTGACTAATGTTTATTATTAATTTAACTGTAGCTGTGTTGTATTGCTTGTGTTAGGGAGATTTAGAAGCCTTCAACTGCTTTGTTTTTCCCTTGAGTATTTTGGACATCTCAATGTTTTATGGGTTTACAATAACTTATTCAGAGAAAATTATAGATATCATAAAGAGGAGAGGTTAATTCTCATAAAGGGTCAAATTCTGAAAAATACCAGAGGAGTTTAACCTTGGTTAATACATGCAGTATTAAGGCCTTACTGTTCTGCATGTATTTCATAGCCTGATGCAAGGTAGGAGTGTTTAATATCGTGCTCTGTTCTGATAACACCTGCAAAAGCAGACTCTTATTCTGACCTTGCTTAGTGTCTGGCTGCACAACACTTTTTTCAGTTATGTCCATCGCTTAGCCTGGAGTAAGGCTTCATCACTGTGAAAAAAAGTTAAGTCTGATTTAAGTAATATAAAAGGAATGTTATGCTGTTCAGAAAGGAACCCAGCACTTCAGAGAAGAGCATGTCTTGTGAATTCACAATTTGTAGCTTACCTTGATGATCAGCTCTGATTTGGTCTGGAGTTTCAAACAATAAGAGATGGTTTCCTAGAATATCAATGATTGTATGAAAAAGTGGAAGCAAAATCTTCAGCTCTTATAAATTTTTACAGCTCTTTAATTGATTTCAGTGCTCACTTATACCAGCTAAAGATCTGACTGTGGACTAGTAAAGAGGAAGACAAGAAGTTCTTAAGGAATTGTTGTGGAGCAGGTGGATGTTTTTCATCAGGCTACCCAGCGTGCTGAGTGTGAACAGCAGCCACTTGGGGAAGAGTTCTAAAAATGTACTCTTGCAAGTCTCCAGGAACAGACTTTAAAGCAGAGAGAGAGTGCATGTGGTTCATCAGCCAAGTAGAAAAATGTATTTAAAAATCACTATTCTGTTTACTGATTACCTTTGGGAACTCAGGAGAAGTGACTCTTTTACAGAGTAATCAGCAAAAAAAGTTCTGTGGTCTAATGCAATTTTGCTGAGTTGATATAATCCTAGATAACATGTTTTTCAGTGCAGGTTTCTTAAATTCCCTGTAGGAAGAAAAAAAAAAAAATCTGAAATCCCTAATGAACTTACTTTGTGATTTTTTAAATTTTTTTTTTTTTTTCTTTCTTTTTAGTATTTCCCCATCATCCTAAGATTTTGGACCTGTGAGTCAGGTTCTAGCTGCAGCAGCTTTCTTGTCAGGACAGTCAGCAGTAAAGCTGAACTTGGAGGGTGGTAACTGCACATGTCTGTACCAGCAATAAAAGGTAAATTAAAAATAATTTATATAAAATCTTTGCTTTGCTTGAATTCTGAAGGGGCAAAGCTCACAATAGACTTGAGAAAATGAAAATATTTTCTCTTGCATCCAGGTAACTTGAATTCCTGAGAGATAGTTTCTGTGATCATGAGATGAAAGGTCAAAATAAGAAAAAAAAAGTCAGTTTGTGGAGAAGTGGCTTCTTGAAAAGGTAATGCTGTCTTCTTCCCTATAGGCTTATTATGTAGTTAGTGTCTATATAAGGTGTCCTTAAAATATTCCCTTTTACTTCTCTATTTCTAGGGAAGGTTATAGAAAAAGAGATTAGCATTTGGGATTTCTCAGTTAAAGGAGGTGAATCCCTTCTCCTCATTGCAGCTCAGTGTAAATGCAGGTTACCAATGTTTCTTTGACATAGAGCTTTAGGGCCATGTTATTATCTCAAATGCTTTTTGACCTGATGACTTTAAAAGAAAGAAAAACAAAAACCCCGAAAAAAAAGAGAGGAAAAAAAAAAGAATTTTGATAGAAAAAGGGAGAGCTGTTTGCTTTCCTCACCAATCTGACAGTGATTTCTGGGGAGGTTGGAACTGGGGATCTAGCAGGAGAGAAAGCAATGACTGCTGTGTTGTGGCCAAATTAAACTCAAGCTTGAAGATTTGTTGAAATCATTTCTATTCTAGGAGCATATTTGAGGCTTTTTATGTCAAATTTATTCTGAAATACCTTTAAGAGGCTACCATATGCACTAGGAAAGCTCTTCTGATTAATGTTGATAGGTTGCTTATCCATTTTCTCCAAGAGTTGAATCCACTGGGCAGAAAAGTCTCATTAGTCATTTTTTCTTCTGAGCCATGATGAGTTTTCAGTTGGGAAAGGCCACGGGTTTATAGACCGTGGTGAAAGTCCAGCATGAGAAAAGGCAATGTACTTTCAAAAAACACAGTTGTGAAAGAGCTGGTCCTCTGAATATTTGTTTATGTTTTGTTACTGATTGCACATTTTATACTCCATGTGATAAAGAACACTAGTAAACAAATGAGAGGCTTGGAACTGCTCAGGATATTTTCATCAAAAATATTTTTTCAATTACAAAACCTTTTTCCTCAATATTTGGAAAATCAATTTTGATTACAATTCTTTTTATAAGAAAAACCCCCAAGGCATTAAGTGCTTTGATTGTGTCAAAGGCCTATTTCAATTTCTGTAGGAGGAGCACTTTTATAAATTCCAAATCAACATTTTAGCAGTGAAGCACAAACAGAAGTTTATACTCACGAACTTAGAAAGCCGAAAACCATCCCCTGAGATATTGATGGATCTCAAGCCAAAGGAAAGAAAAACATTCCTAGAAAAATAATTAGTAACATTGTCACCATAACCACTAGTAAGTATAAGGTGATTGCTTTTGAGGGCTAAAAATCATTTGCTTTGAACTTACTGACATTGTCTGATCCAGCATAAATACTGAGAGTACAGAAGGGCTTCTGCTGTCAGACAAAGCCTTAGGCTGCTGTGTAGCTTATAAGCATGAGGGATGTATCAGATGGACTTATTTTGAACGTGTCTCCTTACACATTGCTTTTCACCAAACATGTTTTAGATGTGCACCAAGAACAAACCCCACAATTTAGTGTGTTAAACTGTGGAGTTGTTGATTCCTCTGTAGTATCCGTTGCATTAGGGTTACCAGGATAAATCGGATCTCTATAGTGCATGGCATGAAGAAAAAAAGAGAACAAGCTTTGTTTCTGCCTCTATCTCATACTTTTCATTTTCTGCCTTGCATGCCTGCAGTCCAGGTCTGGGCTGTTTGGCCCCGTGGATGCAATCTTTGCAGTGGTCCATGCTGTTGCAATCTGAGGCTCACAGCTGTGCCCAGCTGCCTTCACGCCTTTGCTGTCCCCATCTCTCAGCTGTTCACTTTGTGGCTTGCTGTTACAGAAGGTGTGTCATACAGAGCGTGAGTATTTCTGTGCTTCAGTTCTGTGGAGCAGACGCTGCCTGACACTGGCTTTCTGAATTTTGTTTAAATTCTGCATAAGGGGGATCTCCCCTGAAGTTTTTGTTTTTCTCTTGCAGACTGCCTTTCCTGTGCTGCTGTATACTGCATACTGACACTTTTCCTTCCAGCACTGTTGACCTGCTGATTATTGCAATTTACTTGTTTTTAATATGGACTATGCCTCCCTCCTCATCCCTCACCTCCTCATGACAGTTTTGCCTGGGGAAGCAGACCCAGTTAGAAGCCACACTCTATTTTTGTCCATTTCTTCATACACTTGGAGGGTTTCAATTGAACCAGTGTGAAGCTCTTCTTGCTGGCAGCTGTGATAATTTTTCTTTGTAGTTTGTTTTCTGGGTACAACATTTCTCTTACACCCTCATTTGAGGAAGGAGATCTGCAGCTTGCACACGATGAAAGTCTTCTTGCTGCAAAATCTTCCCAATTGCATCAATGCTGTTGTGTCAGAGTTGCACCTGGATGCATAGAAGATGAACACTTGTCCATACAACCTAGCTGTATCCAAGTCTTCCCTTCTAGAGTCACACTATATCCCTGCTGCACACTGTACTAGAGATGACAGTGTGAGGTCTCTGAAACTGAGCAAAGACAAAATGCTGCCAATGGTTCCTCAGGCTTGATTTTGGTGAGGCTGAGTAGCAACAATTCTTATCTATATCCTAGCTGTGTTGTTTGCTTCTGCAAATGAGGTTCACATGTCATGTAAAGGAGCAATTTCTAGAATAGAATCACAGAATGATAGAAAGGTTTGGGTTAGAAGCCACCTTGAAGGTCACCTAGTCCAACCCCCTGTAGTGAGCAGACTTCTTCAACTAAATCAAGTTGTTCAGAGGCCTGTTTAACCTGACCTTGAATGTTACCAGGAATGGGGTATCTACCATCTCCGGGCAACCTGTGCCAGTGTTTCACCATCCTCATTGCAAAAAACTTTTGACTCAGCATTTCAGTAACAAATATTTCTGTGTGCAGTGACTCCTTAGCAGTTACGACTCTGATGAAAGTTTATCTCAAAGACCTGGTGATGATTGTTAGGGCATTTACAAGAAATGGCCAAAAATGCCTGATAAATTTAAGTCTCACATATATGGCCTTCAGACAGAAATAACTGCTTTGCTGTTACCCCAGTGTGTGACCATGTAGTTGCAGAGCTCATCACCTCTTTCAGTGTCCTCATGAACAAAGGCTTCTATTAAAAATAAAAGATATGTCATTTCTCCATGGTTTTATTCTGAAATAATCATATCAGTTATTTGTCACAAGTGAGAGACAGCTGGATTTGCACAGGAAGTCCAAAGATTGCTGGGTGCTAATACTTTTCAATGCTCTAGAAAAATCACTGACTTAACTGTAAGCCTGTGTTTCAATACATAGCTGAGGACAGAGTTAGGAAGTAGGAGTTTCTATTTTTCTGCCCTTCAGAGGTTGTATTTAAAAGGTAGAAAACACAGATCCACTTCTTAGTCTAATCTGCCCCATACTAAATCATTGACCACGTTACCCTCATCCCCTCAGTTAAAATGTGAGTGGGTGCTTATTAATTTCTTAATAGAGTTTTGCTTTTAAATGATTCATATTCTGTTTCATCATTTTCATTGCACTTTATAGAGACTTGGCAGAGGCCTGAAGGATCTTTACTCTCTCCAGCTTGTCACTCCAGATGGCTTTGCATTTCCCTAGCAGATGAAATGCTCCGGTCATGGCAGTGCAGTTACATGCTCCTACTAATCCGCTTTGCCAGTCTCTCAGACCATTGTAGGATGCTTCTGTGCACCACATATGAAGAGTCTGCATTTAAATTGGCTTTTGAAATTCATGTTTCATTTTCTTATTTTAATTACTGTCCCTGCTGCTCTCATAGTTAGTTATTATACTCTTCTGGAATACTTGGAGATTATTCAGATTTCTTGTGATTTTGGTAATAAATTTAGATTTTATATGATTGCTATTATACTAGGATCTAAATATGTAACTGATGTTTCCATGTTTGTTTTTTTAGTAACACAAAACATCTATTGTAAAAATAAGCAAAAGAGTAGTATCTCCATTTTATTGATGGGGAAATGAACTTCTGAAAGATGAACTGATTTGTCTCAAAATGCTCAAGGGACTGTGGTAGAATCTGGGACCTTCATTCTTTGTGGCTCATATGACTTTTACCTAATAAATTCATGACACTTTGTGGGATCAGACCCGCAGCAGCTTAGAGAACTGATCTCATGTCCAAGAGTCAGTAAAATGAGAATCCTCAGAAGTGCAGTTTCACTATAACAGTGGAAAAATGTTTCTGACTAGTAATTTACTTTTCATCTTCATGAATATATTTGAGTCAGAAGTGGTATGAAATATTGTGCTGTTTGCAACTGAATTGGAGTTTGGACTGGATCTGGGTCATCCAGAAAAGCTGTACTCGACACACTGAGACAGTGTGTTTCAGAAACTCCCTGCTAGGCAGTTACTGGGTGGCAAACATGCTTCATATTCATGAAGTGTTGTTTTTCTGAAAAAGAGTCCTATTATGTTATTCTGAAATATACTTAAAATTACGGTCCTATTGTGTTTCTCTGATTCTGTCGCTGGGTAATCTTCTGATTTTTGTCTCAGGTCTTGGTGTATTACAAGTGAAACCATGCTGTGACACTGGTGGCTTCAATTTAGTACCTCTGTTTTCTTGTACTCAAAGGTAGTACATTGATTCGTGCTCTAAATAGTGGTCTTCCTACTTTTGAAATATTTCAAAGTACCTTGACAGATTGCAGCTCATTCCACTTGCAGGACCAGACACCTTTTTCCATTTGCTGGGTCCCTAAAAATGGTTTACCTTTGCATGCAGGGATGTGTGCATTGAAGATGTTTGGCTCTGACCTCCACGGGGTAGCTTAATATATCGCACAAGCCTGTGAAAAAGGAGGAAAGCACTTGTGAATTCATACCTTTGCAGGAAAATACTTTCACAATAAGCATTGATAGCTTGTGACAACAATAGAGAGCTGGTTCATTGTATAAGTAGGTCTAGCAGGCTCTCTGTCTGAGACCTATGGTTCCTGGAAGCAGCACAGAAGACACAACTGTGTAAGTGGACATTGATGAGAAGCTGAATTAAAGAGGAGGCTTTTTGGTGCTTAAATTTTTGATTCTACTTAGGATTTTTTTTCTGTTGTGATGTTTAGAAGGGGGAAATGTGACACATTGTGTTTTCATACTGCTTGTGCAGAAACTGTGTGAGACCAGTTGGGACCAGCTGTTGTGTTTTGCAGTGATTCATGTTTCAAAAAAACGGATGTTTAGAAATAAGATGTAAGGAGACTTGCAGTCTTCAGCAGGGCTGAGAAACTGCTCGGCCACTTGGCTCTGTCTTTTTGTAGGCCCTTATTGATGCAGTGCATGTTTAAATTTAGTGCTAGAATGAATTATTCACCACTGAAGTCAAAAGAAGACTTTTCAGCTCAACTTTTCAGGATGTTTTCTCTGGGCTTGATAACTAGGGGAACGACTAGTTGGATAGTTAGAAGTGCTGTAAGAGTTCTTAGTTGAATTAAATTATAATTAACCAGAAAAAAGGAAATCTGAACATCTCTGAGAAAGGGTAAATGTGGTGGGGATCTCACACCATTTTGTCAATCCCTTGTTTGTGTAGGGGATTTCAGTCTTTACCTTGCATATCATATGATTCCAAGCAGAGGTTATTTACTAATGCAGTTGCCTTTTTTTTTTAGCATGTTTCCTTGATAATAGACCTATTCAAGTTGGCAAGGTCTAAAATCCTCATTTGTTTTCCTTCTCCTTCTGTGACATGTGAACCTGCCAAGATGATTACAGGTGTATTAAGTGCCTATGGAAATGGGAAGAGTTTTAGACAACTAGTCCCAGACTTCTCTTACTGCAATCTATAGCAATGCCATTACTGTTGGATCTAACATCATGGCTTATCCTAAGCCTTCAGTTATGCACTTAGAAATTCACAGCCCATCAGAATGGCATTAGTGTCATTTCCAGCACCTTGCCTTCCACTGCCACCTCAGATCATGTCTGAAATATTAACTCATGTGTTCTCTTGTGGTGATAAAGTGAAGATGATCAGCTACCTGTCAATCACTTTTCTATCTCAGCTTCTAGCTTGCTTATAAACAATATTACTATTAGCTAAAACAAAGTGGATGGTTTTTCTCCTATTTCTCATCTGTTTTCACATCAGAGAAATTCAAGATGACACATCTATTCTCTGAGTTTAGAGATGCTGCAGACTGGATTGCAGAAAGCCTTCTTCTGATTTGGGTGGGTGGCTGCTCACCAGTCTCTGCCATGGTTCTCAACATTTATTTGTGCACATATTCGTATTTAGGAATGGCAACCAAAATGTTGCTGTAGAAAAGAGTACATCTCTGTGTAACTAAGCTCTTGGTATTTCTCAGCATTTCTGCTAATCACTGATGACAGAAAGTTTGTCTCTAGAAAATCACAATATTTTAATTTGTATTTTTCACACCAGGAGGAAAGCTGATAAAACATACCAAGTACTCAAATTTCAGTTTAGATATTGTTCATTGAACAGTTCTTTCCATCTGATATAAGCAGAAGCAGACTAATGTTAATATTATATATCTGGGGGAAGATAAGGATACTGGGCTTATGGGTTACAAGGAAATACCTTAGTTACTTGGGCAGTTTAAAGGACCCTTAGAATAACTGTGAAATCAGGTCTCTGTCAGGTCCATGTGTATAACTTTTTAGCTAAAATACACCCAAAGCTGTTAAGAAAATCTTCTAAGCATCATGTACAATGACACACCATTAAAGCCTGGAAAAGTGTGTCGATATGTTGCTTCATCAGAGCTTGTGCTTTTCTAGGTATTCTCTGAATTAAACCATGGTGAACAGGTCAAAGCTCCACTTGGTGCCAGGGTGTTGGAGCATGTCATAAAATGTGTTGAGCTACTCTGTCTTCTGCTAGCAGATAGCTCAGAGTGGGATTGCCTCTAAAATATACTCACTGCTACTGTGTTGGGACTCTGGGGAGTAGTAACAGTGCTTCATAAGATGGTTTTAATGTTCTTGATTAGTTTGGTATCAATTAACTAGTGGTTGGTTTGGTTTTTTTTGTACAAATGCATTATTTTACACATTTGGATTGAGTTTATGTAGTTATGTGTTTAATTTGTATGATCTGTTAACAAAATGCTGAACAAAATCTGTTCGGTCAAATTTTCATCAGACTAATTAGTTTCTTTTAGTCTAAGACCATAATGGTGGTTGGTACTATCTCAGACAATAGCCTACTTAAAAAAAAAGAAAAAAGAAAGTAAAAGAAATAGTTTAAAAAGAAAAAGTTAAAAATTTTGAATTGGGAATCCCTAATCCTAGAATGCATCTGTGTGGAGTGACATTTGTGTGCTCTGACAGAGACAGTCCAGGAGCTGTTTCACCCTCATCGGTTTTGTCTTATAATACTAGACCGTTTGAAATTGCCTGCAGACTTTATTTTGACTTCGCCTCCTTTGGTTTAGAAATTCCACCAAAGTGAAAATGGTAGCACTCCTGATTCTTTCAGGCTAATTTGCAGTGTGATTGCAGAATAAGTTAAGGTGTATTAATATGAGACATCTCATGTACTAACTGCTTCATTTTATGGTTATTTAGAAACAACTTAGGGAACAGTTGCCATAATCACAACCTAAAAAGATAGGGGCAGTAGCAAAGCTTGTGAGCTAAAATCCAGTATTGTACATGCATGAAATCATAGATAAGTGTGACAGGATGTGACATCTAAGATACAGTTTGACTTACCAGTGAGGGACAAAGCCAAGATAAGACATGCTGCCTGTAGAGAAAAAAAAAAAAAAAGAATAATAATAATAAAAAAAATTCCCTGTAGGAACCATTTTGATTTGTGAAAGAAATCCCCATGCTTCAAAATGATTGTGCTATAATGGTTATAGCATCAAAAACAAGGATAAACTCCTGGAAAGCTTTATATGCGGTATTTCCATTTACCAGTTTCGAGGCAAGTGAGTGGATAAAATACAGGAACTGCTCACAAGAAGGACTCCCCTTTCAACACCTACAGTTTACTCGTTCTCCATGTGGTTTATGGGACTGGACAGACTATATCCATGGCTTGTTGTCTCCCAGTAACCACATCTGTTATAACTGAGGCCCTTGTTAATTATTGTTTTCTCTTCCTCTCAACCTCATTGCAGTAAATGCTATTGAAAACGTTGCACAGAGCAGGCAAAGCAATACGTGTGTGAGAGTGTGAGGCTGTTGGTCTTTGTGTGTAATAGCAACAGTGCTAGTGCCATCACTTGTGTTGTTTGTTCTGCGCAGTTCTACTGGCCATATGAGACCAGAGCGACTGAGATCTGTCTTCTTTGCCTTTCTGATTTTTCACATCAAGCATTTGTTCATTATAAAAGTGCTAGAAGTTGTAATACCGTGTTCTCATTGATAGGACTGCAAAACAAGCAAGCAAAAATAAACTCAAGAAAAGGCAGTTGAAAAGATGATTGCAGTTTTGTTAATAAAAAGGACATGCGACATTGATATATAAAGAAATTATGACTCCACTCCAAAAGGCCCCAGGGATCTTGCTGAAGACTCTGGGGCAGGGTCAGTCTGAGAACAGGCAGGCTGACACCTGTAAATACTGCTCAAAAAGCCAAATTAGCATGCACTTTTGCATGGTCTGTCTTTTGCTGCCTGGGCATTTTCCCCCAGTGCTTGGAGCTCTGATTAAGGCAGTCAACCATAAATCACTAAGGCACATGTCAATGAAGCCCTTACAATGCCACTGGGGATACAGGAATCATATCCTCTTATTGCTTTAATCACGAGGCTGGAGACCATTAAAAATCCATTAAATCTATGAACTGGTGCTAGTTTTAAACTGGTAATTTATGTTCAGTGGATATTAGCAGCATTTTTTCCCCACAGTATCTGAACTATTCTAAGAGCTGCTCTAACTAACTTATGCTACTCATGTTCAGGCTTATCCAATATAATATTCTTCACTTTCTGGGTATATATCAGCAGGCAGAAGTAATGGGTATTGTCTGAATTGAAACCTCTTATAGAAATGTTGCAAACCAAAATTAAAAGACTGGAATAGCTAACCATCACTACCTGGAAACTATTCCTAACTGGGAATTGATCAGTGGTTTTTCTGCTATCATTCTTGAAGCTGCATTTTGGAAGGACTCAGAAGAAACTCATTAATACATACCTGATACCCAACATCTACCTACCAGGATGAGCTGTACAATAATCATAAAACAGATGCTTTTAGCAAACAAGGACAAGTTCAATATAGTTAATTTGTTATTTTTGGAGTTTGAGTATTTCAGAGGCACTCTGTCCTTGTACTCATCTGATTTGCAAGGTAAGGTGTTCTGCGGGGTAAGTATGATCTCAGACAAAGCATGAGTTCTTTCTCCTCTGCCAGTGCTTTTGCACAATAGATTTTTAAAGGCAGGCAACCAGCCCCCACTTCTAACTGACCAAAATCAGATTCTACAAAGGGGTCCAGTTGAAACAGTGCAGAATCTCAGTGTATTGTACTGTTAATACAATAAGAAACACTAAAGAAGAAAAGCAACAACCATGGCACAGTTGGCACCCATATTACTGTGTTTACTAGCAAACAGTGTAGAAGTAAAGACAAGTTGAGGCTTGGATGGTTGTTGCAGCTTCTGGACTGCAGAGTCTGGGCAGGGTCATGACTCCTTTAAAGTAACGACTTTTCCCCTCTGTACTGTAAAAAAGCATCTATGGCAGCTTCCATTTCAGTTTTCTTGCAGAAATAGACTTTGAATCATAGAGGTTAGTATCTTCTCATTTACAGTATTAAATATTGTGGAATCTAAAACAAAGGGATGCAAAATCTTTTGTTCCCATTGCCCATTGTACACTCTTAAATCATGTTCCAAAGTCCTGAGGACTGCAGGTAGTCTGGCTATCACAACCATCTGTCATTGTTGGGCCTTTTCAAACCTCTGTCTCTAGTCACTGTGCTTCCTTTCCCTTCCCCCCCCCCCCCCACCCAGCAGGTCTGCTGCCTGCCTCCCCATGCTGCAACTGGCTGAGCTGCCAATAAAACACAGGTGTACCCCCCATGAGAGCTGCAGGGACTCACTAGGGCAGAGGATGGTTATGTATTCACAGTGCGTCTGTCTCCAGCTATTTTGTCCATCTGTTATGTTTTCTTAGTACTAGCAGGTGAGCACCTAGCCCTGGAAGGCTACAAAGGCAGAAAAGGAACTGGCACTTGAAGGGTGATGAGATAAGCATTATATCAGATATAAAGGTGTGAATTGCCATTTGAGATCCATAAGGGGATGTAGGAGCAAATGTTGAAATTTGTGGCAAGGTCCCCATCTCCCCCCACCTCCCCGCATTTAGAAATGATCATCAGAGTGCAATTATCAGATCAGAGTGCCTGATCAACCAGGAGCAGACAAAAGAAACCAAAGTAAAACAGGCAAAGGCTCAAATGTTTATACGCCAAAGTGCTGGTCTTTGTGTTTCAGAGTGACACTAATTCATTCCTACTGGAAATCTACCAAACTATTTACTGTTACTTCTGGTAGCAGCAGTCACAGAGGTAACCAGAAATCTCCAGGTAGTACAGGTGTTTGCTAGCAAGAGCAGCTGTTACTATTAGAAAAAAAAAAAAACCCAAAAGGTTCTCTTCAGTTTCAGCTTCATAACCCAGATGACAATTTCTGAAATTAATTAAAAATTAAAAAAAAAAGAATCTACAACAGACACTTCATCATAACCTGGCTCATTGCATGACTTTGCTTGCAGCTGTTTTGCTTCTTCTGGGGTTTGTCAAAGGACAGCTGTTGGGAGAGGGGGTGGGGGTGTCAGACTTGTGTTCACCCTTCTGCATGTCCTTTTTCTGACTCACCTTCCATTCAGAAGACAGTTTCTTTTTTCACCTCATTTTTTTGCTCATTAGTGCAAAAGAAGCAACTGTGCTGCTGCCTTTGCTGATTCCTCAGCTAGACAAAGCAGAACAGTTTCCTTAGGGGGAAGATGCTTGTTTTGTACTAGGTACTCTGTTGGGACAAAGAGTAAACAACAAAACTAATGTGTTCTCCCTGTCCTAATATTTTTGATAGTTTTCTTATATGAAGGTTCTCCTTTGAAGTGGCGAGGTTCATTGACTGGACTTGAAAGCATCCAGATAATGCCTGAAAAGGCAAAATCATACTCAGTGGCATTAGGGAAAATTAAAGTTGTGGATATAAACAATCCAATATAAGACAAGAGGTTTCTGTTTGATTCGGACACCTTATAGCTGGCTATCACTGAAGTTTGCACTTGACAACTGCAGAACTACATCCTTGTGATTTGTCATGTACAATATCCTGCAGCAGCTCAGAAGCGAGGAGCAGTGTTTCGTACTTATGACTGAGCTGAGAGAGCCAGAAGCATTTTGAAATTATTCAGCAGAAGTTATGTTTTGTTCTTACTGCTTTTCTTTTTAGCACCAGAAATCTGTGCTGATGTCATTCTTGTGTCAGTTGCTTAGTTTAGTGAGAATAAAAGACAGCTAAATTGGGACCCTGCAAAATGCAAGACCCAGATGGCTGGAAAAAAAAGTGAACAAGGTGCTGAAATGAGAGGCTTTTGTCTGGGGTTTAAAAGAGAAAGAAAGAAATAAAAGATCAAGCAGCATACAAGTAATACTTATGACCATAAAGAGAAGTGAAGTTCATTTTGATCCTGAAATTAACATTCCTTTGCATTGAATCAGGCAGTCAGGATTACTATAGTTATTCTGTGTTTAAAAACAGAAGCAAACCCCAAAACAAGGCAAAGAGAATCAGACCTATAAGAAGTCTCTTCAGCAGTGTTTCAATGCTCAGAATATAGGACTGGTGAAGTACATTTCATAATCTCTGTGCAGGCCAGGTGGTGTAAGGGACTCATCCTTAGGGTGATCCTCTGCAGTGACCTCCTAGCCAAATGCTCAAGTGCCAAGAAGCATCCCAGGTTTTGTTTCTATTCCAGAACCTGGATATCTTGCTGAATACATTTCAACCCCTTGTCATCACAGTGTTATCACTGTAGACCAACAGCAGGCTAAGACAGTGAGTTAACCTGGATCTTGCTGTAGGAAATGTTACCGCAGAGGCAAGAGTAGTGGCTACAAATTGGAGGACCGTTAATCTAATAATTATCAGGTAATTATATAGCCACAGTAAGACAGGTATGGCTGTTTTTAGAAATGCCCCAGGAGGAAATGAAGTGGAGAGGGAATTATTCTAGCATATGGCAATTTATCAGTTGCTAATACCAGCAAGACTTTGTTAAAAGATTCCCTTAGGGTTACTTATGACAATGTCATGGATTTAGACTGGTGATGAACATCTCTCTGAATAGTGCAAAGCAAAGGAAAGGATTACAGGCTTTTGGGTATTCTGTGATCTGGGTACAGGTGTAACAATTTCCACCATGGTGGGTATCTTGTGACAGAAGACAAAATGATTGCTGGTAGTCTGTGTGAATACTAATATTGGTAATATTATTTGTTCATGCTGTTTCACATAGGAGCTGGAAAGAGAGTTGGTAGCCAAGGAACCCAGAAGAAACTTGCTTAGTTTATCTTAGGAGTTACATTTTTGTGTGATTTTTTTTTTCTTTTTTTTTTTTTTCTAGCAGCACTGGTTATATCAGACATAGCAGCATAACACATAGGTGCTAAAATTAACAATGCTGTGTTGTAAAAACTTCTTTTCAAAAATGGTGACTAGTGGGAACCGCTCATGAATAAAACTGAACGGGAAGGAGGAGCAAGGCATCATGGCAATGTTGGCAGCACTGTTCTTTCAAAATGTAAAATGTGAAAATTTGTTGACATGCAATATAGATTGCTTTAGGTAAGGCAGTGATCATGGACAGATTATGGTTTATTTCCTTGTGAAAGCTAAAAAATATAAGGTACTACAAGCATTTTCAGCATGGGGCATTCACATGAAAGGCTGAGTTCTTGGATTTGGCTGGGGGTTACACTACAGGACAGGGAATAGGGATGTCCCCAGGCTCATCCCATCTCCGTGCTGGGAAGACCTGAGGTGCTATGCCAAAGCCTGTTTCTCAAAAGGAGCATAGAAGTATGTGCAAGGAAGGAGTCTGTGATACCCTGATGCACACCTGTGCTACAAGAGCAATGTTGCTGCTCACTCTAACTGGAGTGATCTTCTTTGCCCACTGCGAGGGTACTCTCTTTTTTTCTCACCACTTCAGAAAACACATTTTTTTGTTGGGTTTCTCTGTGTGTACTAGAGTTGATGCATTGATGTGATATGACAGTACAGCTATGATTGCAGAAAAAACAGGAAGAAAGGCACTTTTTTTTAGGATACTCTTTCCTGTTCTAACATTTATTTGGCATGTTGAAGCATTAATGCTTCATGTGCTGCAGTATTTGACTTTTTGATATAGAAGTTTTGCTAGAGAAAGCATAATAGAGTATACAGTGCCAGCAGGATTTTGGAAAAGAAAAAGGATAGGGGAAGGAGAAAGTTTCTTTTTAACCAGAAGCAGTAAGTTCCACCGTGGGAACTTATACACCAGCTGGGCCATCACTGTAAAGGTAAGAGTTAGTTTCCAGATAACAGCTGATGGTGATGAAAACATTCAGAGTGTGGCTTTCATTTGCGTCCTCAGCAGTCACCTTGTAGAGAAGAGCACAAGCTTATTCAACCGAGGGTTGGTGCATCATCTTCCAGCAGGATTCTTAGCATCACAGAATCATTTAGGTTGGAAAAGACCCTTGGGATCATCGTGTCCAGCCATTAACCCTACTCTACAAGTTCACCCTTAGCCTATATCCCCCAACACCACATCTAAGCAATGCTTAAACACATCCAGGGATGGTGACTCAACCACCTCCCTGGGAAGCCTATTCCAATATCTCCCCACTCTTTCCATGAAGAATTTTTTCCTAGTGTCCAGTCTAAACCTACCTTGTTTCAGCTTGAGATCATTCCCTCTGGTTCTGTCACTAACTACCTGAGAGAAGAGCCCAGCACCAGCCTCTCTACAATGTCCTTTCAGGGAGTTGTAGAGAGTGATGAGGTCTCCCCTCAGCCTCCTCTTCCTCAAACTAAACAGACCCAGCTCCTTCAAAGGGTCCTCATACGATCTCTTCTCCACTCCCTTGACCAGCTTTGTTGCCTCCTCTGCACCCGCTCCAACACCTCGATATCTCTCTTGTCCTGAGGTGCCCAAAACTGGACAGTGCTCGAGGTGAGGCCTCACCAGTGCTGAGTGCAGGGGGACAATCAGCTCCCTGCTTCTGCTGCTCACACTGTTTCTAATCCAGGCCAGGATGCCCTTGGCCTTCTTTGCCACCTGGGCACACTGCTGGCTCATATTCGTTCGCTTGTCAACTGGAACCCCCAGGTCCCTCTCTGCGAGACAGCTCTGCAGCCACATTTCCCCAAGCCTGTAGCGTTGCATGGGGTTGTTGTGGCCCAAGTGCAGGACCTGGCACTTGGCCTTGTTGAACATCATACCATTAACAGTGGCCCAGTGATCCAGTCTGCGCTTTGGCTCTCCTAATCTTCTCCCTGCATCGCTTCACTACATCTTTACATGAGAGACCTGTCCTCTTTTCCAACAGTCATAAACTCTCCTTTTGTTCTTGAGGTCCAGCCAAAGGTCCTTATTTAGCCAGGCTGGTCTCTTTCCCCACCTGCTTGTTTTTCAGCAGGTAGGGACAGCCTGCTCCTGCGCCTTTAAGACTTCTCTCTTGAACTATGTCCAGCCTTGCTGGACTCCTGTATCCTTCAGGAGGATATCCTCCCAAGGGACTTTGTCAGTCAGTCTCCTGAATAGGTCAAAGTTTGCCCTCTGGAAGTCTAAGGTGGCAGTTTTACTAACCCCGCTCCTTGTTTCCCTAAGGATTGAAAACTCAATCATCTCGTGATCACTACGCCCCAGATGGCCTCCAACCTTTACTTCCCCCACAAGTTCTTCCCTGTTCACAAGGAGCAGGTCCAGCAGGGCACCTTCCCTGGCTGGCTCATTTATCAGCTGTGTGAAAAAGTTGTCCTCCACACATTCCAGAAATCTCTTGGATTGTTCCCTCTCTGCTGTGTTGTATTCCCAGCAGATGTCTGGGAGGTTAAAGTCCTCCGCAAGCACAACAGCAAGTGACTGATAGTTTTCTCTAAACTGCTTATAGAAAGCTTCATCCCTCTCACTGCTTTGAGTGGTGGGTCTTATAGCAGACTCCCACAACTATATCAGCTTTATTAGCCCTTAACCTAATACAAACAGACTCAACCCCGTTGTTGCTATACTTGATTTCTGAGGTCTTGTGACATTCTCTAACATATAGGGCCACTCCACCACCCGTCCTTCCCTGTCTGTCCCTCCTGAAGAGCTTGTAGCCTTTGATTGTGACACTCCAGTTATGTGTAGCATCCCACCACGTTTCTGTGATAGCCACTATGTCATGGTTTTCTTCGTGCATCATGGCTTCAAGCTCCCTCTGTTTCTTGCTCATACTGCGTGCATTCGTATAAATGCACTTCAGACGAGTTAATGATACCAATATCTTTTTGTGAGTGTGTGCCCCATTTCCTTCCAAACCCCTCTCAGGTGCTTCCATTATTTCTAAATTTCTAGCCTTTGTCTTGAATAAAGTGGCAGAGCAAGAGTCTACTCTAATCAACCAGGCTTTTAGCCTTCGCATGCTTCCCTTGGGCTTATTCCTAGCTAGTCCAGTTGTCTCCCCTTCCCCCTTCATATCTAGTTTAAAGCCCTATCAATCAGCCCTGAAATCTCCTGTGCAAAGACTCAAGTACATGACATTTCATGAGTTTTTTTGTAAGGGATTTCTCCAGCTTTTTGTGTGTATTACCTTTAGGGGATTAAAGGACTTTGATCTCTGGTTACCCATGTGCAAACAAGCATAGAAAGGGCAGGTAAAATTAATATAGGCCAGTGTTCCAAAGCCTTTGGTTTGCTCTTGGTTGTTGATGAGACTTCTATTTTTATTTATGCTTGGACACAATGAATGAAGCTAATTAGATTTGGTTATCTGATAACACCACTACAAGACACCAAGGCTGAGTTCTCCCTGTGTCTGTCAAAGAAAATTGGTATTTTCATTCTTTCATAACCTCATTGCTCTGTTTAACAACACCAAGCCTACATTATGCTGAAACTTATGCACATAATTAGAGCTTTGGGAATTTGGAGGTGTATTATCCATAACGTGAATGAAGGTTTTCAAAAGTAGGGATTTGCTTTCTGTGGTTTTCTGCATTCTTAATAAAAAAAGAACAAAACCAAAAATGTAGGTAAAAAGAATTGACTTCAGATCTAGGAAGACTTCCCTGGAAGCTGTCCTTGCCCCATGTCAGTCAGGCTCTCATGCTGGCATTTCTAACCTTCCTTTAAATGAAATTTTAAAAAAGACAAGTCCTTCAGTTTCACTGACAAAAAGGATTCACAAAAATGGAGATTCTAGATGAAACCAAGATAGCTCTTCCAGTAAATATATTGCTCTACAAACAGTCATAGTGAGATCAGGGCCATAGCTTCTGGAGAAGAGTAATATCACCCATTAAAAAGGAATTCTGAGATGCACTTTTGCATGTTTAGCTATGTCTAATTTGTGGCACAGTCAAGTAAACCGCTTTTGGGGTTAACATGATGTTCTCTGTTTCATGTTGTAGAGATGTTGGATAAGGTTTTGTTCTCATACTATGCAGCATCTCCAGCTGCCTTTGGAAGTGGTAACTGGCTGCAGTTTTTTAGGGCTTTGGCAGCAGTAGAAATGCTACCTTGGCTTTGAGTAAGCCATAGAACGTGCTGAAACATTCCCTCTCTGTGCAGAGATCCCTCTACTATCCACTTCATTTCCTTTCAACAGTATAGTTGAGAAAGGTCAAAGCAGCACAGAAGCATACCTGTAGCTGAATCTTCAATAGAAATACTGGTATGAGCTAGATCTAAGCAATTTGACTTGGTCAAATGAAAGATGTCTAATGATATTCAGAGCTATGCACAATCTCCAACAATATTTGTGTTGTAAATCCAAATCTCTTGATTTTTAGTAAAAGCTATGTTGTCTAAATGGTGCTAGAATATCAACAGTAAGAGAAATTATTCAGAATAGCAGTAAGAAGACCTGGTTTAACGTAATAGCTTTTACTATAGGTGGAACATAGTGCGGAGAATGGAATAATTAACATACTCCCCAGTTTAAGCAGTTGTCTTCTGTGCTGTAACTATACACTTGAGCAAATACATTATAAACAACTTCAGTGAGAATTGTAGGGAACTGCATCCTGGGAAGAAAAGTACCAAAACTCATGTCAATAGCAGAAGCAGGTAAGAGTATTTCTAAATGCTCAGCAGCAAAAGAGGTTTTGGAAAAAACTTCAAGCACAGAGGCTTCACATCTTATCTATATTCATCTTTGGTTTCATTTGCTTGCAGTGTTCTTTGTCTTACAAAGGAGATCAGCTTTTGTGGGGACAGCTGGGACTGGGATGGCTTATTGTCAAGTCGCAAATGTCAATGACTAATGCTGATTTACATGCAGATTGCCTCTTAAGTTTTATTTTATTTGGTTATTTATTTCTCAGATGCTGTCATTTGCTTCTGAGGAACAAATCAATGAAAAGGCAATAGAGATGATGTAATCTTATTGCTGAATCAGGAAAAAAAAAAAAGAAATAAAAAATAGAATGAGACAGAGTACGAGATAAGCAAATGTGTAACTGCTGGTAGTTTTTCCATTCAGGTGTTTGCTAGATGTCAGCCTACCTGGGAAGAATGCATGTTACTGTAGATCTAGAGCTGCAGTTGATCCAAGAATCTGTGTTTAGTCTCTGGTCTTTTGAGTTATCCTTTAAGTTCTTCACTATTGGTATGAAGCAAAACCCATTCCATTAAGTCTGTTCCTGACAACCAGAAAAGTTAAATCCTGTAGTTCTTACTATCTGGCTACAAGCAGAAAAGACTGTGGAGTTTTTTTCACCAGGAATGTTTATTTCCCAGGGTGTTCCAAATTATATCTATGTGCCTTAATGACAAAAATGAAACTCTTGTGGGCTGCCCATTCTCTGGATTCAATGATGTAATTTTGTTCATTATTTCACTCTCCCCTCCAGTCTGTCCACATCACCTGTGCTCTATCACTAGATACTGTGTGGGGTAGAATAAGCTCTTTGCTCTGTACCTGTACAGTGACTTTGCAACACTGAAAATGTTTGTTACTGATGATTATTTATAGTCAGAAAGAAATTGGCTTAATATTGTTACAGATTTCTTGTTGAGATGGCAAGTTTGCATTTTGGAAGTTACAGACCTAATAGTGACCAGAAAGCTGGAGGTACAACCATTGAAATTGAAATGTTATGCACCATCAGATTTATTTTTCTTGGTAGTTTCCAAAATACAATTGTATTGTCATCAGTCCTTCTTCATGTTTAACTTCCACTGACTTCAATGGGAATTTGGTCCCTAAACTGTTCAGAAGCAGCAGACTGCATACCAGGAGAAAATGGGTTTGCATAAATAAGGCACTAGATTTAATGTCAAGAGAACTGGGTTCAATTTCTTGTGTGCTGGCAAGCATCCAGCTTTGGATCCAGCTTCACCTAATCCATTAAAGATGAGCAGACACAAGCTTTAGATCCGCATGTTCAACTTCTTGCTGAGCTTAGACCTCAGCTTTGTGTACATGTGTGCTTCTGTGAAATGGTGCTAATAGCAAGACAACCAAACTTGTAGTTACCCAAACATTAAAAAAAAAAAAAAAGCCCTGAACATAAAAAAGTCAGATTAGGCTGGGGTGAATGCTTATCTATGCTTATTCTATGCACAGCCCTCATGAGAACTCAGAAGAGTTGGGAGATTTATAAATAAGAAGTTAGGATTAACAAATAAAGACACTGTGACACAGACCAGCTTTAGTGGATTTATAGCTAAACTGCATTGATTTTTATTATTTTTATTTTTTTATATACATTTGAGGGGCTAAGGACATAAGAAACAATCACAAATAGGTGATGATCCTGAAAAACACTTTCTAATGCTGATGAAAATCTCTTACTAAAGATTTATGCAGAGTGAGACACCAGGTGACAACTTTTTCTGGTACTGAGTGAATTTGCCTCAGAATAAGTAAATATTACTGATGGTATGAATGTTCTTTCTTGAGAATTTTTAATGATTAGAAGATTTTCTTTATTATAGTCAGATACCTAACCCCCAATTACTCTGTTTGACTGTGTTCTGGTATTAGTAGAACTACAACAACAAATTTATTTACCTATTAAAATCTTTATGTGTCTATTACTACCATTAGTCTATGGCCCCTTGGAAATATAGACTCTTACTGATGGGATCCCAAATGCTAACTAGAATTTAATTTAGTTAAATAGTTTATACTACAGATTGTATTTCTCCATGGAAATGCACAAACAGAACAAGATAAAATCATTACCAATTACTTAGGTTTTTTTTTTTTAATTATTCACACCATTCATTCTTTCTATTGTAAATATAAAATATTTACAACAATTTATGTAAAATATTTCGGTTTTTTGAGTTGGAAAATCTGCTCGTTATGCTATAAAGGTACATTCAATGCTGTCACTCCAGTTGCAACTGTCCAATAGTTTATAAGACACCACATCTGGCTCTACTCATCTTTTTAGTAGATTACACTAAAGTGAATCCTTAAGGCTAAACCCTCTAATTTATGAAAACACATGCACATAAAATTACAGCTGTCACACCAAGGCTTTCATTGATTTGAACAGAACCAGGATTCATTTAAGTGGTTATAAAAACTTAAATAAGCAAACTTCTTTCAAATTTGGAGGACAAAAACCCCACAAGTAAAATACCAAAACACCCCCAACCTGCCAAACAGCTGTAATTACTGGTTTTGATTGGTTCATCAGTGCCTTATTCTTTATCTCTGTGTCCACTGACACCATCTTCCCTAGATCCCTTGGCTTCAACGTCAGCTAGGTGTGCTTCCCACACTGAGGGACGATTTTGCCATGGAAGTTTGATGTTTTCTGTGATTAAAGCACAGTTTCACTCCTGGAAGTGACTATATACATTATGTAAGATTAATTTCTCTGAAATGTAGTTGTCTCAAAATTAGACCTGTAACTTCAGTTGAAGGCAGGACAACCATAGATTACCTGGAAAGTACAAAGAGATCATAAATGGAGACCTTAAGAGACATGACTAATTTTTAGGCAGCTTAAGTTAGGTAGGAGGTTATTTCCTCCCTGCAGGATTTCTGCTATTAAAAGACCCCACTCTGACTTTCTGCACACACTTTGAAGTGAGGTATCTTACCCTAAAAGTCTATGGGACTATTTTAAAGATGTAGAGGAGATGTGGAAGCATCCCCTCCAGGGACTATTGTAAACCTACTCAGTGCCACATATCCTGACTGCATGGAAGTCCCAATAGTTTTACACCAGATGTGGAACCTTCTTAGCACCCTAGATTATAACTCACAGGAGCATGAGGAAAAGGTGGGGGGGGGGGGGGGGGGGGGGAAGAAGATGTAAAACACTGAGGAAAAAGGAAGTGAGTTTTCTTTAAAGACTCAGTCAGAAGTAGTTAATTTACCTTCCCAGGAGCTAATGCCCCCATTTTGTATTGTAAGCCTCATTACCCGGTTATGTCACCCAGTTTAGAGTTGCAGTGTTCAGGCGTTACTGCTACTGTTAGAGAAGACACCAGAATCCAATTAAAAAAACCCACAGCAATATTAGAAACAACAAATTGGCTTTAGAGAGAGTAGTTACAACAGTCTGCCTAAAAACATGCTGTATTTCCCACCACCAGCTCCCTCTCTGCTGATGGGGCCTATTTTCTTTTCTAAATTATATCTGTCAGTTGTCAGCAGTTACAAATTTGATGCAAGAATTAGTGGAAAAAAACTTTCCAGCTTATGTGATAAACAACCTTAGATGATGATAATCCATAACCAAACCCTCTCTACTCTCACTTTTCCCCTGGGAGAGAGGATAAGAGAATAGCACATGGCAGATGTTACTTACTTTGCTTAATACAGTGCTTCACATCTTGCAGCACATTCATCTGCACGTCTAGAAGGTGCAGGTGTTTGCCTGTTGCTAATCCCTTCCTGTGCTTTCACTTGATAGCCCTGGAAGAAGTTGATAATTTCAATGAAAATGGTCGAGAAGACATATTTTACACTGGGTGGTTGTAACATTATGTGCTGTTGTTGTGTTGAAAAGCGGAGTTTGTCCAAGGCTTCCCAACAGTGTGTGCAAAATTGAATTCTCCATTGCCAGCACTGCTGGATGAGTCTTGGCCATTTCTATTAAGAGAAGTGAAATTGGAGCTGAGGGGAGAATGACGGGGCGGGAACAAGCATTGCTAATCTTTTTGTTCTCTGGACAGGAGGGGTTGAGGAAACAACTGCTGGTTTTGAGACAATTCATACTGCAACCTTTCTTCAGCATTATCTACCATTCCATTCACCCTTTCTTTGCCTCAGCAGTCATCCCAGCCTGGCATTTTGGGACTCTGATGGGAGCAAAGAAGGGTCAGAGACAATGGCAATTGACCTGGCAATCTGCTCTGGTTTGCTTTAGCATAGGGCTGCTCTAATTTAAAGATTGAAGTAGATTCTTACTGATATATCCAATGTACGTAGAAGCTTGGGACCTGAAAACACCTCCTATAATTATGTATTGTAGGAGGTATATTTGCCTGTAGACCCGTATCCATATGTGGGCACAAGTACGTATGCCTAAGGGAAGCTGGCAGCAGCCACTTGAACATGCAGGTGTGGTGTGGGCCACACAAGCACAGAGCCGGGTGTGCTGTGCCTCATCTGCACACTGCCAGCTTCTCTCTCAGTTCTGCAGGGCTGGAGGGGTGATCAGCTAAATTTACAGTTGTGCAGGAAGGAGGAATGTGTCCCTTTTGTGCTTCTCTTGTTGGGTGCTCCATTTTTCTCTCTGCTTTTCTGCCATTTCGCCTTTTTCACTGGAAAAATGCTCAAAAGTACCTACATTATTTGGGAGCCCGAATGTTATTTTCAGGCTGAGCTAGGTACTGTGATCCTACCAGTCTCCTAAATCATGTTGAAAATACTATGGTGGTGTTCAGGGAACTGGACTGGTAACCTTGCGCTGGCATTTCATTCCCTGCTTCAGAAAAAATGTTTGAGGATTTATTTAAGGATTGTGCAGTTAAGCATGTATTTAAGTGTTTCACTGAAGCAGAGTGTGTTTAGCCTTAGAGTGTTTACATTTATTATACTTCTGTAAGTAAATTTGTTAGGTTTCAGTAATTTAATCTGTGCCTCTTCTGGACAGCTTGAGGTGTTTTAAAATAGCCTGAAGGATGTTGGTCTGAAGTTTGTTGTCTATATCAGAAGTGTTTGAGAAAGGTACTGAAATCATAAAGACAAAATTGATCTAATAGTTTTCTACAGAGATGGTAACTTGTTGGCAGAAGGTGGTGCTGTTACCTGATACTGAAGCAGATAACTAACTCCCATGTCAGTGAACTTCTGCTAAACAAAGTCCCTGAGTAGAAAAAAAGATTCCCCCCACCCCTGCAGGCATAGATCTGATGCATGAATAGATACAGATGAATTTTCCCAAACTCTGAGATATAATAGTCTTCTTAATTAGAAGGCAGATGGCCATGCTAGTGTTTCTTCCAATATAAAGTAGAATATGAGATGAACTTTGTTCTTTAGAGGAATAAACAGAGCTATACATTGCTTTTAAATGGAGTGGCTCATTTCACTGAGAAGTTCACGTGGACTGGATTTAACAAAAGCCAAAAGCAAAAAATGATTGATATGTGACAGCTGAAAGTTTTGAAAGTTTGTTTTCATGAGCAATATACTGTCACACTGGATAATATCAGAAGTCACAAGAGAAACTTTGCAAAAATCCAAAGAGAGCTTTTGGTTGGGAATAGCTCTTTTAAGTTCTGTCTTGTCCGTTGATAAAATAGTCATTCTGCTCAAGCTGACAGGTGTTGCATGGCAGTGGTTGGGTGAATGGAGCAATTCTCACGTGTAATGCATAAATAAAAGACTTCCTGGCTCTTCAGAATGATTACAAGCCTCCAAAAACATCTAGCATCTTTTTGAAAAGGAAAAATAAAAAGTAGCTAATGATATAATAGATAACAGGTCTCATTTTTAAGCCTTCTGAATATACATAGATCATATTTTTAAGCTTTACATTATAATGCTAAAATTTAGAAACTTCTTTTTATTTTAAAAAAATTATACTTTTTTTTTTACCTTCTTCTATGACTGTGGGACTTACAGCACTGCAGCAACACACAGGTGTACATAGAAATTACTACTGTATTATTTCTCATAAAAGATATTAGTTGAGGGGTTAGAAATGGTGAGAATGGAATGTTTTACCTATTTCTGGATTAGAGTACTCAGACATTATTGTGATTTTACTCCACTTGCAGTTCCTAATTTAGAAAAATATTATAATGTGAGAAAGGCTCTTCCTGAAATAGGTCACTGGTAACTAGTGGCAGAATCTATGTTCCAAAGAGTTTTAATAAGTTTTCAAAATCAGAAGAGCTGGAAAGTTTAAATATACATCCAAATTTATATCCTGAAGAGAGACCAAACTTCAAACCTTTGAAAACCTTTGCTCATTGATAATCCTTCTGTAATTTAAGATAATTTTAAACACAAGCCTCTATAAAAGAGAATTTCACATGTGAGATTCACATGTGTTAGGAGAGAAAACTAAACAGTGAAATGAAAGTCCAACTCATGAAATAAATCTTTTGGGAATCATGATATCTGTTAATCTGTATCAGCAAGGAAAGGACTGGTGGATTAGGAAGGGTGAAAAATATTTCTCCTCCTTGGGATTATTATCCCTTTTGGTATGGCAGCTGTAGATAGGAGTTTCTGATACAGTAAGTGGCCAGAGCTGGGCAGCAGACCCGAGTGCCTGTATGGACTTGGAATTTCAGAGGTGAATTTGTACATATTTCCAAAATTCAGAAAGCTCAGCTTTGATCTTTTTGTTAAAATAGCTCCATGAATGTACAAATAGCCAATAAATATCTGCCCTTTTATGGGGAGGTGTGTGCCTGGCTTTGAAAATCTGGCTTTTAGAGACACGGCACCATGCCATACCGTTGGAGAAGAGAAACAAAACTGGTCAGATGCTATTCAAGATACAATTGAGTCTGAAATTGAAAGGCTCTTGCAGGATTTTCAGACCTTGAGCATAAGGCTTCTTTTTTTTTTTCAAATTGGATTTCACGGTTGAAACTTGGTGTAAGAATCTTGAGACTAGGGAGCAAATAGCTTTTTATGGAGATTTGAATTACATTTTACACTTGAAAAATCAGTCTAAGCAGTGAGTGAAATAGCCTGGTATTTTGTCTCTGTGCCAGTCCTCTGTTGCTCTCGTCCTGGCCAGAGCAAGCTACAAGGCATCTTGAGTGGTGTGTGACTATGGCAGAGCAGTGGGCAGCTGGCTAAATGGAAAGAAAACATGAAGAACTGATGCTTCCTCCTTCTTTAAAGCCCTCCTTAAAAGCTATTTAAAAATCTGAGGATTTTAGTTCTCATTTACTCTGGCTTGGTCAAATGATACAGCAAAGAGATGTGGGCTTGCTTACAGTTTTCTGCTGCCAGCTTCTCAGCATGAGCTGTGGCATTGTATCAGGGCAGTCCATTTCATTAACTTCAGCTAAGTCTCCTCTACTGACAAGTGTCATCGCCACTTTAGTGGACTATTTAAAGCCTGTGTCCTGTGATTTTTTAATGTTCATCTGATCATCATCACATGGACCATGTCCCTTCAGTATGTGAAAATCCAACAGTTTTCCATAGCTGATGTTGGTTTTGGAAACACAAGTGGAGCAAGATTTCAGGCAGTCTTGAACTCATCTGCAGTGCTCAGTGCTTACATTGGAACAAATCACTCTGAAGTCACTGCAGTTTCCCATGGTGTCTGCTGAGAGATGTATCTCTATTTGATTCCATTTTTGGTAATATTTATCTACTGCAGAGGTTAGCAAACATAACTGCCAGTTGGTTTATGAACTGAAGAGTTCATAAGCTTGGTGCTTATTTCCTATTGTTTTGTGACTTTTACTGCATCTCTGGAGAAATGGATGATTTTACTGTTATTTTCCCTCAGAGCATAACTGTAATTCGGGGCTCTAAATTAAAAACTTTAAGCACAGATCTCCCAACCTTGAATTCTCACTTGTCAATGGGGGGAAAAAGAAAATCAGCCTGATGGTGGCACAATCTAGCCCCTTAAGTAATATCTACTCAGGTGTGTTATCCTGATCCTGTAGAAAGCAGTTAGATGTCATCTATGATCATCTGTTTTCTCATTTTTGTGTGTGTGTTGCTAAAAAGCAAACCTTTCCCGCAACTAATTGTATTTGCTAATTATCTGTGAAAAAGCAATTATCTCCAGGTGATGCAATTCTTTGGGAAGGCTTTTTTAATTGGCAGAGATGGAGAAATAATCTCTTCTCTGGATGTTGTTTTCAGAAAAATCTTCCCAAATATTGTACCTGATGTATCACATTAGACACATCAGATTGGGTTGCATCAGCAATGTTGCATTACATCACATCACCAAGGTAATGTGCTGTGACAGACTTGCAATGCAATGTGTCAGCTGGAAAATGGGGAAAGATGTGATTTCCTAAACAAAATGCTTCTTAAGCTTTATGGTATTTTCCTCTCCTCCAACTGAAGACAGGTCTGTTAATGTTTTGAGGTATTTCTTAAAAGAAAATCCTCTCGATTGCCTGTTGAAGAATTCTAAGCATTTTTTTGTCTCCTGCTTCTCCATGGATAATTAACAAGTCTAGAAAGAAAGAACTTTTTTGCTACTTCCATTTCTGTACCCAGATTATAGTATGTCTGTTCCCCTGAACTTTCAGTAATTGGAGAAAGAATTTCCTAGGAGGAGGAAAGTTCTTAGCGTTTGTATAGCTCTCTGTCCAGTGCCTGATCTTTTACCTTAACTCATGCAACATGCTTCATATGAGGAACGTTGAGGGAGTAGTTCTGTACAAGTAAGGTTTAGGATCACAGTGATAAGGTTGCACATATATAGAGAACACATGGCAGCAATGCATGTACTCAGTCAGACCTGCAATGAGGGTTTTGTTTTGTTTTTTTTTAAGCACATAACTGACTTATTGTGAACATCTTCTACTGGGATAGCATTGATGTACCTTACTCCACCTTCCTTCATGACTATGGCCTTCTCTGCAGCAGTGATAGCAGACAGATATTACAGACTGTCTTTTTTGTTGGAAAGTCATCCTTTGGGGATGTATAGGAAGACAGAACTTGCATTAGCCAAGGTATTTCACGAATCCTCAGTACAGGATGACTTGGCTAGCTCAGGAGAAAGAGGACAGTGCAACACACGCTGAAGTTACCAAGACTGATGTGTGCCCAGCCAACCTTACAAAACAATTACCATCTGTTCACTGTTCTTGGAATGAGTTTCTACTCTAATGCAGTTGATGGCAGTTAGGCATCTTTGACAGAAGACTTGGTTGTGGTCTTGTTGGGAGTCTGAAAAGAGTAGAGAAGGTGGGCACAAAGAGATGAGACAGAAGTGCAGGTGAAGGAGATAAAATTAAAACTGTTAAGCAATTTAGGAAAGGAGGAGTTATGAAATCCATGTTAAAGCAAAAGTTTTCACCGTCTGCGCTGTCAGAAATAATGTATAGCATCAGTTGCTTCCTAGTTGATTTATTTTAAAATAATTGTCTACTTTTTCATGAGGTACTTAGTGTTGTCTGATACTGAGCCTCCTTTCAGGCATACATTATGCCTCAGTGAAACATCAAAACCAATATACAGAGAGTTTCTGAAGAGGGAAGTGCTATACAATAATGATGAACATATTGTCCTCAAGCTGTGGAGGTTAACAACCCCAGATTGATTTGGTATTTCTGCATACTGAAATAAGAAGAATTTATATGTTTGCTCTCATTTTAGTGAGCTCTTGTGATTCATTACTTTGGCACTTCAGAGTTCAGAATAGTCACTTGTCTCCTGCAAAGCAGCACCCTTAACTGTGTTACTATTTGGTTGCTCATTATTGTCTCAGTTCTTTCTTTTTTATTGCTGCACAAATACACTTTGGTTTCACAATAACTTGCCTAATGTTGCTTTCTGTAGCATTCATTGTCAGAAGGATCAGGGTTCTGGTGTACTCAGAAAGAAATCAGCTATGTAAATCTATAATAGCATTGCTGTTTAAACAATGTCTTGGATCATTAAAACTGAAGTAAAAAGAAAAGTGTTTGTGTACCTATGGATACCTTTCATTTTACATTCAGTAGGGTTTGTGTTTTGTTTTTTTTTTCTTTTTATAAAATGGCAGCAGTCATGTAGAAAACACTTATCTTTTTGCTTACTTTATGTAGTCTTTAAGGACAATACAGCCACTTTACAGTTTGTCCTGGGTAAGGGAAAGTACATAATTGCTGTGCCCTAGGAACAGCCAGGGAAATGAATTGAGTTGAAGTCTCTAATCTTACCCTGACAACCTACACTCCTTGCTCTAAGCAGGTGTTGAGACCATTAAGAATAAAGATATTTAAGTAAGTATTCAGGTGCCTAAAGATGCAAATGAAATCACAATGTTTTGATGGTTTTTTTTTTTTTGGTTTTGTTTTGTTTTTGTTTTTTTTCCCCAGAAGTGAGAGGTAGGCCCCTTGCATTAATTGAAAACCAGAGAAGCTGAATGCCTGTTCCTCTCTAGCCCTCTGCAAAATGTGCTATATGCTTTGTTGCACCCATAAGTTCCCCCAACACTTCCACTAACCTGGGTTCTATTTAACCTGGATCGTATTATATCACTTGAATCCCTGGCTCCGTATCCAGACAGTGTCCAGGTAGTGTGAGGCCATCTCGTATCACTCACCTGGATTCATGGGTGGAGATATCCATGCAAGAGCCAGGCTCTGTATGAAATGAAATGCATCCTGAAGTGCCTAATTGGTCTCTACTAACTATATTAGAATTCCTTTGGGACAAGCTTAGAAATGGATGTTTCTAGAGTTGCAGCTGCCTTCACTCAGGAGAAGCATACTTTAAACAGAGGGGCAATCTTAGTGCATATGACACTTGTTTTCATCAAAATTTGTACTTTCTATCCCCTGTATGTGTAAGTCATTTGGATTACTATAAAAACGTTCCTAATTTTGTCTTTTAACCAAATATTAACCTTGCTTTCTATTTACTAGCTGGTATTGACACACACTAACCCTTTCTGTGTATTTAGAACCCCTAATCTAAGCCTTTTCTTTAAACCTGTTATTAATTCTACCTTTTATGTCTAAACCTGATACAGAAGCACAATTAACTGCTTTACTTAACATGCAAGGTTGTAAGTGATCTCTATGATACCACTGACATTAAGAAAGTAAATTCATTTGCATTAGTCTCATTACAAGCTAATCTTTATACAGTCTTTGGTTGGTAGAACCAGCAGCAAACGTGTATTACAGAATTAATTTTAAGAGAGTTATAAGAACCATGTTACATAATGGTGATATCAGATGAGAATGGAAGAATCCACACAAGACTTTCATCTCCCTCAAGCCAAGATATTGTCCTTTATTCTGTAGTTTAAAAGAAATCCTTAATCACACTGTCAACATCTCCTTTTCTGCTCTTCTGATTATAGATAGATTCTTTTAGCAAGAGTGGGAAGTAGAGAAGTTCTGTTAACAATGAACAAGAGCTACTTTTCCTACTGATTTAGGAAGACAAGATCTCAGTTCTTTAGCTCCATGGTTTTAGACTTCCTCTGTGGTGAGTTCCTAGGGGAACAGTATGTTCAGATGTTTTGTCAGATGTAGCCAGGAGTCTTCTGTGATGAGACTCACAGAGAAATCACTCAATGGTTACTTGCAAGTAGAACTGGGAAACAAATTGGTGATACATGTTGGTGAGTGTCTGAAATGGTGACTCTTCCCTGATCAAGCAGACACATCTTTGGAAAAGTAAAGCAGATAACTAGGTAAGTCAGCTAATTATGTGCTTTACACTGTGAAAAGCAGGAATTTAACACCATTTTAAAAGTAGTAGTAGTAGTGTTTGCGACAGCAAATGACTAATGTATGACTAAGGTTTCTACAGAAGCTGTGAAGTGAAGCTAATGCTCAATTCTTGGTAGATTTATAAAGGCTGTGATCAGCACGTATGCTAAAACAGAGGTATGAGTTTCAAAAACCTTGAGAATAAGGCTAAATTCCAGGGTTTCGGGACATTACCATATCTGAGTGAGATTTGTAATAGCAATGCCAAGGACATGATAGAAAAACACTGAACCACCCACTCCGCTTCAGGAAGATTTCTGCTTTCACGTGTATGCAATAGACACTCAGGAAAGCACTGAAGGACTCCAGCACACAGAATAGCTGCTGAGGAACCTGCAAGATACCACCTTTAGAAAAGTGAGACTGAAACTAGCAGTGAGACAAGGGTGGGAAAAGAAGAACGAAGGTATTAGAGAAGCTTCCACATGGTCTACAATATTAATGTGAAGAACTCAGTACAGCAATGCCTTGTGAGCACCCTCTTTTCAGAAGGTTGCTGGAGATTTGCATAGCTAATTTGCTTGTTTCAGAGTTCACCCAAGCTTCCAGGGAAAAGAGGCAGATGTATCCTTTCAGGGCAAGGCAATAAGGTTGTACTTTTACCCCTGTGTCCTAAAATGTGGATGTACTGGATGTGAAGCCTTGAGGTTCCTGGATAGAAAGCACCTGAACTTAGCACTCATTAAAGAGTTAGTTTCTAACCACTGCATTCTTGATAAGTAGCACATCAGTAGGAGGGCAAAATAACAATTGCTGTAGGCTTGGAGAAGCTTTTGCATTACTGCTCCTCCAATTATTTCCTCTTTTACACATGTTCAGCAGTCTCTCGCCTCTGTAATTACCATGTTGAACACTGCAGCTATTAGATACAGCCACTAGACTTTTAACAAGCCATCATTATTTGTATTTGCTATCTTACAATTTAATAAAAATGTCTTTGAGAATAGTGTAACATTTCTTCTTTACAACAAACTTACGGACATGGGTATGGACACATGCATGTAAAAGCAGTTGCAGCCATAGACTTTGCTAAGGAACAGTGAAGAACCCAAGAGTAGAAGAACATGGAAGCTAATGCATGCTATGGTCCCAGTTTGAATGCTTTAGTTAAAAGTTATTCATAATATCTCTACTTTTCCCTTTCCTTGAGAATTAGTGGCTGAGGATGCTGTCCCAGTAAAACTGAGCCCTAACATCTGGAAGATAATTGCCAAATTAGAAGGCATATAGATATCTGAAAGTCTCTGAGGTCTTATGCTGATGACAGATGTGAGGACAGCAATGTTCTGTTGTCTGTTCTTGAACATCTAAAGTAGTGGGGAAGGCAGTTTGAGAAGATTTGCCTTTTCCCCCTGCTAGGAAAATTTCTTTCCTGTACTCTGTGCTCTTGTAATGGTACTGAATACTAAAGAGGTGTAATTTTGTGTACACCCAGGCAAGCAGGTTATCTGATTAGCTGGTAGATTTTTCTATGCTAACCCCAGGTGTCCAGGCAGAGCAGGCATTTAAAAACTCATCCATCTCTTGTCCTACTGTCTTTGAATTTGCATAATTAAAAGTGAATTACTTGCTGTATTTTCAATATGTGCTGTGAAAATGCATGAAAAGCTGAAAAATTACAGCAATCCAGTAATTCATGTCATGTCTCATTCAGAATTACAGCTTTCCAGTGCCAGCTCAAACACTGAGGATTCCCTGCCACCATAAAGCTATAATTGCTGAATTAATAACAGCGGGTTTTGGAGAGTGACTGCACAGACTCTCTGACCCAGGTAATAGAAATACTCATGTTAAAGTGAAGTTGATACATGTGACTTAATCTATTTCATATTGGGCTCAAGTAGTGAAGATCATTGCTTTCCTTGCCGTAGGATGTTGTGAGAACTGCAGCAATGTGTTACTCTTCAGATTTAGTTTAAGCCTGCTGCATTGGTTAGCCAACAGGGATTAGAAATTAAATTTTCAGGGACCAGCCAGGATAGATTTCCTTTTGTCAGAGGACTTGTGCCCCAGATCTGCTAGTCTGCTCAGCACTCCTGGGAGGTGCAATTCTCCATCCAGTCGCAAAGGCATGGAGAAGAGGATGTAAAGGGAGATGCTGAAAGGCTTCTACTAACGTTTCATTGCTCCAGAATTTTATTAACAACTACTAAAAAAACAGTTCTTCTCCATCACCTTTCAATTTGAGAGCAAATTCTGCAGCTGCTGCTCTTCACAAAATGCAGTATCTTGTGGCTTCCACAGCTATGGTGCTCATAAGGACTGGGACTCTACGTTTATTTTGGCAAGTTTTGTGATTCTTGGTCACCACTATAAACTGATTCAAGTCATTAGAGATTAATTGACACATGTGAAAGGATCTGCTTGTAGCAAGGAATTTATTTAGTGAACAACTAGGATTGTTGATTGGTTTTCAACAAGGATAAGTGTAGTCCTACACCTCGAAAGGAACAACACCAAGTTAAGTGTTAACTCTTCAGGTTAGGGATAGACCTGCTGGAAAGCAGCTCCATGGAGACAGACCTTGGTGTCCTGGTGGACAATAAGTTATCCATGGAACAGCAGTGTGCATTTGTGGCTAGGAGGGCCAGTAGTATCCTGGGGTGCATAAAGAAGAGTGTGGCCAGCAGGTCGAGGGAGGTTCTCCTCCCCCTCTCCTCTGCACTATTGAGACCACATCTGGAGTATTGTGTTCAGTTTTGGTCTCCCCAGTTCAAGAGGGATAGGGAAATACTGGAGAGAGTCCAACAGAGAGCTAAAAAGATAACGAAGGGACTGAAACGTCTCTCATATGAGGAAAGGCTGAGGGGCCCGGGGCTGTTTAGCCTGGAGAAGAGAAGCCTGAGAGGGATCTTATTCATGTTTACAAATATTTGAAGGGTGGGTGACAAGTGGAAGGGTCCAGTCTCTTTTCAGTGGTGCCCTGTGTTAGGATGAGAGGTAATTGTTGCCAGCTCAAATACAAGAAGTTCATGAGGAAAAACTTCTTCACTGTGAGAGTGACAGAGCACTGGAACAGGCTGCCCAGAGAGGTTGTGGAGTCTCCTTCTCTGGACACTTTCAAGACCCTCCTGGGTCTGTTTCTGTGTGACTTGTGCTGAGTGCTCCTGCACTGACAGGGGAGAGTTGGACTCCATGATCTCCAGTGGTCCCTTCCAACTCCTACCATTCTATGCTTCTGTGAACTATTCACATTGCAAAGATTAGCTATGTGTGTGACCAGTGAGACACTGGACTTCTCAGCTCAGGATCTTTGCAATAGTCTCACTGAGATTGTTTGTAGGCTGTGGATAAAAAGAACTGGCAGTTTCCAGGGCTGGCAATCTGGTTCCTTTCGTAAGAGTTACCATCATTAATTAAAATCTCTTTTTCTGTCTAATTATTTCAGCTCTAATTCTCTTGCAGATTCATAAATAGTAACATCCTATTCTCCTGGAAAAAGTTCATTTTTTCTCCCTTTGTCGTTGTCCTCATTCTCTGGCCTCTCATGACTTAAGGTAATTAAACTTCCAGAGTCTAGGCACCTCTCTGAAATATTTAAATGTAATCAAAGAGACTCTCATGCGTCTTTTGCCTGCAAAGCTCAATGAGAGTTTTGAACACAAAGGCTGTGCTTTACCCTTCTACAAATAACTTCAATAGGGGGGCCAGGCTCGGTAAGGGATCAGTTCTTTCCACTCTGGCTCGCTATTACTCAGACTCTGTACTACTGAGTTTCAATTCTAAGAGCAAACATGTCAAGAATTATAGCTTGTAGGCACTGTGAAAGGTATTTAACATGATTTTTGTACTTCTTTCTTTGCCATTTAACGCTAAGATTACAGCATTTATTGTTAGATATTGATAATTCTCTCAGCTGAACTTTTGCATCCAGCAGATGATTTCTGCAGAATATTCCCATGGAAGATACTCACTGATGTTTGTACATTCATGAATGCATCCAGGCAGAGTTGCTTGGCTTATTTAACATTAATGGAGAGGAGAAAAATCTTCCCAAAGCTGGTGTCACAGTTTAGGGTCAGGGTGGCCACGTAGACCTATAACAGACACTCTCTGTTAACCCCCTCCCTCCCCAAAGGAGAAGAGAAAAGGAATAAGGGAGAGAGATGTAGCAATTAGAAAAGTAAACCAGGACAGCTTTAATGAAAATGAAATTAATAATAAAAAATGGAATATATATTAATATATACAAAACCAGCATTGAACCCATGGTTCAATGGTAATTAAGTCACCACTGATGCTGTGGAGCAGGCACTGGGGGTGTCCCAGACTGGGCCCCACAGCAGACGGGAGCTGTGTTCAGGAGCTGGATTCTGGTAACAGGTTCAGGAACACACAGATAGGGATCAAAGGCAGAATGGACAGAGTCCTCCTTGGATGCTCCGAGGAAGGAACCAGAAGAGGACCTGAGCCAAGCTAAAGCAAAGCTGGCAAAGCAGTCCAAGAGTAAAGAGCCACAGACCCTTCAGATCCCTCAGCCTCATGCTGAATATCACATATATGGGATGGAATACCTTGTTGTTCAGTTTAGGGTCACCTGTCTTGTCCGCTCTTCCTTTCAGGTGTGGCCTTTCACTTTTCTGCACCCCTCAATCTGGTACACAATATCCAGCAGTGGCCTTGGTCTGTACACCAATCCTTGGTAGTGACTCTGAAGTTGAGGTGTTGTCACTGCTAGAAGCAGACACTGTCTGTGAGAACAGGCTGCTGCCTTCAGAAAGTGCAGTTGGTGAAAAGAACTGAGCTGAAAAGTAAAATCACTGAACAGAATTGGTTCTGTTCTCACTCAAACCAGGACATCCAGATATGTACAGCACTCTGGAGACACAGATCTAACCAGCCTTACAGACAAGAGGTTTAGAATGTGACCAGGATGCTCACTAATTACAGAATCAAAGAATGGTAGGGGTTGGAAGAGACCTCTGCAGATCATCTCATTGAACCCCCCTGTGAAAACAGGTTCACCTAAATCAAGTTGCCCAGGATTTCATCCAGGCAAGTTTTGAAAGTCTTCAGGGAAGGAGACTCGCAGCATCTGTAGGCAGCCTATTCCAGTGCTTTGTCACCCTCAAAGGAAAGAAGTTTTTCCTTATGTTTATGTGGAACTTGCTGTGTTCTAGTCTTGTCCTATCACCGGGCACTATGAGAAGAGTCTGACCCTGTCCTCTTAACACCAGTCCTTTAGATACTGACAAACATTGATAAGATTCCATCTCAGTCTTCTCCAGGCTAAACAGCCCCATGTCCCTCAGCCTTTCCTTATAAGAGAGATGCTTCAGTCCTCATCTCTGTAGCCTCCATTGGACTCTCTTCAGTGTTTCCTATTTCTCTCAAACAAGGAAGTCCAGAACTTGATACAATACGCCAGAAGTGGCCATGCTAGGGTGGAGTAGGGAGAGAGGAGAACCTTCCTTTGCTGAACCATAACATTGTACCATTAAAAGAGCCAGTGATGTCTGAATCATGACAAAGAGCTGGGGAACTTCACTGAATGCTTTTATTTTGAGGGGAAAAAAAAAAATCCAACTTCTTCCTCCAAAAACATGGAGGTGCCAAAGGTACCACGGATCTGTGGAGGTCACTCTTCAACAGCATCTTTGCTCACACCAAAGAACAAGCAGGAGAACAAAGATTGGTACTCCAGCTGTTTTCTTTCTTGTTAAGCTACATGGTGAGGAAAGACAAAATCAAGGTCTACTGCCTGTTGTAAAGCATGGAAGAGAAATACCAGCTATGGGATAACTCACAGGCTAGGAAGATCTGTCAGATCTGCTCTTCTGCCAGGAGTGAATTTTTGCCTTGGTCCAAGGTGTGTGAAGTCTTTCTGGTTTCCTAAGCCAGTAAATATATTTTCAGCCAAATCTTGCCATTTATGGTACATTTATAAGCAAGACTTCCACTAGCAACACTTTTAATGGCTGTTAGGCCCTGAAATGATGTCTAACAAACCAATTGAATTCTGCTTAGAAGTAATTAGTTCTGTGAGCCACAAAGATAACAGGATTTCCAGTCTCCATGTCCTGCATTTGTCTCTGGATATATGGAGACCTCGTTTGTCTAGTTACCATGGTGTCTATTTCATAAAATTTGTGTGAATGTTAATATCTTGACTATGCAAGATATGTGTTCAGGGAGGCTTTGTGATCACACAAAACTTCAGAAAGAATAAAAGGAATCAGTTTTTCTGGATGTTTCCGTTGTCTGTACCAGAAAGGAATGGTAGAACTGGAGTAAAGGAAAAATGCACGTCCACAGATCACAAGCAGAAAAGGAGGTATTTTGAAATACTTTGATGGCTACAAGAATGTTGTCTCCTTCCCAGTGCTGTTTTTTTAAAGCTCAGTAGGCAGCAAAATGAAATGTTTTACAGTTTTATCAAGTGCAGCAAAGTCACTGCTATTATACTTACAATTTCATGACCTGGTAAACAGATACCTTTGGTCTTAAGGGTTTAAGTGTCAGTGGTGTAGAAAACTGTTGATCATGCTGCTTTGTGAAATGGAAGCTTCTTGATAAGAAATGTACCGTACCTGAAGCAGCATCACTTGATATTTGCCCTTGTAGAGCATGACCCTGTGGCCAGTGTTTTTAGTGGGATCAGAAGGAAGAAAACTGGTGAGATGGTTAATCTGGAGATTATTTCTGTATTTCAGTGTGGGCTGTATTGAATATGCAAGGACTGTGATTCATTCACATGGCAGTAGCGGATTTTTGCTTTGGTCCAGTGTACACACTTTCTGGTTTCCAAAGCCAGTCAATACAATTTCAGCCAAAGCTTGCTGTTTATGGTGCATTTACCAACAAGACTTCCAAGAACAACACAGGGGCTGTTGGGACCTGAAACAATGAGATCTAACAAACCAACTGAAAACCTGAGTTTTCTTGGTGGGTACATAAAACCATCTGCAAGTCCTGTAGATCTGGTGTTATAAATTAATCAGAGATATGAGAGAAATATGTTGGAGAAGAAACCCCATGGCCTTGAATTTTCACAGAAATCTTTTTGATTTCACCAGTGAATAGCTTTATGGTATTCTCACTGTGTCTTATCTAATGTGTTATTGATGCTATTGCATTTGCTTTCAAACACAGTCATTAGAACATTTAATTTGCAGCAGCTGTAATTTATATTTGTAATTTTGTCTAAGATCAATAAAGGAAACTGGAGAGATTTATAGTCCTAGTTTCAACTAAGATAAATTGAAACAGGCTCTATTTCCCTCAAAAGCTTTATTTAAACAGCATTTTAAAAGAACAAAATGAATTAGATGAGATATTTGCATGCAAGTATGGGTAAATAATCCCTTGTGTCTGGAAGAAATATTGTAAAGTGTGAACATGGTCAGTGTATTCTTCTCTGAAATACAAATAAACTCCTGGGAAATGTTACCTTAATGTAGGATCTAATGGGAGTCAAGTAACCATTTCAAAATGTTGACAGCAGCAGTTGATTAATATCCTTGGTACCTGTGGTATTAATACCTCATAATAAGACTGCAGCTGCATGTTTTAAATACTATCAACATCAATCTGAGAGTGGAAAACAAGACCCTGAAAGCACAGCTCTTTCTTATTTTACAGCAATCCTTGAACACGGATTGCAGAAATGTGTTAATAATTTTTGAAAAGTGTATTCATTTATGAAATACGCTCCAAGCACTGCCTCATGCATGGGGAAGAGATGCCTCTCCCATACAGTAATTAGCTGAGGGATTATGCTGGGCAGAAGAAACATGGCCATGGTCAGGCCAGCTCAGGGCTGTAGAACTTCAAGATGAATTTTGTGGGGGGAAGGAAGAAATGCCTCATGAACCTTCATTGTCTTGCAAAGCATCACGATAGGATACCGAGTCATGGACCAAAAGAGCTGAGGATAGGGGGATATCAGTGCAGCTGGCTCAGGACAGAGCACAGTTTAGCAGCTTGTGGGTGTGCTCAGCCCTTTCTCTCTGAAGACTTTCTTACACAATGCCCTTGGGGAAGGGAGTGTATTCTTTCTCCATCCTCTGTTAATTTGATTTATGCCTAGTCCAGCTGCTTTTTGCCAATAGGCTGCTGGTTTTGCTGTGTCAGGGCACATGTTACTCTGCAAGGTAACCAGACTTGAAATTTCTGCTGGTTCGAATATAACTCTTCTTCCTACTGTCATGTGGTCACATGCAAATGACAGATCTCATACTGAAGAGAAAGATAGTTTGTACTTCTCCGTGGTATGAGGAAGAAAGTTTCATGATAAGACCTTGACCTCATTGGTAGTTATTTTTATTGATAGTTTTTTTCATCATTGTGGTGTTTCGACTTGGAGTTTTGCCAAACTCCTGCACTCCTTCTGGGTTTCATTCGGCTCAGAGCCTATGTCCTGAATCACCATTTGTCTCAGAGCTTCTGGATTTGTGGTGTTCATGGACTCACATGAATATGTTTGGTATGTGTCATGGTGAAAGGAAGGGGTAGCCAGTTCCAGCCTGTATATAGCTCATCTTCCTCTGTCATTCTGGAAGATGCATGTCCAACTGACACAATTCTGCAGGTGTTTATCCCTATGGGGAGCATCCCAGGATGGAAACTGGTGCGTCTGCTCTGTGGTATTCTTAAATTGATAAAGTGGATGGGTGAAGAGAAAACCTCCCTATATTCTCTATTTGTCATCTCCCATGAAAGCTACAGAGAAATCAATTATAACCTGATCCATCTCTCTGTGTGTGCTGCATTTCATGTGAAATAGTCATCTTTGACTGCTGTCAAAGGAAGCTAGATACTGTCCTGGAAGAGACATACTTTCTCCTTTTTGTTATTGTGGTTGGTTGTTTATATTCAATTAATTCAATACGTTCAATATATTCAATAATTCAATACTACAGTGCTGCCATCTCTGTAGCACCTTGTAAAAAACAATTTTTGCTGTCAACACTGAACCAGCACCCTCTGTCTAGTCATCACAGGTGCTGAATTTTAGCATTATGATCTTGGACTTAATGTGATTAATGCTTGAACCTCAAAAAATTGCTATATGGACCACAAGACTCTAACCCCCATAATTATTTCTATTCTTATAGCTATTATTAATAATAATTGTATACATGTTAAGACAACTACTAGATATGCTAACAAGGGATTATGGTGTTAGAACAAAGACAGAGAAGTCCATGAAGGCAGACAGGCTGCCTTCCTCTAAGCACCATGTCTGGCAAATGGATGACACAGAGGCAAATGTGTTGAGGGGAAAAAAAATTGAGCGTCAAGGAGACATACTCAGCATCACATAGTGAATTTAATAGAAGAACTGAGTAGTAACCTGTAATCCTGAACCACTGCTAGGCTTACATCATTATCCTGTTCATCCAAACAAAGCTATAGCATATTGAAGTCCCAGATGCGTTGTTTATTGTCTGCAATCAGTTCAACTTGTCACTTCACCTACACTTTCTATTACCCAGTGTTTTCCTTAGAAGCTTCTAACAAAAGATTCAGGTGAAAGATTTCTTGAAAATGAATAGCTGTTTGTGAGTCAGTGCATGGTATTGGATTTCACCTGCCGTGGTTTTTGAAAGGAAGAAATTTAGAAGGAGCGATAGATAACACAGCCAGATTTAAATGACTGGTAGGTTAGTTTGAGGGCTTGTCAATACCATGGTATCCTTGTATCCTGTTGTCAGCCTGCAAGACTGTCTTTGAGCTTGCAGGCCTACAGCCCACATGAAGGCAGGAAGGTCTGTACTTTGTCATCACTAATGAGACCAGGGAAGTCAGTTCCCTTCCAGAACTTTATCTTTGTATATCCCTAGTATCTATCCTCTTCTGCTGAATAAATGCTGTGTGGGAATGCAAGGATGGCCAACTTTTTAAACTACAGTAAGAGAGATCTTCTGCTAAGGAAGGTTTACTTCTACTAAGGACTACTTCTAGTAAGCATCAACGGAGAAACTTTTAACCCCCATCCCTGCACAATCAAAGTATCTGGAGTGTCTTCTTCACTGCATTCCATACCCGATTTTTGGGGTAGAGGGGTACTTCTCTAAGATGTACTGGATTTTTCCTAACCATTTTCAAGGCTTTCACTTGTGGGTGAATACATGACTGAACTGAGCTTTGGAGTCCACTGCTTCAATTTGCTGAACATCAGTGTCAGGAGTCACAGCTGCACTCTGGAGAATGGCAGCCCCCCTGCTTTCATGTACCTTGCCAGTGTGGAGAGTGAGATAGAGAGACTGGAGCTATGTCTCCATGGCTTGGGTCCCTGGGGTGAACAAATGAAAGAAAGGGATGTTTAAGAAATATGTGCCATTAAGCCAGCATTTCAAGTTGCTGAATAATAGGCAGCATTGTGAAGCTTCTCCAGGGAGGAAGCTTCTGGTGGTAGCTCTCTCTGTGCCTCCCTGCTGTGAGTCATTGTGAACTCAAGTTCAGAGGAATTGGTACCAAGGAAAAAGCATTGAGATAATAACCTTGAAAAATCAGAAGAGAGAAGGAAAAAGGAAAGAAAAAAAATACACTGAGAGGAGCAGAATCCTGCCTCATGCTAAAAACATTCTGTAAATGAACTCCCATGCTTCCCAGCTATATACCTTTATCAAAGCTATCATCTTCCAAGGGTGGAGAGACATGTGCACTGAGATTTAAGACATAACATATTGTGCCACATGGCCTCAGCCAGTGGTTGGTAAGCTGCCAGTTTGCAACACAACTCATCAAGGCAATATAAATGTTTTTAAATCTTACGCTTGCAATTATAGGGAACAGTACGTTGTACTGCCTCAGGAGAAATAGTGTGCTGTGATTTTCTCTAAGCATGCAGGTCTCTAGTGTTAAGAACACTGATATCTATTCAAGCATGTTTTACCTTTTTAAGAGCCATAGACAATGCCACAGTGTGGGGGAATTTTGTGGTATTTGCTAGCTGCTGGGCCTTCTTTTCTTGGCGATAAACATATATTGTGTTATTAAGAAGGGCCCTTCAAGTTGCTGTTCTGATTTATATTCCCTTCTACACTGTTGCATGTATTTATTGTTTGCTAAAGGCTGACAGCCCTGGAGACCTAAGCTCTTTATTTCACAGAGTGAAATTCCTCTCACTGTAGAAGGAATGCCAAAGGCACTAATTGTCAATGACACTGTTTTACACAAAAAATACCCTTTCTGTATTTTCCAGACAGAATAATTTTGCCATGTGAAGGACAACTTCTGAAATGGAACCTGATTTGGAGAATCTATTTGACAGAGGCAATGGGACTTCAGCTTGAAAACCTAGATGAGCCCAAGTGAAGGTGAGGGAAAGAATGGCAATGATGTCAGGTAATGGGATCTTTTTTATTATGCCCTAACTTGCTTCTAAAGCCAAATGCTCTTTTCAGAGCAATCTTGAGACTGTGTAATCAAAGGTGACCAATAACCTTTATTTTATCAGTAGTACCTATATGCTAATGACATTATCCTTGTGAGGTGAGCTCAGAGCGGTTTACGACAGGAGCTTGGGCATGCACATCTCCACATTAGACATCATCAGAGCATAGGACTCAAATGTCAAAGATTTTTGATAAATTTTTATTAATCTTCAGTTTAAAATTATCTAATATATTCCAACTGAATTCCTTTAGTTCTCTGCTTTCCTCAGCACTGTATGGTTTATTAATAGGCATACCTGGTATCCACTGGTCTGGAGAGAACTCATATCTCCTTCCTATCCTAAAACAGTCAAACATGTTGGTGAACCTATTTTTACTATTTTAGGGACACAAAGAAAGAGCAAGAGGGAGATCCTCTTACAGAAAAATACTTGTCTAACTTTGCTTGTTGGTTTTAAATATGATCTTATCATATGACTCTATCACAACTTGCAAAATACCTTCCAAAAGCAGAATTCACAGAAGCTACTAACTAGTTACCAACAACCTATAAAGAGTAATATTGAAAGGGGGTTTAATTTACACATTTCCTTCTGTAAAAGAAAGGCCAGAATTTAACAGAAAGATGAATTTTCATCTTCTCTCTTACATTCCTTTAATAACTGCTTAAGTAGGTAGCATCCTCCAGCCTTGCTCATCTCAGAAATCCCAGAGAGCAGGGAGCTCCCCTTTAATCTGAGAAAGGATAGTAGCTTTGGCCCAGTATTTATACTGCTGTAGTGTTTTACAGGGATAGCTACAGGGCATCTACTCAAGAAACCTGAAAAGCAGATTTATTTTAATTACATCAATTTATGTTTATTAAAAAACCTCCTCAATAACTAACCCTGGTATTGAATTGTTCTGTATCTCTTCTTAATGCACTCAGACAATGTTTATTTAATTCCATTGACAGTAAGGGTGAATTTATAGGACTGTAATTCACACTTCTGTGAAAGGAAAAAAACCAACATGGAACTGTATTATTTGCTGTAAAAATGAAGTGGGGAAATTAATCAAAGCAAACTGTATATTCAATTTTAATAGTTTCCCTCATCAGAGTCTCTTAAGGGTGTGTTTTTTTTTTTTTTGCAATTACTCTAGGGCATCCAAAGCTACCCATTATGGAAAGTTGCCAAACAATATTGAAATAAATTCAAATGTTAGAGGATATTTTAACAGTGTAGTCTATTCACTTCCTTCTCTCTTTGATGTTGCTTTTATGGAGTAAAAAAATATTGAGTTTCCAAAAGAGCTCCAGATCTCCATTCTCTCTTTTTATTTATTTCTTTTTTTTTTTTTTTTTTTTTTTTTTTTTTTTTTTTTTTTTTTTTTTTAAATTAGAACCTTTTCTTCACCATTTCAGCACAGACTGTGTTTTTGGAATGAATATTCAGACCACTTGTGGTTCCTGAAGTGCCTGTCTGGATCACAAGTAAGAAAGGTGCCTCCAGCTAATCTGTTGATAATTCTTGCTTAGCCTTTCTATGCTTTGTTCTATGGAAAATAAAGTCTTCCAATAACTCACTCCAAAAGCAAAAAAAACCCCCTGAATGAACAAAAGATCTTATCACACCCCACCATCCTTCTTATTTTAGGAGGCTTTGATGTGTGAAAGTGGTGAGTCCAAATAACAAGGAAAGACTCGTTTTGTCAGACCCCACATCACAGAGTATCTCTGAGAGGAGGCCTCATAAGGCTGAAATCACTGCTGCCTCCTTCCTCTAAAGGGCAGCAGCTGTCTTCTCATGGCTCTCTTGCTGGTGGACTCCTATGAGCCAGGAGGCAACTGGCTTCTTTCTGCCTGCTTCCTTCCTAGAAGCAGCCGTGCTTGCCTTTCTGTGAGTTCATCCCAAGGTGTGCATCACACGCATGGGACTGGCAGGAGGGTTGAGTGAGATATCTTCCTCCTGTTCTATTTTTGTGGTAGGCACACAAACACAACTTCCAGGGGTGCAAAATTTTGCTAAAACCATCATCTACAGGAAGCTCTGTGAGCAAGAGACAAGTGTTAACCCTTGAGTTGTTTCTGTTAAATGCTCCCAGATTGAGACCATATTTTCAAGTCTATGCTTTCTTGAAGTGCATAGTGAATAGTTAAACCTGAGGAAAAAAAAGTTTCAAAGTGGATCTGATCTTTATTAGGAATGAGCAAAGAACTGCAACAAATTCATAGCAGTTTGTGGACTTTGGGGAGGGAGGAGGGCAGCAGAAGGTGTTTCTATGGAGCAGTGAATTGCATTAAAGAGTAAAGTGGGATCTAACAACACAATCTACTGGCTCATGGGGAAACTGTTTGTATTTAAGTTCATGTTTTTAAGAAATTGCTCTTTTGCAAGTTGAGTATAATACCTCTGAGATGTCAAGATTTCTTCCTGTGCTACAATAAATAAAAGTATGATGCTAAGAATTAATAAGTGGAGTTTATTTGTTTGGACAATCACCCTTCAGTATGGAAATGAAAGACACCAATGAACTTTGGCCTCCCTGTGTGAAGCTTTTGCAATGCAGTGATTATTATCAGATCTCAATAACTTCCAGTAGTGTGTAAGCAGCATCAACAACAGCTATCACACAATTTCATTGGGCTTTCAGATAAGCATCTAGAAGCAGAACCAGGTTTTAGAGGTATAAAGAATGCAATTACCATTTTAATATCTCTGCACAGGCAACAGGAAGATTAATTCTTGTATGTCTATTTTTGTGATTTTTTTCACAGGTTGGGAGAGATATGCAAAAAGATGGCGACAATACACTAGAAATAAATTAAGTGCTGCTGAAAGCTAATTAAAGGAGCTCAACTAGATAGCGGAATTGTTGGAAAAATAAAAATCTCTTGTACTTTAAATATCATGCTGTATTTTTGGTTTGGTTTCCAAAAAGACAGAGAATAAATTTTTATGTTAGTTATTTTTGTTTCTTAATGAAGTCCAAAGCAGCATTTTCAAAGCGTTTTCAAAGCAAGACTATATCTCAGAAGTCCAGAGAATAGAAAAAAAAAAATTTTTTTTTTTCTTTCCCTTTAGGCTGTATTTATTGTTATAACACTCATGGGTGTATTTATTGTTATTTGTCTATTCCTGTATTCTAATACATGGATACAGTGTGGTTTATAGCTTAATTTCCAGCTCATTCCCTGCTTTCTGACAAGGCTTTTAGATTTGATCCAATAGAAAATTAACTCAGTTTCTAAATGGTGTGGATACGTGACTATTGTACTGAGATCCAGTTTAAGAAAAGAAGTATAAACTGGCGAATCTACCAGAGATCTGGGCTTTTTCTGGGGAAAGGCAGTAATGTTTTGGCACAGAATCAGCAGGAGATTTGCTGCAAGGGGCTGGTGACCTTCTCTTTTCCTTTAAAACTTGATCTGAGCTGAGCATTTGTAGCTGTGCTGCGTCTGGGGGGTAGAGGGGGGGATGATGTATCATACACAGTCTGCACAGTGGTGTGCAGCATCATGTCAAAATCAAGATGGACTTGATAACTCTAATTAGTATTGTCTCCCTATAGCATGCTACCAGGGATATTGCTAAGATGCTTTGGGGGTCAGCAAGGTGGCAAAACAGCAAATGGCAATTGGCAAGAAGAAGAGAAACAAACCCTTTAAAGGGCACATTCCACATTTTTTCCTGTGTCTCAATCATTAGAGAAATTGAGCTTATATTTTAGACTGGAGATGAAGTATGGAAAATCCATGAGTTTTAGATCTTGCTACAAATTAATCTATTCACCAGGCAGAAATTTTTAAAAGTGGCTCAGGCTTGAAGTGTCATACTGATCTCTGCAAGCAAGAACAAATTCACAGCGGCTGTGCTGTCACATACAGCCCATCACACCTCTGACAGCTTGCTGCAATAGGAACAGATAGGTGACAAATTTTAATGACCCATTAATTTCACTGGTCACATTTATACAAATGCTTGGAACACTGATGTCTCCCACAGCATATTCCTGAGGTGTCTGGGGTTGTGTGCCAAAGGTGTTGAGATTGTTGCAGGTATTGCATGGTATTTTCTGATTTTGGGGATGTGAGGTGAGAGGGAAGAGGAAGGATGCAAAATATACATCCTCAGAGAAGATATATATAGAATATTTATATAGAATATAGAATATATATAGAATATTTAGCTGTGTTTGTCTAAATTGGATTTGTCTAGGGGTAATATGAAAGCAATAAACTTCTTACCACAATAATCTTAAAATTATAAAGTCATGCAGCTGAATGAAGTTCCTTAATACATCTGTATGTAAAATACTCTCTGATTTTGAACCACTCTTACTCCACTGTCTCTGAGGAGCTAGATTTATGACCACTCCATTAGTATCTGTTTTAATGACAAAAGTATGATTTAATGACATAAAATTAATTTTAGCTAGTGGGGGAAAGTAAGGGTTTTTTTTCTCCTCTGTTTTCCTTTTAGTGAAGAGGATAGCACCAGGTTCCTTTTTACTAGTAATCATCACCCATGGTTTGAAAGATAGTTTTCTTGGCATCCTTTCCCTGATGTTGCTTTTTCACCTAAGTATCAATATTAAATGCTCAAGAAGAAAACTATTTCGGAAAGCAGGGGAAAAGAAAGGATTTTTTTTCCCCAAAGTATCGCTGATGATGCTTCAGAAACATTTCTTTTAAAAACACGTATCTGAACTTTCCAGAAGTTTATTCCAGAGCATTTGCATCCAGGGGTTGAGACCTCCTCTTAGTGCCACAGGGAGTCTGGAATTACAAAACTCAACATTTCTGAGAAGTTTTAAGGCCCTGGTTACTCACCCATGCCTGCATCACCACCCAGAATGCCCAAGAGTCCTCTAACATAAAATCAGTTGGGAGCCCATTGCCATATCTTGACTGTGTCAGCAAGGAGATTGTTTACAGGCCAAGCACCAGGATGACTTGTGTGGGATGCTTTCTTCACGAAACATCTTAACTCTGCAGAGATAAGTCTGGGGTTGTCATCCTGCCTTGCTTTTTTAATGTGTTACCTCTGCTGTCTTGTAGTGGTTTCCTCTTTCTGCTGGTGCTGTTGATGAGCAGATTTCCGCACAACACTACATCTCCATAAATATTTTTAGGAGTCAGTATAGTGATCAGTAACATCTCCCTAGCAGATCAGACCACCACTGGCTCCTTGCGGAGTCCATGTTTAACTTGTGCTCTGGGGGTAAGAGCTGCTACAACACTGAAAGGCAGGGAGGGCCTAGCAAGAACCCCAGACTTTGATGTGAATTTCAGTAAGTTCTTTGCTAGCCCCCTTTGTCAGCTGGAAAATAGAATTAATACCATCCCCATGCCCTACAGAGTTTTTCTGATGACTCTTCCTTTCAGAAAGTATTCAAATTTTACTTAGTCTTATTAATAAAATTATCTAAACTGGGTAGACAAAAGCTGATGTGTATTTCTTGCACAAATAGAATTATGTATTTTAGTGAGGCTAAGCACTCAGCATCTCAGTTCAGTCACTCGGTAAGACTAAAAAAGAACTGGTCTTAAATGATTACACCACAGCTAGAAAAACAGGTACTGGATCTGCTCAGGAAGCCTTTACTTAAAAATAAGATAAAATTAGAAAATCTATAAATACAAGAGAAGTATGTTAGTAATTTCTGTTTAATTTAAACAGACCTTTGAAATTCTTCCCATCGCTGCTCTTGGACGTTTTCATCATGACATGGCTCAGCACTGTAGACATTGGGGATTTCCAATTGACATCTGCCCTTTGGGGATTTCAACATCCTCTCCATCTTCCTAACCTGTGGTACGTGGCTGTTGTACAGATACAACTGGTGGAAGCTGCAGCTGAGGTGCCAGAAATGCTCTGCTATGAAAGTATGTATGACTGTATAACCCTCTATCTACTCTGCCCGTATGTTTTAAAGATGCACTTGCTGCCATTGAATTTGTGAATCAAGTTGATGGTATTTATAGGGTGGTGGATCACCAGCTACTTTCTGAAGCAGGAGCTGAAGGTAAACATATAGTAACATGTAATTCTAAATTTATTATCCATTTGGAAAGGGGCAATAATCTTACTAGAGTGATAGAAAGAGAAAGGGATGAGGACCCAAAAGGAAAGGAATAGATCCTTCTGTTCCAGGTGTGTTTCCTTGTGGAAGGGGGAAGTGTTGTCATTCAATAGAAAAGTCAAAATTTTATGCCAAAGCTCAGTATCTTCTTCCACTTTTTAAAATTCTCTCAAAACAATAGCTATACAGGAAAAATAGTTTTTGTAGAAATGTGTCTTTGGATATGATCCTACAGGGGACATAAAAGATACAAATGAAAAATTCTCTTATCAGCTGTGGGGTTTTTTTTTTAACTTCATAGGAGGTTATATTTTAAAGAGAGCTTTGACTACTACTAAAACAGAAAATGTTTTCATTAAAAACAAAAAAAACAGAAGAGTGAAAAATATGCTTATAAAACTTGTTTGGAATAAAAAATTACTTTCTTTGTGACTGTTTCTGTGGGACCCTTTCAAGTCCATGTCCTCTGGACATTTCAGCAGAGAGTGAGGCTGGCATAGAGGCTGGGGAAAAGCAGTTTATGCTTGGGGCTCGCCTTGCATGGTGCTGCACTGGAAATCCCATGTGAGTGAGGCTTGCCAGGTTCATCGCCAGGCTAATCAGAAGAGAAAAGGGACATGCTGATGAGATAAATAAGCATGTCAGAGCAAATTTTGACAGCTATGCCAAAGTAATTTGAGTAAGACGTACCTTTGATGTCCACAAAGCTGGACTTGATATCCCAGTGGGAACAGGTTTTCCCATTATCTGTTGATTAAATATTTTTTTTTTTACCCTGGGTTGGGCAGAAATAACACAAAATGGCTTTTTGATGGATTCATATGCATGCTCCTGAACTCAGAGGGAATGCAGAGATCTAGCCAGACAAAATCCTGAAGAACATGCTGAACAACATACTGAGACTCTTATTCCTTGTTTACTTTTTTATTACTTAGGTATGGGTTTGTGTGGAAAAGGTTCATTTCTTGAAGAGTTATTCCATATGCTTACTCAAGTTGCAATCCATAATGAACACAATTTATAAAATGAGGGGCAATTCTTCACATGATGCGAAGGATTTTACTCCATTGAACGTTTGAAGGTTCTGTCTCAGGTAGATAGAAAAGCAGCTAATAACTTGTGAGGAAGGTCAACACAAAGGCAGCAAAGTACATTTTTAATCTACGCACTCATGTAGCTTCTGGCAGGTGTTGAAACTGTGTCAGTTGATGGGAAAAAACAAAGGATAGGGGAAGATGTCTGGCTTGATCAGTTTTAAGTCATGCACTTGAAAATGATACAATGTGAACTGCAGAGACTTAATGTAGAGAATTTTATACTTCAGCAAGAATGCTCCTACCCCTGCTGATTAGCTGACATTTGTGGTCAATTATTTCCCACAGGCAATGGCAGTTTTATAATTAGGCCCTCAGTTAGCAATGCCTTCCTGCTCATGCAGTTAGCAATGCCTTTCTGCTCATGCCTCCCCACATGCAGATTTGCAGTGTGGAGGTTTTTCAGTTGTGGGTGTGATATTTGACATGCGTTGACCAGAAGTAACCAGAGTAAAGGAAGAACTGGGATTAGTCCAAGTGTGGTTTTTTTTAGAACTGAGAGTTTTTGAATCAAGCTTCCACTTCAGTGCATTCTTCAGGGTCATGAAGTGTTCATTAGATGAATGGTATATACGTATATTTGCAAGAAGACCTTTGTCACCCTGGGATAAAGCATGTCTGTGTTGCCTGGGGTCACAAGAAGCGTGGCCTCATGCCTCCCAGCTCTCCCACTGTGCTGAGAGTGCTTGCAGGGAGCCGCAAGAAGTGCTAGCCAAGACACGCTCTTCTCATCAGTCAACATTTTCATAATTTCAGATATTTCCCTGATAGCAAATGACTTGTGTGGAGTGAAACCTTGCTTTCCAGTGCCACAAAGCAGAAATGTGTCAAGAGGTCTTACATGCAGGGTGCCTGGCACTGCGGTGCTCCTCTCTGACATGGAGAGTCAGTAATGACAATGTAACATGGAGTTCATCAAGATGACTTTTCCCTCTGGTTGTCCTTACAAATGCTGTTTCCTGCCAGGGTCCTATTCTCAGTATCTTCTTCATTGAAAATGTGAATGGCTTAGTGAAGTTTTCTCCGGGATCTTTCTTACTCTACCCTAATATGACTTTTTCCCCTGGCTAGGGTATGCCATTCACACAAAGTGGGAAACTGTGGTTGCAGAGAAGGTGCTTGGACTTTACTCACGAGAATCAGAGATAGGGTCTTAAATGTAGTATCAGACAGTGCCATCTTGGTGAAGTTCATGATGAACTGGGAAAACAAAAGAAAGGGAAATCATGAATGATTGCTCAAACAAAATACCTTTTTATTTTTTAATTATCAAATGATTTGTCAAGTTATGACAAAACATGAGCATGCAGAGATAAAGTATTGGAACATATTTTCTACATCTGCATGTGTAGATATACATATGGATATACATATGTAAGTGTATTTATGCACATGCATAAAAACATAGATATATATGTATGTGCTTGTGTGGAGATATATATACACTCATATGTATGTTCATGCGTACACCCAAGAAAATAATTTTCCATAGCCTTTCTCTTGTTTAACAGTAATACTGAAATACTGGCATTCAACAATCTAAATCCTCAAATGTGTTGAAGAAAGGTAGATTTTAATGCTGTTAAATGAGCCATTTATTACAGAGAGCCTCTCACCTTCAGTGGTACATTCTCAAAATGAAATCCAGTGTTCAGATACAATAATAAAAAGAAGAAAAACAATATTACCTGTTTAAAGAGAATATAAAAATCCAATTAAGTTCTGAATTTTAATTTGCTTGCAAGCATGGGTTTGTTGCTCTGTGAAAAGAATGAAAATGGAAATGACATTTCTGTGTGTTATCTACATAATCCAGAGGCTAGAATACCCTGTCATGCTTATTTTGTCTACTGATGATAAAACTAAACAGTTTTAACTGAATTTCCTGTAAATGGGCAAATAATCAAAAATGAACATCTTTATATTTTGATCTTTCATTAATTTATGTATAAATGGCTTTATAAAGAGATTAGTTTTTATGAAAAAGAATGAATTTTGCCTGGCACGTGACAGCAATGATGGTCTGTAGCACATGAAGTGCTGTGGGTGGAAGAAAGCTGGAGCAGTCACTCACTTCTGAACTGTGAAGCCAAGAAAAAAATAAGAAAAAGATGCTCTGTAATCAAGCATATGGCACCAGCCATTGATATGCAGATGCAGAGCATCCTGCCCAAGTGTCACTACCATCTCCTAGCCCCTCTTGACCCTAAGTGCAGTGGATCAGCCATGGCCATTTGCTAAGTCCTGTGTCTTACATGAATTGGTAGCACACAGTGAAAGGTCATGGATGACCTGGGGCTGCCAGAGAGAACTGGCATGGTAGAAGGCTGCACAAGGGAATTTGTTTCTGTTCCAGCCATGGCTGGGACAATAATCTCAGTGCAGTAGATTCTGCTTCCTATTGCCACTGGTTGTTCCTGCCTTTTCTTCTTCCCTTAGATTTGTTTATTTAGACTAAACAACATAGAAAAACATCTATACCTGGACTCTAAGTATCAAAATCAGCAATTTGATTTCTTTTACGTAAGGTATGGCTGGGTGAAAAATCACCAGCCTTGCCTAGCAAAGAGAATGTCCTAGAGGTGAAGCAATAACAAAACATACCTCAATCCCACCATGCTTCTGCATCTTTGTATTGTCTAGCCAGGCTATACTCTGTACCCATGCTCTTGCCCGCCAAGGAGCACTGCCTCTTGCAAAATAGCACAAATTCAGATATTGAGAGCTCAGAGGAGTGGGGCAGTCTTGTTTCTATTTGGCTATTAAACACATTGTTAGGGAAAAATTTTTGTCCATGTTGGTAACTGTGTAGCAAAGAATACACCTATGCAAGATACCTGCAGTATATCTAGGCTGGTGTAAGTCAGGTTACTCTCAGGCAGTAACTTTTTGTAGCATTTATAAAAATAATTTAAAACATGCAAAAGGCAGAATGCCCAAACCCACAATATTTTAACAGGCCTTTGTGCCTAATGATGGGATTAAGGATTCAGACAAAGGTGTCTGTTGGGTATTGAGCAAGACTGGAAATTCTTGGTCTCTTACTTTTTAAGTGCCGATGTCTGTAATGGTGGGTGCCCAATCTGAAGAGTATCCAGCCACACAATGTCTGGGAAATCTGCTCCTTGTGAAACAGAGGGTCTGTTTACACAGCCTCCAGGTTTTTATATTAGACCCAGAAGAAACTACTAAATTGTTCATGTGACTTAAAATTGTGCAGAAAACAGGGCTGTAAAACTACCAGAACTACCTATTGATAGGAAGCAGCTTTATCTGGTTTTCCAGTTTTTCATAAGCTATATGTACTGCTCCTGGCCTTTAATCTTACTAGAGATTTTGACACCTTTGAACTATTTATTACATTGCAGCACTACAGCAGAGATGGGAATGACATTACCTGAACCTAGATTCTTCTGCACTTCACAAAGTTATGCTCTCTGTTGTACATTTCTCCAAGTTTGGAAGTACGGCAACTTTCATGTCTCTTCGTGTCCCATAAAGCAATTAAAGGACAGACAGGTATGTTTCAAATAGAAGTAAAAACTAATCTTGTCTTCATTTTTCTGTATCTGGGTTTGCTTTTTTTATTATTTATATTGTCACTACTGTGGTCCTACAGCATGTGTCTTGTTTGAGTTCATGTTGCCTGTGAAAATGAAAAGAATGAACTGTGAGTGTATGCAGAGGTATAATACAAAACAGGTTTAACATGACACAGCTAACACTGTATGAGTTTAACTTTGTTTCATTTAAAGACTCGAAAAATTTCTCAGGGCCTTATGAGTTTCTCACAGGCAATTTGTTATGCAAGAAACATTGCCTTCAGTGTCTTATATGAAACCCACAGGTTTGTTCAGTCCTTTCATATTAACCTCCTTCATGCCTCTTAAAAAGCGGCCCAGTGTCTGTCTCAAAGCAGCATTTGAAAATCAGCCACCTGTGTTCATAAATATACTATAAATGTGTTTTCATATTCATAAAAATTGAAGTATGAAAAGTCTGAAAATGGTGTTGATACAGATACTATTTCCCCCAATACTTCAGTGCTGTTATTTTCTGCATGCTCTTGTCCCTGAGAGCAATCCATTGCAACAAACCCCAACTGGAGATGTCAATAAGCAAAGCCACTTTGCAAGCATGTCTCTGCTGTTTGTGCTGCTGGAATTTAAGGACATGCCCTTGTTTTAAAAGCCAAACGCTAAACTCAATAAGCAAAAGATGAAGCAGTGCTAGTGCCTTCTGATACTGAGAAAAAAATTAGTTCAGTGTATATGAGTTATTTGTATTTGAATATTGAATCCCAAAGGAGTGGTAGCTATTTTTTGGTAATTCTGTGGAGAATGGAGTAAATGGTTATGAATAGCACAGTGCTAGAACAGGATTGATTAATAAGCTCTATTGTATTAAAACCACCTCAGTTTGCCAAAAAGTCTTGCAGTAGGACTAGTCCATGTACCCAGTTCCTTTTAAGCCCTAACTCAAATACTGCACAGAAACAAGAAGGTCTAGAAGGTTTTCAGAAGAGCTTTTTGCTGCATACAGCCTCACATACTGTTTTTGCCATGGAGATTGCAAGTCCCTATCCACTGTTTGTGACACAGTTTGTACAAATGGCATCTCATCCTGAGCACTTCCTCTGCAATCTTAATGTTCCTTTCAAAGAACGAGCTCTAATAGTTCATTGAAATTGCGTTTAGTCAGCAGCCCCCCTGGAGCTTTTATGAATGCAATTAATGTCTGCAGATCAGGACAGAAATGCGAGGGACTCTATGCTGTATTGACTTCATATATCACAGTGACTCTGTCTGGGCCTGGATGGGCTATTATTCAACCAGGAGGTTTGGTGCACCCTGCAGTTGCACAGTGCAGCTTTTGGTATGACTTGAAGTCCTGCAGGAAGGACAGGCTTGCAATGTGCCTGCTAGAACAAAAACCATGAGACTGAACCCAGCTAGCAGTACTGGAAACAGTGGTTCAGTTCTCCTATAAGCCTTAGTGGGTGTGTGGTTTTAAAAGCCATACAGGATCTCTGTGGGGAAAACCAGTTCATGGAACATGGCTGGCTGTTCATTTGCAGGTCCTGGCTTGCCCATTCCTTGCTAGCTTCTGGATCCCCACTGCCCACAGGGAGAGATGTTTCTGTTGCTTGTCTATATACTTACAGAGGCCATGCAGAAGGAAAGACCCCAGGATGAGGCAGAACTACTGGTATCTCAGCCCTCCTGCTGGTACACGCCCAAGCTAGTTGTCTGAGATCTCTCTATAATTATCAGATACCTTTGAGGTGCTTTATTCTGTCCTCAAACCCTTGATACCTGCAGCTGGGTTGTTCCATTGTTGATGGAGGAGCCATTTCACTGTCATGGGTTTTGATTTCATACTGGACAGTACGTTCCGGGCACTTCATGAATTGTGATTATTTTCAATCAGTGAAGCCTGATTTGAATCACGTATTCTCCTGATTTTACACAATGAACACTAAAACAAGTAGATAAGCAAATCTGTGTTTTATCTGGCAGAATCCCTCAAGTGCCTGAGGCAGTTTCAGGTCCAGTGGCTGAAGTTAAGCTAAATTGAGCACTGTTGAAAGGCAGAGTAGGCAGGGAACAGCATCCCTTCTGAAGTCCGGGCAGTGCAACTGGCTGTGCAAGTGGAAATCCTTTGAAATCATTTATTCTGAAATCTCTATCATCTGTGTTACCTGTTCTTTTAATCTATCTATCCATTCATTAACACTGGAGTTTCAGTGTCACAGTAAATCCTCCCAGTCCAGTTCAGGTGTCAGATTTTAAATATCAGCTTCTGAGCTCTGATTTATTTTTTTTTTAATGTTTTTTAAAAAATGAAACGGGTTAAATTCATGTAAACTGCAATGTGTTCATATATAGTACATGAACAAGAGAAATACAAGAGGTTCATTCAATGAATTGTCTTTTACAAATGACCTGTCTCTAATCACAGTGCTACTTTTGAGATGAAAATATAGAGGTAATGGAAATATTGATACAGCTGCACTTCAAAGAAAAATGAAGCAATCTGAGATCTTTGGTGTTCTTCAGGGTTGCACCATTTCAAGATTAAGTGCTATAAACATCTGCTTATATGGAGATAAAATGTGATTACAGAAGAAATCTTTTCCATGTAAGTATACACTTTTTTTTTAAAAAATGCCACTTCAATGCATTTTCACTTTAATGAAACCATTCTACTACTTAGGCAGAACATGTGAAATTTAATTCATGTACGTCCATGATTCTAAAATACCTAAAATTATATTTGTAACATTCAACTTACCAATGTTCATCTCCAGTCCCAGCATTAAGCTCACCTGTCTCAGAGCTCAGCACATCCCTAGGTGAGTGCAAGCTGACAGTTTTACGCTTTGAGAAGAACCCTTATTTTTCCTTACCAAATACAGCCTAAGAGAGGCAAGCTTCCCACAGAAGTTGTGATCAGAAATGTATGCGTCAGCTGTTGTCTCTAAACTCACACGGTTGTAATCACAACTGCTTGTATGTGCCAGAAGAAACTGGAATATTTACAGCTTTTCAGTGCAGCCGGAAGGAAACAATTACAAGTGAAATACAAACATACAGTCACATACACAAATATATGGAAAAAACACAAATATGTGCACAGGCATGCGTGTTCACACTCATAGATGAACAGGATGTCAATGGGAACAAGCAGAAAATGTGTTTGTGAGTAGAAAACGTTACCAAAAAGGCAGAATATGAAACCATATAGAAGTACAGGACAAGGCAAGAACAAAGGACAAGACTTCTGAAGAGCAGAAGTCATGGTAGCAGCATTTCTGTTCCAAACCTGAGGACAAGTGTGTAAAGCTGAGCCCAGTCAAACAGTTCTGGTTCTGGGCTGGAAGGAAGCTGTTCTGCACTCTTTCACTGAGACAGATAAAGTCAGGAAGAAGGTTTTGTGTTGGAGAAAAACTCCACAGTATTTGCAGAGTCTAATAGGAACAAGTTACTCAGAAACATTGTTGTGTTCAATTAATTTGATGCTGTAAGCAGGATGAATGGGTCTAAATGGAGACATAATTTTGCTTTCTAAGGGTATGATCAGGTGTGGGGGTGATCTCTAGGTTTTGGGATTCCCTGCCACCATCCTTTCTGCAAGTTCATATATCCCCATCTCTCTTCTTATTCCTGAAATAACACTAATGATTGCATCATCACTTGGCCTGACCAAGTCATATTCCTTCATGAGCCCAGTAAATACCTGCATTTCTTCTGACAACATGGATAGTCTGAATTGTTTAGATTTATTCCTGCTAGGTTTCTTTGTCTTTGTGCTTCTTGGGAAAGGAGCAACCCATGTATCTCTGATTTACACTCAGTTCCAGCTGACTAGCACAGGCCTTATAGCAGAATTTACCTTGAGGGATAGTTCATTTTTCAAATAGAGACAATTTGAAAAGCACAAAGCACTATGCCAATATCTTAGTTGCTCTCAAAAATAAAACTAAGTCTTTCTTGGTAGGAAAATAAATGTCATTGTTATGTACATTTCTATCCAGCAGTAATTCTGCAGCAAATTTTGTAGTAATTGATATGCTGCTATATTGCTTTATTATGAGCATTAAAGCATTAAACACTCAGGTCTAGGCCAGACTTGGACTAACATCAAAATGGTCATTTGCCATGTAGCTAGCAGGCTGACCAGCACTCAACAATAATCAGAGCTGGCACAGAGCTTAAACATTGACATCCACTGGTGGCCTGAATACAGTTCAGAATATCGTGGACCACAAATACTTAGGGCTGCTTAAAGAAAACAAGAACTTACCTGGACAAAATGAAACCATACATCAGGTTAGAAAAGAAACTGCTTTCCAACTGAGAGGCCATTAAGTAGCTGATAAATGGATCCTTCTATGAGTAGGATTTCAGGATGCTAAATTCAAACCAATGTCATCCTTTGAGTGATGCTCGTATGTATCTTTATTATGCATGAAAGCGACTGTGAGAGTAACTTTGTGAGAAAGGTGTGTAATGGGTTATCTATCTATTAGAAGGACATGTCTAGGTAGGCTTCATTCAGACACATGTGATAACTTCTTTTTAAATGCAGAACCCTACCATCATCTGGGGTATAGTGGATTATTTTCCCTGTCTGTATTAATACACTCAATACTGCTGTTGCTGTGTGGCAGGGATGCACAGCAGGCAGTACAGTTGTGGCCCCAGCTCCAGGAATCACCCTCTCTAAAACGCACGAACAACAGTACAGCTGGCGTGACTCGCAATAAATTGTATATACCAAAAATGCAAAAGGAAAAGAGTAGTTGCTGTTCTGGATAGAACATGTAGAGAAGCTGCCTGCCCTGCATAGACTTTCCCAAACTGATGCTCCTAGGCACTGCTGCTGTAGACGCCTGTCAGAACATACCCTGTGTGTGCATTGCTCCTGTAGTGGTCCTTTGTTGGTGTGCTCTGTACCTGTTGCCTGGTTGGGCAATGCAATTTTTGTCTGTAGTAGTTGCTGTGTTCACTTATGGCACCTACAAAGCAATTCACTGTTTTATTCCTGCCTATACTGCTGGGAATCAGAACTAATTGCTATCAGAGGATCTTGTTACCCTTTCTATAGCATATCAGCTGGACATCCCAGACTCCAGTACCTAGTGAAACCACCTGCTGATGAACTAACTGTTTTATGTTAACGAGATGGCTTCATAGTGACACTCCTGCTGCAGTTACACTGACAGGCTTGGCACATATAATGTTGGGATCAAAACAGCACTGGGACATTGCTGAAGTCTGCTCAAGTAAGCACAAAGTGAAGGACAGTGAAGTGTTTCCTTGCAGGTCAGGGAAAGACACAGGAAAGCAGACATGTGCTCTGGTCTCAGGAGACTGCTTGGCTTCAGATAAGCTTGGTGGGGAGGGTTTGCCAGATGCCCTTCAAAGCACTTCCATGTGGGACTTGCTCTGAATCGATACTGAAAGGCTATTTCTGCCCCCCTAAACCCCAGGTGAGACATCCTTGCCCCAAAGCCTTTGGCAACCCTCCTTGTGGTCTCTGGCTTCAGCATCAGGGAATTTGTAGCTAAAAAATTGCATCCCTGAAACCTGGACCAGTATAAGCGTGGGCCATGGGGTTTTGTTTCATTTGTAATGTGCTCTTCACCAATTCACATAGTTTCTCTTTAACTTAGCAGATCCTCCTCAGCTTTCTGCAGCAAGCAGGTGTTTCTCCATATTTCCAGTCTGTGAACTTAAAGAAATTCCAGAATAATTTGTCATTTTATAAATAAGTTATACAAGCTGTCACCACAAATCTGTCACCATGCAGACAGGTGCAAACATGCGCAGTATGCAGAGAAAGACACTGACACCGAGATCAGAATAAAGGCCATCTAAAAGCAATTACATTTCCAGGTATTAAGCAAACACAAATATTTAAATTGCTAGTCAAAAACAGTTGATAAAATAGATAATTAAAAAAGATTGACCTGAAAGCTGATTTTAAATTATTCTGTAACATGCACATAATGCATATAATTGCTCTCTCCTGACCCAGCCTCCATTAAAAGGCAATTTTACCTAGGAAAAAAAATTATACATGCAGCACACAGTGATTAGAATAAATACATATTCTCTCGAATGCTGGAGATGATGTGAGGAAGTGTATTAAAAAGTGGGAATGAATTAGACCTGCATTGCAAACTGTAGTGTGGTCTGTCATTTTAATAAATCACTCCGAAGGGGCATGGAAATAGAAAGTAACACAATGCATTAGACCACAGAGATAGTATATGACCTATCATATGTAGATACATAAAAATTAATCTGGAAAAAGACTGAAAAAGATCATAGAATCATAGCTCAAGAGATAGCAGATGCTGTGGAGAGAGTGCATTTACAGTAGACTAGACAGGAAAGAGGCAGAGCAAGAATTGCAGTACAGGCAGATTGAAAGCCAGAATTCCAAATACATTTAGTGCGTCTTGATGAAGGAGATGGAAATCTTGGAGAAGTCTCAGGTGCCCTTTGTGACCTGCTGAGGTCACATGTCCCTGGCACAAAGATGAAAAGCAAATGTGGAGACCAGAGGCCAAATTCGTGTCCCTAACACTGGAAGGATGGTGAATGTGTGGCCTCCTGACTGAGCTAGACACACCTTATATCTGTAGTAATTGCTGGAGAAGAAGCTTCTTTGGCTTGCTTTATAGTTGGCTTAGTGCTCAGATGGAATAAAGACACTTAACTGTTGAGACAGTGGAAGTACAGTAGTCTCTACCCAGTCCTATTGCTCCTGATCTTCTCAGTCATGGTTGATGCTTTTAGTACTTATGGCTAAATACATGTATTGTCAACACCATCAAATAAAAAATAAATTATTTTTGACTTACGGCTATCCATACAAACACAATTCAGAGAAACTGACTGAAGAGATGGATAATACCAAAGGACGTATTTTTGAAGACAATCTTGTAAGAATCCAGTTTTAATAATGTGTAGCTCTGCCAGTCTCATTGCAGAAACATGAGAGCACCCACTTTCAATTTAAAGTGCTCTTCTCCACACATAGTACTCTGAACCTGTCACTTCTCAGGAGGCTCTTTCTCAGCCAGTCTGCATTTTAAATCAAGCAGTTATGACAGTTTTCACTGCAAAAAGGGACAAATTAGCAAAAGCAACATATATAGAAACTTGGTTACGATAGCTGCTAAACAACAGTAACCATGGTTCCTTGGAATAACTAACTGTCTCAGATTTCTGCAGTGACCATCCATAGAAAAAAGAAAGTCATGTAGGACTAAAACAGCTCACTAGCTTTGGTTCCTAAAGTAATGAGTTACAAAATAGTGCAGACTGAGATCATTAATCCTGGATTTATTGACAAGTTTGAAAGCCCTGGGTAGACCTTTGTTAGAAATTCAGCTGAGAACGCAACCTGCTCCTGCATCTGTAATATTCTTGAAGCCCTTTGCCATTTTAGATATGTTTGTTTTCCTATTATATCTTTGAGATGGAGTGGTGTGGGTAGGCCCATTTTTGTGAATGGGATGCAGAAGCTCAGAGGTAGCTATGCTGAATTATACATTGAAGACAAATTTTCACCACCTCACCTGCATGTCCCTTCTTTCCCCTTTGCAGAAAACTGGACTTGCAGGCGGGACACTGCTAATTTTGAACTGCAGGTTTTTAACATTAGTTCAGGCACAGTCTGTGACTTACTGAGCAGCAACAGAACAGAGTGGTTAGGAAGGAGCTTTTTAACTAATCTGCTTTCAGAGTCCAATTTTCACATCTGAGTCTTATAATAGGAGATGAAAGTCCCTCATTAGGGGACTGAATCCAATATTTAACACACTAAATGCCCACTTTATATACTCACAAGATAGACAGATTTCTGCATAAAACAACATCCTAGCTTCTTTTGACACTTAATGAAGGGACAGAATGACTGTTTAAGACTATGGTTTTTTATGCCATTACATGATGGTGAAGCAGGACCGACTTCAGTAGTTATACTGTCATACAATCAGCCTGTCAAAAGCAAAATCAGTCTCCTATGCTTTAGATGAGGGCATATAGGACTATCCTTATTGATGCATCTGTCTTTCAAAAACTATTCTGTGATATCCCGCACTATCGTCTTTGAAACATTCCGGACTTGAGGAATGTCAAAACTTAGGGTATGAGTGCACAGTATTATTCTGTAGGTTGTATTGGAACTGATTAACCTATCAATCTCTGTTACTCAGCTACTGGAAATGAGACACATAGTTCTCCTGGGGATTTGCCTGAAGTGAGATCAAAAGGAAACTGCTTTATCCCTTCCCTGCATGAAGGTTCAAAATTTGTTTTGACTAGTGACGTTAAAAATAAATAAATATATGAAGTGACCCGAATAACTGGAACTACTCCCTTGTGATTAAGGTGGGAAGCATTTGAAACATGAAAAGTTACACCCATGTTCAAGTGAGAGAGGTCCTAGTTAATTATTTAGAGTAGCTGAAAGCTCATAAAAAATTTAAACAAGATTTATTTCTCCATGATTGTGCAGGCACCACAATGTGCAGAAATGGAAGCTTTCACTCTGTTAAATGAAACTCTTGAGTTTTCACCTCCCAGCTTGTCAGTGCTGGCATAGTTGGGCCAATGCAGCCTTTTCTTCAATCTCCTTCCTTCCCCAAGCACCTACTGAAAATTCCTTTGACTGTTGCTGATGCACATGAGTAAGGTGTATTTAAATAGCATACCCAGGAAAATAAATAGCTTGCAGCTTTTGAACTGCAGCTGCAAAGTGTCTGTGTTGGCCCACAGCAGACTGTAACTGCAGCTTTTCAAGGCTACAACCATTTGCCCCAGTAGACAATGTCAAATACAAGACAGTCTGCAGCAGAGCCCCACATCTCCCATCTCTGGAGTGATGTGGCTATGAGCTCTGGACCTGGCAGATCTTAAGGAATAGAAGGGAGTTCAAGGACTGACTTCTCAGTACCCTGTAAAGCAGTTACTGTCCATACTACCTCCCTCTGTAGTACTGGTGGGAATATAAACATTCTTGGTAAAGATGAAGAGAGGATTTTGCAGGCCCAGAATAAGACACAGGAGTGAGGATAGTTCCTTGGTTATCCATCCATCCATCCACCCAACTGGAATAGATGCTTCACTGAATCGCAGTCTTTTTACTCCATTTCTCCTCTTGGGACTGTATATTTTGGTTTTCTCCATTGGCCCTCAATTGCCAGTCCTGAGAAGTCAGAGCTTTGCAGCACACAGACTAATTAAAATTCCCCAGTGCCTGAACCTTCTCTGGCCAGATGCAAGTGTAGCTGCAGGACCAGCTTTGCCTCTTGACATCTCTAGTGAACAGCAGGTACCCACAGACCTTAAGTTGTGCTCCCTTAAATAACCAGTGCTGCAAACTGGGAGCTCTTTTCAAGCAATTCAGTTCAGATCTCACCAGTTTTGTGCACACTGCCTCAGAGCTAGGTCTGGGCCATTGCCCTTTACTTTGAAGTCCATTGCATTTGTGATTTTTCTTTGATCATTGCTTTGGAAATGACTGAAATGTTTTTCTGATAGGTTTGTATGCACACAGGCATAAGAGGGCTGAGAACTTCAGTAAAGGTGAAACATTTGACTTTGTTTTGACTTGGTTAGGATTCAAGTAACATTAAATAGGACAAAATTATGTTCTAACTACCATGAGAAGCTAATGAGGAGGGAGCAATATTATGCTACTTCTTCTATCAATACACTCAATACATTAAATGTCTGTGAAAGAGCTTTGCCTGTAAGCTTAGTAAGTCTGTAGGGATCTAAAAATGCCAGACAGTACCTGTCCTGATTTGTGTTAGAAATCCTAAGGTGCTGGTTTAGTCTTCTTTTCCAATCATTTCTGTTCTAAGGCATCATCTTCTTTTACTGGTCACTTGATACCTAACATCTCAAAAGAACAAAAGGTCACTGAAAAAGGAAAAGAAAAAAAACCCAACCCAATTCCATTCTTTACCCATGTTCTCTGAGAAAATGGGTCACAAAAAAGGGGAAACTGGGTTTCCTGGAGAAGCCTTGGTTCTTGCAGCGTTCCCCCTGATTTCTAGAGCTTCCCAGAACTGCTTTATACACTGAGCCACAAGGGAGAAAGAAACAACTCTCTGCCCCACGGTCCTAAGGTGGTTCGGCTAATTTCTTAGTCTAAATGGCTTCATTATAAAAACTTATTTAGGGAGCAGATCTCTATGTAATTGCATGTAGCTCTTGCAAAAGCTATTTGAATTTTAGAGGTAATCAACCAGGGGAACAATGCTAGGAATAACATGGAAAGTGATGAAAAATAAAATAATAACATTTCTTAATTTTGGTTGTACCAGTCTGTGGTGTACCAGCTAGCAAACACCACTTGTGATCACCTTCTCTGAAACAGGCTAGAAGGGAATAAGACAGGATGGAGAGTAGGAAAACAGAGGGATCTCTGGAAGGAAGAAATGGTCCATGTGAGGTGAGCTGAATGAACGTCGGACCTATTGGATATCCTATTGGTCTTTCAAATCATGAATGATGTTGAGAACATAAACATTTCTCACAATACAAAAAATACTTTTTATATGGAAAACGTATTGGTGAATAGCTAAAATAAACCCCAAAAATCAAGCTGAATATTTTAGTATTTTGTAAGTAGTAACTAGGGAAAGAAACTGTACAAGGCTTGCATTTTCATTTGAAGTATTACTGTATATTTTGATTCATTTGGCTCAGTTCAAGATATAATGGAGCATAACTGATGTAACTTGGCTTGCTATGTCTCCTTGTTACACATACTGGAACAATATCTGCAGAAACATTTGAAATTACACATTTTTTTCAGATGTCTATTTTAAGGATCAGTAACTTCAAACAAGCAGAGCACTTTAGGCATATTTTAAAGGCTTATTTCCTGCAATCATGCATGGGTCATGGCTAAATCCTCATCAGAAAGCACACACTTCGGGATCCTGATTACAGGAGGAGGCAGTGAAGGAAGGACATAGAAAGAAAAGGAAAATTACCAGAGTTTTCAAAAAGAGCCCAGAGATCTTGCACCCAACTAGTAAGTCTTTGATGCTAATCCTGAAGAGAGCTGATATTTTAAAATTCTGAAGGAGGGACACAAAGAGGTAAAACAAAGTTGATGATTCAAAATATTGGTTAGGATAATTTATGTCACTGCTCAGCACTGTGTCCACGTGTGACACAAAGCACAGGCTTTGGAAGAATCAGCTGCCCTGGCAGGGAACAGGCAGCCTAATGGGAGGAGCAGCTATATCAAATATTTCTTACTGAATTGCTGAATTTCTTAGTACATTGTAATAAGTTTTTTATCAGAAAGGCAGGTCTGTGAGTTATTTTTGAGTGAGAAGGAGTAGGGTGGCTTTGCTTGACCATATGCACAGCGTCTGTCAAATGAGATGGAGTGGCGTAAGGATCCTGGTGTTCTATTTGAGAGCAGAAGACACTTTCCACAGAAGATAAGAACTGGATTCTGGGCCGGTTTGAATAAGTTAACCAAATAATTACCTGTGAATAAATTAGGAAGGGAAATGCTAAATACTTATTAATACATACCATATGTTTTTTTGCAACTTCTTAACAGAAGGCTCATAAAAGTACACAGCTATATTCAGGAATTCCTCAGTCATAAACATTTTCTGCATAGACTTTACACATCACTTATTAGACAGAATATTCATTTAGTGGATATTTTAAAAACTTACAACCATTCCTTCAAGATCTGTGAATATATAGTGGAAGTCTGTTTATTCCTTTCACTCACACCTAGATGAAGTGCCAAACATTCAAATTTCATAAGTAATTTAGGACATTTGGATATTTGACAGTTGAACAGGAGGTTTTTGTATTTTGCAAAATGAGGAGAGGGATTTCCCAGGCAACTCTATCCCCGTTACTTTCACATATTATTGAAATGCAAATATTTCTGGAGTGTAGGCTATTTGAAGATACTCTGTTATTACAAATTATTGTTATTCTTGTTTTTAAGACTTTTTCCAAATGTCCTGAGACAGGCACTCATACTCATTATTGGAAGTGCTCCCCTCATACTTTTCTGTTTAAATGTTCTGCCAACTGATGTGGTTTACAGAAGCCTCCAGGCTGCTCTCATTTGTGCTAGCAAAGCGACCTTGAACTGATCGGCCAAAAAGAGAAGGGAGCAAAAATCATACCAATATTCACCTTCATTCCCACCCTTTATACTACAGTCATTGTCCATTATCTGCCCAGAGACGACTCCAGACTCCCCTTTCACATTTTTACCTGATGCCTGGTAATGTCCAGAGTATTACCCAAGGGTTTCAGCCGAATAGGTGTAGTCTCTGGCTAATTAGCTCCAGTTTGGATATATGAAGTGCAGCAATCAGAGGCAGGATTTTAAGGTCTATTTAATCAGCCCAGTAATTCAGAATTTGATTTGAGCTCGAGTTGTTTATGTACAAGGGAGGATTCTGCTTCTGGAGGCATTCTGGTCTCTCTGCACCCTGTGTTACACCAATTACTAGTGATGCTACAACCAAACAACATCCTGAGCAACAGCAGTAATAACAGTGTAAGAAGGATAAATTTTTCCCAGCAGTGTAAAAATAAGAGAAGATTTGAGGAGACATTTCAGCTGTCTTGCAGGAGAATGAAGAGAACTGAGTTACGATGGCCATAAGATGGGGACAGAAATGGCCTTCCTGTGATGTGGTGAGAGCTGTTGGCTTTATGTACCCTTCTGCATGCACTGAGCTCCACACTACTTTGGCTGCTCCTCCAGCACTACCCAAACTGTCTAGATTTAATCGCCGGTGCAAGCATTTGTGACCCACACAATGCCACAACTATGTCACAGGTATTTCTACTGCAAATCCTGTAGGAATTGCTTCAGATCCTTTCCCTTCGAGCATCACTGTCTGCTTTGCTGAAGTTAGGCAGCTCAAGAAGCTGTGTATAAGTGTGAATGCTGTTAAGGTGCACTGTTCTCTCAATTCCAACATAACATAAATCAAAATGTGGTGATTGAGTCTTGTCTCACTGGGCAGCTGGTAATTAGTGTTTTCAAGCCTTCTATAAGTGAAGAAAAAGACAAAAAGGTTGGGCGGCATGTTTTATAAAATTGAACTGTAAATTCCAAATTCAAATATTTTGATTTTTAAGCTCAAGTTTAATCTCACTACTGTGAAAAGCCTGTTTCTCTGTACCTGTTACACTAAGAAGCACTTCTGCAGATGAACACCAGCTTTCCATCCTGCAGCCTCCCACTGACATATGCACGCACATTATGTCCCATGTTTAATTGCCTTTCAAAACTGTCTTATCTTGGCATGAACTTGTCATTGGTTTATCACTGCTCAGGATAAATGCATACCTAATCTTATTACTGGATGCACTCAGAGCAAGCAATCTCATTAATAGCCACCCTTAAGGGATTTTTATCCATGGATCAATTTCATAATTGGAACACAGCTACATAATATATAAATACATCTTTTTCAATGGCACAGCCGTTCTCATGCTGTTCAGTCTTGCACATCTCATGAAAAAACTACAGAGAGAAAGAATGTATTTTTAAACCAGAGATCCTTCTTGGGAGCTTGTTAGGTTTTCAGATCACACCACAGGCTTACAAGCTTGATTTGTCAGGTTCATGATTGTTACTGGATATGTGAGTTCTATCGTTTTTAGCATGGATAGTCACTAAGAATAGTTTTTCTTAGAGGCAATACATTGAATTCTCTATGCTCTTTGTTGTAGCATATAGAATTCTATAATGGGAAAAACCTAACTTTTAGCTACATATCATTTTCAAAAACAGCAGGAGCTATTGAATTATGTTCATTTATTCTGTGACTGCAAAATACACTACTAAAAGTGTAATAGCTTAAAGGCTTCCTAATCAACTTTACTTCATCATTAAATAATTATGCTTTGTGTATCAGAACTACACTTTTGTCACATCTCATATACAGGATAGTTAGTGAATATGAGTCATTACTGAGGCTGAGTGAACCATTCATAATCAAACCTGAACCAAGCAAAACTGCTTGGTTTCAAGCTGTGTGAATCTTTCAGTGAGTCTGCGCTAAGTTTCTGACAAACTCCAATTAAATTATATCCAAACCCCAGCAAAATAAAATACATGTTTACTGTAAAGACCCAAGTCACAGCAAGCATTACTCAGTTTGGAGTCTGGTGGCTTCCACACACACACACACATCTCCTACCCCCACCTCCCCGCCAGATTCATTACACGTCTGATCAAAAGGGATTAATTTTTCTTCTCGCTCCCATTCTGTGGGCACACAGTGAGGATGGGCATCACTGAAGCTCTTGGGATACGTACCTAAGAAATTAGTAAGCATTTTAGAGTTCTACCTGTTTATAGCTGCAAGGCATGCAATTGCACACAAGGTTTTTCACAATGACACCACTGGGCATTGCTAGCCAGGTAGTCAAAATGTGAGAGAAATTACTGTTGTAATCCAACAAGTGAGCCATGATATTAGTGATAAAGATGATAAATTTAAAAATAGAAGTGTACATTTTGTGTGTTTCATTATCAGTGGATCCCACATCACTCGAAAAACCCAAATATCCTCATCACCTGCCCATAGTCATCTTACCCAAGGTTGCCAAGAGCAAAACATTCTGTCTCTGCCAGCATGATGGGAAATAAGCCGCAATGAAACTAGAGACATTCATGGCTGTGTCTTCTCATTGCTGCTGCAGGAGTGTAGGACAGGCTATGCTGTGCTCACTCAAGTGGCAGTTCTCACAGAGGACTGAAACTTTGAGGTCCGCAGTGTCCAGGCAGTCAGGTGTGAAGCAGGGGACATTTCTGCTCAGGTAAGGAGACCGAAGCCCAGAGCGTGTCAACTCATCTGAGGTTGTTTAGATCACTGTGTCATTATCTAGTTGTCCTGCAATATTACAAGTGCTGCTGGGACCAAGAATGGGAAAATGAAAGGGCCTCATATTAGTGATAAGACACCCAGATTAAATTGTGATGGCAATTCACCATCAGACCTACTTCCTCAGGGACATGATGGATTACCTGCTGCTAGCAGTCTTCAAATCAAATGCTTTCAAAACACATGCTACATTTCAAATAAAATAGCTAACTAAAGCACTCAGAAAAGATGGAAGTGTTGGAAGGGCAACCGATTGATAGGGAGATTTCTTTGAATCTTGCCATTCAATTGCTTCATTTATATTTCATTAAGCATGAAATTATGTTTATAATTGTATTAGACAACTGTGTGAGAGATATTAGTGCATAAGGCAGACTGAATGAAAACAATTATTAATTAATTATTCTTCTGGGTTTTTTTCTTTTTAAATGAAATTATGCTCCTGAATTCAAAGTACCAGTAAAGGTTTATTATTTTAATTCATAAAAAATACCATGCTGATTGACTACTGTGTAACAGAGAGAATAGTAGATGTCATTTAATGCAAAAACCATCTCATCTAAGAATGCACTTTGGACAATCTTCATGGAGAAAGAGACTCCATGCTCCAAAATAGACAAGTGAGAAAAAAAACCCCAAACCATCCTGTCTGAGGGTTGTGCTCCAGGGAGATGGTGCAGCAACTGGGATGGCCACACAGCTTACAGGGAAAACAGTGGGGAGGAGGTGAAAACCCGGAAAAGCTTAAAAAAAAAAAAAAAAAAATTATGGGGAGCAGAAAACCATATGTACCAGCAGGAGATGTGAGAAATTAGCATGCATCACCACACACTGTGGCAGAGGGCAGGTATCACCTGCCAGCCTGAATGTGAACTTCTGTTCTGGGGGGGGGGGGGTGTGTGTTGAGCCCCTTGCAACGTGCCCCTGCTTTGCCATAGCTTCAGCCAGCACAGTCAGACCTTGTGACAATATGTCACAGTGCCAAAAGTGACACAAAGAGCCAGCAGCCAACCTTTCTTGCTGGGATACAGCCTCATCCACAAAACCTTTTGTGGTGGGAAGGGAGTGATGGCTCTGAGCAAAAGTGGACTTTCTCTGTAGTTTGTACACAGAAATCAGAGCTGAACATTTTTGTTGTTGTTTTTAATAATCTAAAAGCTATCAGGACTATGGCTTCCTATTATAGTTTTCTACTTCATCCTGCAATATTAATACATACTCAAAAAGCTTCAAAAGGATTGTGTCTGCTGGGGCTATTTCTTGTTTAGTTAATTCTTGGATGATGAGTCATTTTGGTAGAAAACCTGTTAAGGGGGGGAGTCCTGCTGGGGATAGAAGAGTTAGTATTAGGGTTGTATTTAGTGAGGGTGCTTTTGTTCATGAGGCTATTATTGCTGATAGTTTTAGGGATTTTGTTGTGTTAAGTGTGAGGAATACAGTGGTGGTTATTAAGGAGTATAGGTAGAAAGTTAGTAGGGTGAGTTTTGGGTTATATAGGATAATGATAGTTACTCAACCGAGATGGGAGATAGAGGAAAAAGCTAGGTTGGGGTTTAAGGAGTGGGATGTTAGGAGTAGGATAGTGATTGGGGGAAATGTTATTATTGTTGATAGTAGGAGGGCTGTGGTCATAAGGGAACCCTGAAGTACTTCTGGAAATCAGAAGTGGAAAGGTACTCTTGGTGTAAGAGCTGTGGGATATTTCCTGAGGTGTCGCAGACATGGACTACTTTCATAAAAAAAGCTTAAACCTTTAAGCCAGTGTTGTGGCACATGAAAAGTTCTTCAGTTCACCTTCATGTGGCTTTCTATTGCTTTCCATCTCTCACACTTCTCTGCTTATGATTAAGGAGCTCAAGCACTTTAAAACAAAGCTTTTCACCTTTAGATTTTTTTTCAGTCTGTGTGAGAAGAACAGGGTCCTCGCTGGCATTTATCTTACAATGTGCCCTCTGGCACTCCAACCAAAAATATTTTGAAACATGTTCCTTTTCATCTTGGAGCTTTATGAGTGCCAGGCAACCCTCTCTTTTATTTATTTTAAAGGCTTATTTTTTGGCTATTCCTTTTCTACTTTCTTTTCCTCTGCGTGCAGCAGGCCACATGTTTCCATTCACTGAAACAACTGATTGCAAAAATTAGACAAATACTTTGACTTTGCCCCTGGCTTTCATATTTTCTGTACCTCTGAACACTCCATTCACCTCTAATTACATGTCCTTCGAAATCATGCAGAGAAGGAACTGTGTAAGTCATTAGCTCTCCTAAATGAATGTGCAGCTGAGTAGCTAACAAAGGGATTAACACTTGACAGTAAAAGCATTGCATGCTGAAGGAGAGGGTCATTGGGTGACTGCCTATTACACAGAAATAATTGCCACCCAATGCTGAGAGAAACTGATGTCCGCAGGCTGTGTTTACTGCAGAGGTGCATTTTTCTCTCAATGTTTATCCCTCTGCTTAATCTACCTTTGCACAAAACAAGGAGGATAGCCATTACTGTGAAGGGGATGGTGGAGAGCCAAGAGCTTGGGCAGCAGGAACCACTGGGACTGGCTGGGGAACGTGAAAATGGGTTATGGAAATACAAGGTGATCTGAAGCCCAAGGATGTTCAGTAAGAAATGTCATGTTGCACAGAGGGTTTCCATCCCTAAACAAAACCTGTACTTTTAAAGTTTTAAAAATACTGCTTTGCTTAATCTTCCCTTGCCATAGTATGGAATGAAGCTTTATACAAATGGTTGTTTTGAGTTTGGTGAGGTTTTTTTTAGATCTTTAATAAAGAGACTATAAAGACATAGTAGAAATATTTGTCTTCTTCCCCTATCTAGCCTTCTCGTATTTAAAAGCACTTTATGATTCAGGACAGTACCCACAGTACACTGAGCCTTTCAGAGATTAAGCTGTCCCCAGACAGCAATATTTTACCTTTTTTGTAAATACTTTTTTTTTGTGGAGATTAATGGATCTGTTAATTCTGGGGGCCTAAGAAAAAGTACTAATGGAGGATTTAAAAAATGCAGTAATAATTACTAGATACAATAGAAGGCTAAGTTATCAGATCATGGTTATCGCTGTCACTGTGGTGCTGTTGAGAAATTACTAAATTGTGCTTGATGAAAACACGCCACATTAACATACTGTGATGTGGAATATCCTGTTTAGCAGTAAGAGTGATCTTACAGTTAGGAAAGATTTTGGGAAGACTGCCTGCTGGAATAAATACTCAGCACTCTATTCAGGTCTGTGCAGCTGTTATGATTCAAACAGGCTGAAATTCATTCCCTATTCTTCAAGCAGACAAGGACAAAGTAACAGCTAAAATGATTGGGGAGCATTCAGCACGTGTTTGGCATTGAGCAGCAAGGGGCTTTATGTCGGACTTCTGAGCAGGATGCATTTCTCTTTCGTGCTCTGCTTTGAACTGTTTGCAATGCAAAACTTGTATTCCATTGCATGGCTGAAATAATTCCCAGGCAAGATCACACAGTGATTCCAGGTGAACAGGATCTGGTTCTGGATTCTGTTTGGTTGTTTTAACCTGGACAAAAATACATTGTTGACAACAGTTTGGCCTACATTTGAAAAAAGTTGCAAGTTAGCTCGAAGTAACTTAACTGGACTATAAATAGGTAAGTTATGACATCTTTAGACCAATTTAAAAACCGTGGATTTTAGTGCAGACATTTCAAGTTATCTAATCAGCCACTGACATAAAAATACCATAAAGATATATAACTAAGTCTGAGAAAAGACACAATAGCAGTGGGGTGGTATTGTGCAAATTGAAACGATGTTTATACCCAAACATCACATGCACAGTTGAGCATGAATTCACATTAGATCAACTTGAGCTTCAAACATATATTTAATCAGATATGAGTGGAAACAATTATTTTTCAGTAGTGGAGTATTAATGTCAGAAAGGTTTTCAGCTGGTGAAATATATGGCTTCTAAAACCCTGAACATGGTTAGTATTTCCAGAGACTTGTTGAACAACATAATCTCTGTTGTTATTAATCTCTTTTTTGGCCTTAGTTCTTTCTGTATCTTTGGTGGATTGTCAGTTTTGCCATGACATGCCCTGTAAAGGTTTGTAATGAGTGAAGCTGAAGACATGAATCCCTGTATTAATAATTCATTATGTTGCACTGTCAGAGCAGAGGAGGTGAGCAGAGGTGTCCAGGACCTGGGATTGATAAACCTGTGCACAGCCACCACCTCCATACGGCACATGGCCACTAGCCCAGCTGAATGACTTGTTGTTAGGCAAATAGGAACTCTTTCCACCAAGCACAGAGGAGGTATTCATGCTACTCATGAGCAAAGGCTGGAGGAAAGGCCACAGAAGGCATGCTTATGAGAATAAAAGGAAGTTTCTGCATAAACCAATGAACACCCCACAGACCATCTTCCATTGACTCTGGAATACTCATTGCTCTTGTCTGATAAAGTGACACCTGGTTAATATATTTGGCCTGATCATATAGTTCTCTGCATCATTTTGAGCAATGTAATCTCTCTAATTGGTACCCGGAATTTTTTTCCAGTATGGTTAAAACATCAGATTCTATGTGGAGATTCCTTCATGGCTGTTTTCGCTATCAGCTTCAGAAATCATGCAAAAAGGAGTATAATTTTGTGTTTATTCATTCACAGAGTTACCCTATTTTCAGCTTTAGAAACACTATTTAGGTCTACATAAGAAGGAAATAAAATGCCCTAATTAATTTTCTGCATCACTGAAATGGAGCTTCAGTCAAATGGGGAAAGCAGACGTTGCGGATGTCAAACAGACCCATCCTAGAATCAAGCCTCCAGCACTATTTGGGAGCAAAAGGTAAAACAAGACAGTAAATTAAATGAAAATGCTAATTATAAGATGGGTTTGGATATGGTAAACAAATCCTGTAATTTTAAATAAATCTGAAGTTTTCTTGCTGTGTTCTCACCACATCCTGAGTCCATTGTACATTTTGTTTCCAAAAACAAGCCTCAGTCTATTTTGATGCTTCAGGCAGTAAGAGTCTGGATGAAAAGACTCTTCCTTGTCCTTATTTGTTAAAACCCTAAAGGTTATTTCCTGAAGATAAGAGGGTGGTCACTGCCTTTACAATGGCACAGGTTTTCTTTAATATCAACAGATCTAACCTATTTGGTCTGGAGTGGTTTTTAAAGGCTAGCTAGTAATCATCCCCTCAAAGATCTCTGTCTTTCAGTGCTGGACCTACAAATACATCACTTGGCTGGAAAAAGCTCTTTGTCAGGAGCATGCTCCCAAAAGGAAGACTTGGAACTGAGTAATAAGTCAAACCTGATAGAAGTAAAATAAGCAGGACTGTGTTTTGCTTGCTAGAAGTAGCTGTGTTAAAGCATGGATACTACTGAAAGGTGTGGTATTGTATTTGCAGTGTTAGACTTCCTCACACTCTGACTACTCCAAATTCCACAGGAGGCTTTTATCCCAGTATGTCTAAACAGTTTAACAACATACATTAGGCATTATGACACCCCAGTTACTGACTAAGGGAGATTTCAATGCCTACTTCACAGAAACAGTCATCCTGAAATACATTTAATTGGTTAGAAAGGGACAGAAAGGGCTAAAGTGTGCCCGGTTTCAGGAAAGCAACAGGCATTGTAAAGAAGTTAGGAAAAACTTCCTTTTCGTAAGAATAAAACTGAAAGTGGTGAATTTGTAGAGCTTTGAAATAAAAAGACATGATAATAAGCTTCTAATTCTGAACAAGTCTTCAAAGAAGGTGCTTCTGAAATACTGTCCTGGTCACCAAAGGGGCAAGATGAGTGCCTGGCTCCACATGCAGCAAAGGTTTAAATTAGAGATTTGGAAAAGCTTCCTAATGAATTATACTTAATCACTGAACCTGGCTGTTAAGTGAATCTGTAAAATCTAGGTTATAAAGGACCAATTAGACTAACACCTGTCTGGAATGGGCACAGCCAGCTTCTGCTTCCATGCAGTGAAAAATGGACTTAAAGCCACTATCATACTGTGTACTATTTTTAATTCCCCCCACCCCGATGCCCACACAGGTCCTGAGATTTCATTTTGCTGCTACATCCCTAGACTGTATTCAAACCCTCCAAGCTCAGCTGTGGGTGCTTTCAGTCTGTCTCACTTGTATAGTTCTAGCCTGTCTGGGAAAAAGGAAAAAATTATAAACTTTAATTATGTGAGATCAAAGTCCTCTCATGAAGAAGCCATGTAGATTAAAATTAATTTCATATTCCAAGCAGAGCAGCTTTCCCTAGGGAAAAAGTTGTGTTCTTAACTCTTGAGCTGGTTCTTCAGCTGACCTAACTTAGGGCAGAATCTACCCTATAACCACCTTTTGGGAGGAGCAGATGTTCAAGGATCATCATCCTATAGGACACACCAGATTTCCCTGCAGTTCTCAGTGAGGTTTGCAGAAGTACTTCTGGTTTCCCACAGACACTGTGAATGCATTAACTTTAGATGGTGCCCTGATCCGACTGATTCATTTTCCTGATGAGAAGTGTGGACATGCCATTCACAACTCTGGGTTCCCCTCTGAAAGAGAGGATCCTTCATAATAAAGTCAGTGCTGTTTCCTAAGGTTCCAAATCTTTGAATTTATTCTTATTGATGAGTTGCAAGAATGATATCCAGCATTGTAAGTCAGCAGTATAACCCAGAAAAGATGATAAAGCAGCTGTGTTGGCTCTAGAGCAGCCTAACTTTACACTTCTGAGTATGATGAATTATTGTTTAAGGAGATGTATTCATAATTCTGCTCCTTCCAAGCAGGTGGTTGATATTTTGAGATCCCTGCTGTATCAGCACTATGTATATTTGGCACAGAAACTGCATGAATATTATAAATTTGGTATTTAATTGGGACTCAAAGAATTCCTGTAAATCACAGTCATCCCATCAACTAAACCAGGAAATTGATATGGTGAGGTATTCAATAACATTACTTCTTTTTGTCCCTAAAGTTAGACAAAATGTTGTTTCATTAAGAAGAAAAAAAATTGATAGTCAGGTATCATTGATTTAGTTCTTTTTATATGAAAATATCATAAAAACCTAATTTTTCACAAAGAAATCAAATAAAATGAGAAAGTACTTTTATATACACAGCAAGTGTCCCTGAGTCAGTAATCAAATAAAAAAAAAAAAAAAAAAAAAAGCTGTTTAAGCTTTCAGCAAGACCACATGCCACTATTTATTCAGGTTCCATCCTAAATTTCCTGCTTCTTTATATCTTCCTTAATCTATTTCTTTCTGTTTCTCTGTCTGATGTAATTTGGCAGAAAATATCACAATATCATTTGCTATAAAATAGGTGGTCAAACTCCTTCATTGCCATTTGTGAATATTAGGTGATACTTTATGCTGAGTGGTGAGAGTTACTGGAGCTGCAAAAATCCTTGTGTGTCCTGCTTTTCCTGAATGAGAGAGTCCAATATTTCTTTCCATAATGATAGGCTATGGTAAAGGCACTAAATCACAATAAATAGCAGAGAGATAGTTCAAACAAGTGTGAGACTTAACTAATAAATAAAGGTAAAATACACATACTAATGCAAGCAAAAGGAGATTTTTATCTATTTTCCTTAAGCGGGATTGACTCTGTACGTGACTAAAACTGCTTTCATTATTAGTGTATTATTTGCATTCTCTGTACCAATGAATTAGATTACAATGAAGTACTATTTGAACCTATTTAATCTATGATACATCTATTACGTCACATCAAACAAGAGGTAAGAGAGACCAGTACTAAATGAATGCAGTTTATAATTTAGCTGTATCTGGCAAAGAAAGAAAGAGAGGGTTGATTTTGGCACCTGACCTGCTTTGGCATCTTTTTCCTGCAGAGCTCTCGTCATGGGAGAGAATAGTTTGCTACAAGGAACAACAGACAGGCCAGGGAGCAGTCTGAAACACCTGCTGAAACTCATGCATGGCTGCATTTTCTTGACAGGCTGCTTCAAGTGCTCTCTAGAGTTATTTGATCTGGTTCTCCAAACCCTATTCACACTGCTTTACTTTACTGCTCTTACTGTGGAATTCATCACAGGCTACTTTATCTGGGGGAAAGCTGAGCCTACACATGGGTTTGAGTCCATGTAGTGCATCCACAAATAGTCAGGCTTCTATACAAGGTCCCTGGCCTTGCTTATCAGAGTGAAACGGCTGGGGACTGGCCTTCTTGATAGGCCAAGGTGATTCTGAAGCATCACACCCCAGGCAATTGCAAGTCCCAGCATGTAATAGGCAAGATGTGCACTTGTTTGTCATAGGTCAGGGAAAGGTCCCATTTCAGATTGCTTGCAGATCTGTGTTGAAAAGCCTCTTTGATATGAGTGGATTGTCCAGGTATGGCAAGAACGGTACTTGTGATAACATTTGAACATGACAACTGTGTTGCACAGCACAACAGTTATGCTAAAGAAAAGCAACTCGTGTTAGCAGCTCCTGTGCTGAGTGTAATGGAAACAACAGTGAAGGGTGATCTTCACTCCACCTGATGAGGTAAATGCTTGTCACTGCCCCCGTTTTTATCCTCTACTGCACGTGAAAGCCAGTGACAAGTTGCAGTTACGTCTTTCAGAGATGTCTATTTCAATCTTTTTCAGCAGCAAAGTGTACCTCATATCCATAAATCTGCAGAAGTTTCAGGGAGAAAAAAGCAATTGTGGGCTACTAAAAGGAAGCTGACAAGAGCACAAGCAGGGGAAATGGTGTCTGCTGCTGGTTTCCGGTTTGCTCAGAGAAGGAGGAGGTGGGTAACATGGTCTAAGAAATTAACATGGTTACACCAAGTAACATATGTGTGTTTGCTGTTTTTCCCTCTCATCCAAAATGATCCAAGACAAAAATTGGTGAACAGCTCACTGTGAGGGAGCAGGAGTGGTGTCATATGTACCAAGGAGTTTAATGCAAGTATGAATAACTATAAAATTAAGTAATTGCAAATAAGATCCTTTGAGCAGGCAGGATTTCATGAACCTGGGTTAAGGAGGCCTGAAATGTATTGGAAATTTACTGCACTCAAATACAATTTTAATGTTTTTCTATTACACAGAGAAAAAAGTATGTTGCCCACCAGAGCTTTACCGTAATAGAAGTTGAGGAGTAACTCTGATGAAGTCATCAGTATAAGCTAATGAGGTATGAATATACTTTCACATACTAAACTATACCTGCACAAGGTTTCCTGTTGATTTCAGGGAGACTGTGTGCAGCAAAATACTGCTTTGTATGAGTAAGTTTATAAGCATCCGGGTTCCTGCTAAATTAAGATTATATGTCTTTTAGACTATCCAGAAGCTACAACATTACAATATACCATTTTAACATACACTGAAGATAGGTCCTTGAGAAAGTATTCAATAAAAATATGTAGGAGACCAATTTCCTCAGTAACAGCAAATCTCTCAAGCACTGCAGTTTAGGTGACGATTCAGCTCTTGGAGTAGAATCCATTTAACTTTGGATTTAGAAAGGCCAGTCCTGGAAGTTTGGGAGCAGCAGATTTGTGTGTCACTGGTTTATAATATGGAGGCTATTTTGCAAATAACCTGTTCACTGAAACTGCTGACTGTAAGATGCTTTAGGAATATTGACATTTTGCCACAAGTACAGAAAGCTCACAGTCAACTCATATCATCAGATAACACATTTCACTTGCATAAATGAAACAATGCCCCGTCCTCATAACAATTACAGGAACCTCTTTCATTTATCATTCTACCCTGCAGCAAGGAGAAGGGCATTGATCCAGGCCTATGTTTCATTTATAAACCATATTTATATGATGACTCTTACTCAGAGCTTTTCTGGGGAGAAAATGGCGAATATGAAATACTCTTAAACATTAAGCTATCTGCTTAATCTCAAAGAAAAAAAGCATCCTTTGAAGAAAAGTAAAATATTCAAAATGTCTTCAGAATCAGGAAACACAAGCACCTGGGCCTGTGAACTGCTCTGGAACGGACTATGGCATATTGCTGTCATAACCAAGGGGGATCTCTCTCAAGAAAAAGAAAACAAACAAAAGAAAATGATCATGTGGGGTCATTCCTACTCCAAAGAGTTTTATGTGGTTTATGCATGAGGAACTGAACAGAGAGAGGGTGAGGGTTTTTTTTCCTGCTGAAGCAGAGACACCCTTGCTGGCATTGGGCAGAGACCCAAAATTTCCACAGTCTCTATCTAGTCCCACCACCTTTTCTTCAAAAGCTAAGTCCAACAGGGGATCTGTAATCATAAGATCATAGAATGGTAGGGGTTGGAAGGGACCTCTGGAGATCATAAAGTCCAACCCCCCCCCGCCAGGCAGGAACACCTAGGACAGGCTACACAGGAACAGATACAGGCAGGTCTTCAAAGTCTCTAGAGAAGAAGACTCCACAATCTCTCCAGGCAGCCTGTTCCAGTGCTCTGTCATTCTCACAGTGAAGAAGTTTTTCCTCATATTGAGGTGGAACTTGCTGTGTTTCACCTTGCTACCATTACCTCTTGTCCTATCACAGGGCATCACTGAAAAGAGCCTGGCCCCTTCTACTTGACACCCACCCTGCAGATATTTGTAAACATGAATAAGATCCCCTCTCAGGATTCTCTTCTCCAGGCTAAACAGCCCCAGGGCTCTCAGCCTTTCCTCATATGAGAGATGTTCCATTCCCTTCACCATCTTCATAGCTCTCTGTTGGACTCTCTCTAGTATTTCCCTGTCTCTCTTGAACTGGGGAGACCAAAACTGAACACAATACTCCAAATGTGGTCTCAATAGTGCAGAGGAGAGGGGGAGGAGAACCTCCCTCGACCTGCTGGCCACACTCTTCTTTATGCACCCCAGGAGACAATTGGGTACCTGACCACAAGGGCACATTGCTGTTCCATGGATAACTTATTGTCCACCAGGATGCCAAGGTCCCTCTCCATGATGCTGCTTTCCAGCAGGTCTACTTAGGGTGTACCATAATGATGTTCCACCCAAGGTGTAGGACTCTACACTTTTTGAACTTCATTAGGTTTGCCCTTGCCCGGCTCTCCAGTCTATCAGGATCTCACTGGATGGCAGCACAGTTTTCTGGTGTATCAACCACTGCTCCCAGTTTAGTATCATCAGTAAACTTACTGAGGGTACACTCCATCCCTTCATCCAGGTCTTTGATGAAGATGTTGAATAAGATTGGACCCATAACTGACCCCTGAGGAACACCGCTGCTCACAGGTTGCCAGCTGGACTCTGCACCACTGATCACAACTCTCTGAGCTCTGTTGTTCAGCCAGTTCTCAACGCATCACACTGTCCACTCTTCTAACCCAGACTTCCTGAGCTTACCCAGGAGGATATTATGGGAGACAGTATCAAAAGCCTTTCTGAAGTCAAGGTAGACAACATCCAGTGCTCTCCCTGCATCTACCCATTCAGTCACACCATCATAGAAGGCTGTCAGATTAGTCAGACATGACTTCCCTTTAGTAAATCCATGCTGGCTACTGTTGATAATGTTGTTTTCTTCCATGTGCTGAGACATGATCTCCAGAATGAGATGCTCAATTACCTGTCCAGGGATGGAGGTGGGTCTGACTGGTCTGTAATTACCAGGGTCTATCTCCTTGCACCTTTTGAAGACTGGAGCGACATTGGCTTTCCTCCAGTTCTCAGGCACCTCAGCTGTTCTCCATGATCTTTCAAATATGATGGAGGGTGGTAGAGCAACAACATCAGCCAGCTCCCACAGCATATAATGATCATATAATCTCCATACTATTGCTTTGGTAACTTCTCCATTGCTGTAAAGCATTTACTCCTGTCTTTGCCTCTCTGAAGGTAAGGGAAGAACTAACAGGCAGTGCAGTACACCCTGGGACACTGATCTCTTGGTTCTCTTTTCAACCTCACTCCTTCTTGTGATCAATTCTTTGGTATTGGATGGAAAGAACTGGCCATAAGTAGGGACAATGTTGTTTCAAGTGAACTGAAAGAAGGGGAAAAAAAAAAAGTTTCATAGCTGGAAGTACTGCTGAGAAACCTGAGATACTCATTACTACTTAAGCAGAAGACCTCACGCTGATGTCCTGCAAAGTGCATGCTGCTCTGCACCCAGCAGTTCCACCAATGCCAAGTGCACAGCCATTGCAAACATACAGAAATGCTGTCTTCCTCTCCTTAAAGGGTGATTTGCTTCCGTAAACTAGAATAATTCAGCATTTTTATATTTGTTTTCTGTGTTATCTTTTCACATATGCAGCTGGCAAGCTGGGCTCTTTAACATGTCAGAGATGTTTTAATCTTACTGTCATTCCCTGTATCATTGAATTTTGAAATTACATTTTCCTTTGTTGCAGCATTATTGCATTCCATTTTCCTCTTTTTCTAAGGTAGAGACAGTTGGTTTGTTTCCTGAAACTCAGTGACAAAGTCTACTCAGAAGGCCAGAGCTGTTCCTTGTGTTCTAAATACATATGCAAAACAGATCAGCTAATTAGTGCTAAATAGAAATTTAAAAGGCATATCCATTATTTTTAGGTTGTATGTATACACCACTTACTTCCTTTACTGTTTCTGAAGAAAGATCAGCCACTGCATGCTGCTAGTACCACTGGGAACACTAAGAAAGCTGTCACAAAATGATATCTTGATAAAACAAGATGACCTTTAAAGTTGAAGCTGTGGAAACAATCCAGATAAAAAATGCCTTCAAAATACACACCAAAAGCTCTACAATGAAAGGAAAAAATTATTATTCTTATATTCTTAATTATTTTAAAAGACTGATACAATTAAAGTAGGTATTATTTTAAAACAGTGGGATTTCATACCATGCTGGCTACATTATTCAGTCTTAAATGAACTTTAATTTTTTCTGTTTATGAAGCAATGCTGATTTTTTTTATGCACGCTTTTCATTTTTCCACACATATTGTAGAGCTAGGACAAAAATTTTCACAGCAAGAATTGATTACTAACTGGGCACTTTAAGCCATGTGGTCTTCCTTCCTTGTAATTACTGAGGGACTCTACGTCCTTACCCATTTAAAAGGTTTCTAGCAGCAGACAACAGCTGGGGTCATTCTTAATGCTCCTGAGTAATCTTGTTTAGTACAAAATATCAGAATTCACAAAAGAGCCATCCACAATCTCAAGGTTTCTGTGTCTGGAAGCTCTCAAGCAGGGAAAACAAACAAACAAAAAAAAAAGTCCAAAAAGGTTTCCTAGCATCAACTGCATTTTCTTCTCTTCAGATTCCGGTACTGATTTTACAGTGACGTACAAGTGCACTCAAAGAGTTTGAGACAGGGTCAAATTTTTGCTGTATTTTCACATAATGCTTTATGAAATGAATTCCTAATCTTTGATTCTGACTGGGTAGGTCATGTGCCGTAAATATAACAAATAATAGTATAATTCAGGCTTTGCTGACGCTGAGAAGAAATGAGACTGTGAAGATGAGATGAGTTGAGGGGGTGTGTGTGACCTTTTTCAGTAATCCTAGTTTGAACCTATAGATTAAATTTCTTCTCTTTGAAAAAATACCACAAAACCAAAAAAATCATCCAGAAAATCCAGAGCGTCATCATTACAGGATTGAAATCTGAATTAGGCTGTGGAAACAAGTCAGTGGGAGGAGGGTTTATTATTGATTGAACTGAAATCCTGCTCACAGCTATGAATCCTGTGAAACATCCAGCTATGTTTTAAATGTTAGTCACATTCAACAAGGCTTTCCTGGCTTGTGTCAACTGAAGAGGCAGGGGAAGGGTAATGAAGTGGCTGAAATATGAAGCTGAATCCTGCATCTGTTGACAACTGTAGGATTCCTGTGGTCAAGGAACTGAAGCAGGAAAAACTTGTCCAGCATGTGCCATAGCAGGAAACAAATAAGATTATATGTGCACTCCACACCAGTTATTTTTGAAAGAAACTGGGACTGAATCACAAGTAATTAACTGGTCTGATATATCCAGTGTATCCTACCTTCAAGTTCCATACTACTGGCATGGAGATTTTACTGGAATAAATAGCATTTTTATATCCTTCAGATGAGCTGCTGCAGAACTCAATCACCATATGCCTTCTGGATTCAGGGAACTCCTTGGATGAAGCTCTATTGCTTGCTTTCTTTTTCCTGGAAGGATTGCTTCATCTTTTTCTTCTTCTGAGCCCCAGGGTACATCTTGAACTTCTGTTTTGTCAAATGAAGCCCACCAATAATACTAAAAGGGTGAGAAAGATGGATTGCTTTTCTGAAAAAGATGGTTAGGAAAAGAGTAGGAAAATCATGGTTTCTCCATCCAGGGCAATAAGGCAAGGAAAAAGAGAGGATTTTTTACCATAAAACTGAACAAAAGTTTTCTTCTTATCTGGGCAGGAGGGGATCCCTTTGTGCCTGAAGTCTCAGATCCTGCTAGGCTTTCTGTTTCTCAGGGCCACATGCAAAATCCTTCCCTTTGCTGTCCTAGAAGACTGAAGGCCAGCACAAACTTCCTATGCAATCGAAGTCTGCATATGATGCCATTTATTTTCCTGGTGAAAGGGGATTTGAGATTTCTAGCCCCAAAGCCTTAGTGGTTCCCACAGCCCTTTGAAAGTGGGACAGTTGGCAGCCTTGCAGGTAAACAAAATTTAATCTTCCCTAATCGCTAATCTTTCCATCTTGGATTGCCTGCTCATCCCTGTTCTACTTATGCCTGTGTTTAATAGCAAAGGGAAAACAAAGAGAGGGAGTTATTTGGAGAATCTGAAACTAGTATGTTTTTACTGTGTCCTGTTTACTCTGGATAAAGACACCAATGTTAAACCAGGGAATAACCTTTAATGAATACATGGTGATTTCCAAAGCAAATGGCTCAAGTGCAATCCCAGATTTTTTTAATTGAGGGTCTGATTTTAATAGGTATGGCAAGTACTTCATATCCCTTTCCAATACAAGTTTAAAGTGAAGAACTCTGAGATAAGATTAGTGCTTTGATATTAAAACTTTTATTAACTCTTCCTGTGTGAGGAAGAACAGCTTATGTTGTCATAGTGAAAAATATGTAATGTCAAGTTGATATTTGTTCTTAACATCATTACCAGGGAGATCTAGAAATGCTTAACAAGAAATGGTCCTTGACATGGACACTATTTCAAATTAATAAATCAGGAAAAAAAATTTGATAAGAAGTTATGAACAGTCTCACTGAAACACCTTCAAACTTCTTTGATAACCATTACCCACATAAATAAGTTATAGATATTTTCTTAATCTAAAAGCTGATTGTATAGAGCACACAAACCATCTCTGAAACTATACTGGTGCCTGCGCAAATTCATGCATTCTTTGATCTATGTACCTTAGTGGTTCATAGAGTTTCATGTTCTTTCTAAAACTATCATTAATTTAAGTGAAGTAACAGCTGCTTCTCTTTTGCCACCACTACCTGTTTGCTATATTATCCTATCAAATTAACCAACTGAAGTGCAGTCTCGGTCTTGCATATTTGAAGAAAGCAAATGGTTGCCTATGCATAAAGAAGGAAAGGATGTGTTCTGCTTTAGGGTTATTTTTTCCTTGTTGAATAAACTTTCAAAGTGTATTTACAAATAAGTGCAGACTGTGCTTTGCAAGAGGGCTGTAGGATTTGGTCTGGCATGAATACAGGAAAATGTAACGATTGTTTGCAACCTGGCAGCTCATTCAGTTGAGACTTTAAGTTGAGGGAAGCTGGGTTCTTTAGAAAAGGCCCATCCAAAGTAAAACCTTTTGTCATGCATCTGTCCTTCCTTCAGTGCTTTGGAGAATGGTTCAAGGGCAGCACTGCATTTTCCTGGGATATGCAAGTGAAGTAGATTAGTGAACAATGCAGGTGGATTTTAAACTCTGAACATCTCTCCAGCAATAAAGCACTACTATTCATTATAAAAGTATAAATTATATAATAAATAAATATGCTGTTCCTACAGAGCAGGACATGTCTTCCCGTCTCTGCCTATCTGAGCACACTGCCTGTGTGTGCTGCTTTGTTTCTGTGTTTGGACTGTATGGCTAAATCTCAACCCAGATGTTACAACAGTCCTATTGAAGGTGATTTGGAAAGGCACCCTAATTAAACATCACAGTTGGCTAGCCAGGACAATCAACATTGTGGCTTAACATTGCAGTATGAGTCAATTTGGAGAGGTGATTTTGTCTGGGGGGACTCAAGACATGTTTGATAGCTGAATTAAGCATGCAAAATGTAGAACCCATATATGCATAGGGCTATGTTTAAAAAAAACACCCTTCCCATAGGAGGTAAGCTTCAATTTTGTTTGCAGACCATTCATATATTACAGAGAAAGACATATATATGCATATAATTACCTAGAGCAAACATGACTAGATCATTGATGAGAATTCAAACTCACATCACCTTGCATTGCATAGAAAATCTGAAAGAACAGCTTCCAGTGCAATTTGCTCCTGAATGTTCTTCAGATAATACATGAACTTGCTGCAATGAGGCCAGAAGTTTGTGGAAGATTTATATCTTTGATGTTCTGGTTCGACATAGGTGGCAGAGTAATCCAGAGAAATGCTGCACTGCGATATCTCTTCATTACTGAGGACCTACAGAAAAGGAACCAATAAATGTCAACTAGGACCCTAGCTACACTACTGCTGTTCTTAGAATTGCAATAATTAGGCCAGTCCAGGTCGTGAATGAAAGCTGTAAGCCATCTTCTGCAACATAATGGGTCATCAGGTCAAGTCCAATAAGCATTAATGCACAGCAAATTTCTACTGCCCCAAAACCAAATTGATATGACAGCTGAATCACAACTGTAATTCAGAGGAATAGAGAGAACAAAACATTCCCTCACTGACAATAAAAGGAAAGAAAACAAAATGTGCAAAAACACAAAGAGCACTTTGCAAAAATATGGTTGTTCTTGTTAGATTCATTTGACTTAATTTTTTGCCCTTATCTTTGCAAGGACTGTTTAGAATCAGTGCCTAGTAGCAGTGACTGATAATGATGCATAGCCTGGTTTTTGGCCTGTATCTTTTTGCAGTCATTGAGTAATACCTTAGTACTGTTAAATGTTTTTATTCTTTCAAAGGAAAAAGCAAAGCACAATAGGGACTATTAGAGAAGTATCCTGGGGTGACATTTTATCCTCCTTCTGTCATGAGCTGAGGCAAAAGAACCAGCAAAAAGAGAAATGAACCATAAAAAATGAGAAAAAGATGACACTTGGATCATTGCATGTCAGAAATGCCATATAGGACCAGAACATTGTCTTCAGTCAGCAATGACATCAGTTTGTCAGTGTCTTCACCATTGTTTTACTGGGTCCATCAGAGCTAAGTGGACACAGCTCTACTCAATTATCATCTGTCAATCACATTCTAAAAATAAAGTACAACTGTCATCAAGTTATTGGAATTCTTGACCATTTTATATGCTTGCCACCCTGTTGCTTTAATCCTCTGCATCACTCCTGTGTCCTGTGTGATACAAGTTGCAAAGTGAGATGCATTGAACCCCAGAGACTGAATAACTTTGAGGAGCTTTAATAATTATAGTAAATAGAAAAAAAACCCCAAAACAACAAAACACAAACAAAAAAAAAACCCAAAAAACCCAACAGAAAGGAATATTTACCCAGACTCCACTAATGTGTTTTGTTGTTTTTTTGGGGTTATTTTTGACACATCCTTTACTAAAACCCTGTTGTGGTTTGTAAAAGATGTACTTGACACTTTTAACCCATGCATCTAGATTCCATCTGGGATCAAACACTGAGGTTCTCAGTATAGCAGTCACATAGAAAAACTTGCCAGTTTTGGATGAACCAACCTCAGCTGACTCTTGCTGGCTTGTGAAGCAGGAGCTCAAATCCCACAGCAGTTTGCCACAAACCCCAAAGCACCGATAGACACCTGCAGAAAAGATACTTGTTACATCCAGACAAAGGTAGATAGTGTAGATAGTCTTGCCAGAAGCAAAATTCTTGCTAATTCTACTTCACTCCATGTGTTATTAAACATAAAATATCAACACAGCATAAAGCTCACAAAAGCACAACAGCACAGAGACATTTCTAAGTTGCTGGGGAAAAAAAGGCTTTAGGTTCACGTAAATAATGATTCAATTCCTGGAGGAGAAGTTGCATATACTTCAATCTCTCTGCATATTTATATTACTTCTCTCTCCTGTGCCCTTGGCGAGCTATCCAAGAAAGGTATCAAAAGGTTCATCTGAAAGGCACAGAAGTTTTGCATCCAAATTTTCCTTCAATACAAATCTGTGAGACCGAGTTTTTGAACACACCCAGTCACCTGGGTTTATATTTATTTATTTTAACTCTGATGTCTTGCTTTCTTCTTTATCTTCTCTATAACAGCTGGAAGGACTACTACCAGATGTCACTGAAGTCTACAGAGTATTTAAAACAGGTCAGCCCTAACCCTGAGCTTGAAAGAGTGATGCTGTCTCAGCAGCCAGAAGACACAGAGAAAATGAGTGAGACAGAAGGAGAATGTCAGAGAGTTACAACTTCAAACTACCAAAAGAACAAACATGAGATTCAAAATATAGCTTGGTAACTGCAATCACAAGCAGATGGACACACATTTTTTTTTTGTAGTTAGTGTTCTTGGGAGCAATTAATTTTCTTAAGCAATTCTTGGACCTTTCACAGTATGTCTGAACTGTATAGGCAAGAAAAATAATGGGTCTTCAGGTGTCATGCACAGACAAATCCTTTTCTGAAGTCAGATACGGGTACAATCTTCTTCCTTACTATATGGTCAAAGGCATGTTATTTTGATGAAGAATCCAGTCTGTCAGATAGCCATTTCCAGAATGGCAAGGTGAAAGCACACTGGTCTTACAGTCAATAACATCCAAAGGGATGCAAACCCACAGATGGGTCCTCTCAATCAAGTTGATAGAATTACAGCCTTTAACACAAGCTCAGAGAAAGGCTCAATGACCTCCATAACTGTGCATCCTAATGCATTCTCTTCTCCATCAGTAATTGGCATTGTTACACCTATTAGTAGAAGCAAAATGATATAGCAGCACAACTTTCCAGTGGCTGATTCACAGTGATGGTTCATTTATGCTCCATTTCAGTGGTCTACAGAAACTTCCACAGGGTTATGGTGGAGTTATTCCTTCTGATCCCCTCTCTGAGTTGCATCTTGTGGTGCTTCATTGAAGTCAAGTAGCCTGAAAGTTAGCAGAGGATTGTTTCCAGAGTGTTGACTATTCTCAGAGAGTTAAAGCTGAGGCAGTTGCTACTACGAAGCCAACTGGAATAGGTAATGGTAAGGAGCTGAAGCCAAAGCAATCCAAGCCAACAAGATCACTGTAAGCCATCCAGTCTCTGGGGACTACCCTACTGCACATATGTTTGGAGCTCAAAAAAGGAAAGGAAGATCACAAGGGACATGAATCAGCCTAGTTGAGCAACACTGGAAACTTGAACACTGCTTCAAAGCCAAAACTTCTTTGCCTTATATCTAAATCATATCTACTAAAACATAATACTACAAAATGGCATAGAACCAGAGAAAAGTCTGATCCAAATCAATATTTGGAAGAAAGAGTTGACAAAGAGCATAATATATATGCCAAGCATCCTCTTAGGAACAGACGAATTTTGTGCAGACATTCCTGAATAGGAGATACATTCATAAAAATGTCTTGTCACTGGGTTTCAGAACAGCATGGGAACTCCTTACTGAATTAATTTCCAGGCACAACTCAATCCTCTCCTTTCTCTCTTTCTCACCCTATGACCAGTTAAGAGCAGTCACCCCTTCTCAGTCTCTCCACAGGGATTAATTCATTCATCTGTGTTATGCAGACACCAGAATTGCCCTGACAGTTTCCAAGGTAGAAAGAGAAAGTGGAAATAAAAAGGAGCTCTCTGCATGATTTGTGAAACATGCAAAATACAATAGCAATAAAAATAGTAATGAACTCATTACAGTAGAAATGGTCTCATTAGCAGTGCAAATGCCAATCATATACGTGGTCAGGTTCCTGATGGTGCAGGGAGTTCTTTAAACACTGTCCTTCCCTGCTCCAGCAACAAATGTCCTATTTAAAAATGTGTAATTCTTCCAATCCTTGGGCTGCTGCCCCTCCCTTTGCTCCCTAAAAAGTCACTGTGCAGTATATAATGCCTGTAAATATAGCATATGGGGGCACAGACCTCTGTGCACTGCTATGAGCAGTGGATGTGTCCTTTCTGTTCAGACTGAAACTACCACAAGAGGAAGGGGAAGAGGACTCCACTTGCTGGCAAGATATATCTTAATTGTACAATGGGAAAATGTATTTGGAACTATTTTAAGTGGGAGGAAAACAGCAATATGTGCTGGTAATGAATTCAGGGAATTTGCATATGAACAGTAAGAATAGGAATTATAATGCAGCTTCAGAGATTTTAGGCCCATGAGTTGGAGTGCAGCATACAGACAGACTGTGCATGTCCTGCTGCTTGAGACATGCCTCTCCAGAAAATGCGATGAAGGATGATGGCATCTGCCTGTGGCTGGAACACAGCAGCATCTCTCCGCCATAGCCAGGTGGTGTGGTTTCTTTGCCTTCAAAGCTTCAGGCAGAAACATCACCGTAGCTGAGCACATGATGACCAATGGTTGTGCTGGGTGAGAAAGAACAGCCAGTAGATAGAAGATAGGGGCAGGCACTGAGAAAAGACATGGGAAAGGGAAAGGCATCACTCTGGAGGCCTGGGAGACTTCTGCAAAGGAAACTCAGTCACTCCAGTCCTGGTTACTCGTAGATTCTGTATTGCACAGGTACAGAGTGTGCCCAAGTTCTCAAAACATGCTGTGTGGATATTGAAAAGAAAATATACTTTTCACCCTTTTTTCTATTAAAGGTCTACATAAACACCACTTGAAAGCTAGATCTGAGCTTGTTACATCTACCTGTGTACATGACAAGACACTTATTATCTTCATTTTACAGCTCAGAAATTGTACTGCAGGAAACGCAGACCTAAATCAACAACAGGACTTCTTGGGCTCTTGGCTGGAGATCCCAGAAGTTCAGCACCTTTGTCTGAGCAGGAACGAAGCTGACACACAGCCTTTTCTGCTGACTAACATCCATAAGTCTTATTCTACATACAAATTCTCATGAGTTACTCTTTCTCATTACAGATTTTTATGTCTTATGGATGAGGTGTCACAGGACCTGGGTTTTAGGGGACCTGAAATGGTGGGCACTACAGTCTCTCTGCACATGAACATCTTCATGACTTTTTCCAGTCATACACAAGCCTGCAGCAGAGCATGGAGTTAAACCTCTGCCCCTGTGGACCAGGCTGTGCTGTAATTGCCAACCAGTACCCCCTGTATACCAAATACTTTTTTCATTTGTAATCTAGGCTACCAGAAATGTACAACTCCATCAAGATCTGCAAGGTAATAATGAGCCACACTCTTCAAAAATGTACTTAAGGTTGAAAGTGATTAAAGATGCTCCAGCCTGCAATTACCTATTGCTCGCTGGTGCTCTAAACGGTTCATTTTTCACATCATTCCAGGAAGTTGTAACTTCTTAAAGCAATGTTTCTGGTAATTATGGGAGAACAGCAACACCAGCCAGTAAGCATTATCTAGTGCTGCAGCAGAGGCAGAAACTCTGCCTTCTGCAGCTAATATAACAGGTGTAGAGATGTGGCAAAGAGAGGCATCATCTGAACTGACTGTTCAGCATCTCACTGCTTAGGACTGCTGACCACTTGCCAGGACTTTCATTTCAGAGTTCGTTTCAGAGAAATACTGGACTTGGGAAGGCCTAACCCTGCTTGGTCTGCATTTCTGAGACAGTAAAATTGCACACAGTACAATTTCTGAGCTTTGGCCTCAGACCAAGGGAGCTCCTGATACAGTTCAGAAATGTAGCACTCCCTTTTGCTGGGTCTGAGTTAAATACCTGCTTCTCTGGAGCTAGCCTAGAAATAAGAAAAAGCTTTTAGTAATATATTTTTAGTCTCTCTACATTTAAATTTTGAAATGTAGTTAAAGTAGCTGTGACAGACACATCCAACCACTAAATCTCAACAATCTGCCTTTGCCTTCATGGTCTTTATTCTGTTAACATTTTTTTATTTACCAGTTTCACTTTTCAGACAAAGTTAAATGAGACCTAGTTTTCTTGTTGCAAAAGTAGTGCTGCTTTGGTCTGATAAATGTATTGGAATGATAACATTTCTTTTTTTTTTAAGAAAAAAAAAAAGAAGAAGAAAAAAGAAATATAAATGAATAAAAGAATAAATATCCCTGGCACTTGAGACAACCACTTCATACCAGACACTAATTGCAGTACCAAATGCTGTGGTTGTCCTGACTGCCTCTGTGCATAACCCAGGGCTGGGAATGAATTTTCTATAGCTATAATGATGGCTATATCAAGCTCAACAGTTTGTGACAGTGAAGAACATAACTTTTATGGATATGAGCTCCTCTGGCTGCAAGCTGCCTCACTTTACAGACATACCTATGATATACAGAGAGCATTAGTTTTACATGGGCTATGGTGAAACAACAGGTATCTTCACTTCTGCAACCCATTCTGCTTCTCAGCTTGTCACTGGAACATCCTCACCCACTTTTCCTCATGTCACTATCAACTCTGGCACAGAATACTTCCTGAAAAGAGAAAGAGGAGAGAAAGGAGCAGTGCTAACAGACCAAAGGTGTGTTAGTGACCCAAGGCTTCAGACTCTGCTTGTTGCACCTGGGTGCAGCTGGGCTGTGACACATCTCTGCATTTCTGATGAAGACAACCTTATGTTTCATTAAGACACGTGTCACACACAGACAGCCATTTGGTGACTTTCACTACTTTGGCTATGAAGTTATAAAAAACAGAAATAAATGAATTGTTTACTGTTGGTTCTGCTGCACGTTTTGACTTGGAAAGAATAAATTCATGGGCATGTTCTTGTTGCATGTCCAGGCTCAGCACTGAGCTCCAGCCTGCTCCTCCTTGTACCACCTCCTGTGATGTTTTCTTACTCATTCATTCTCCCTCCTTTATACTTCTCAGATACTACACGATCAATTGTGCTTCCAGGACAGTCCTGATTCGTAACTTGCCTGACATATGCCTTTGGATTGGAAAGTGGCATAACATTTCATTTTAGTTTGGAAGAGGATATTGTTCCACACAAATGTTATTTCATCCTTAAACAGAGGGCAGTGGTTATAGCTGTTGAGTTTTTGAATTTTATCTCAATAAAATAACAATAATTTTTACCTATTTGGAATGTACTATGCACACAGAAGACTGTATAAACAGTAAATGACTCTACTAATAATAAGTTCCTGTCATTAATAACAGGGCTAATCTCAATAATATGAATAATAAAAAGCTATCCCAAGATAACTTCAGCTCATTTAATCTCAAGAATTTATCTCAATAATAAGGGAAAATACATTAAAAGTAAAAACAGAAATAAGAAATATGTGCATAAGGATCACAGAAGAGCTGTATGTCTTCTGTGTGATGACTGGTGAACAAAATAAATATTTCTTGCTCAGGTACGTGTCTGGAAAAAAACTGTTCAAACCCTAACTTATACATGATAATTTACACAATACATGCATGTATATATGCAAGGAAAAAAAGCTAGAAAGGTGAGTGTGTTCTTTGACTTCACAGGAACTGAGCCAGCTGGCTGGTGGTGTGGAAGGCTGACACCCTGAACAGCAGCAAGATCACACATCTGCAAGTCTGGGCAAGTAACAACTTTCCAGTTCAGAAAAGGCATCCCACCACTAGTAGGTCCTGTGCTGCAAAGCCACCAATACATGCAGAAACTAATTTACTGGTGAGGAGTTTGTCATGGCTGGAGCTGCCCCACATTTCAAGTGCAGCTAAAATGCCCATGGGACCAGCACAGTCCCCTGTATCAGTGGCAGATCTCCCTTCCCATGCTCAGACAAAAACAGCCTCTTATTCCTCCTGCTCATGTAGGTCAGTTAGAAATCTCTGCCTTCAAAGCATAGAAAGACAGCTGAGAACATAAGTTAGTAAAAGGAAATGAAGGAACAGCAACTACAAGATTAATGTTACCAATATGAACCTTGCTGACAGCTCAGAGCCTGGACACCTCTGCTGAAACAGATTGACTTCATCTCTTGAAACCTGGGAACTAAAGAAAAAGAAGCTGCCCACTAGGAAATGTCCAAATCCACAGAAGAGTGATGAGAAAGTTTGAGTTGAAGGAATTGGCTGGAGAAAATTTCTGGCGAAGTTTGACACTCCTTATCTGGGTGCTTAACATCCACTCAGTTCAGCATGCAGTTTTTAGGCTACCAATATCACGTCTATTGGCTGAAAAGTCAAAGGCAGTCACACATGAATTGGTCTTCATTTTTTCTCAAGCAGTTTGGAAACATTTCCCGAGTTGTATTTTTCCACTCTGACCTATATTTCTCATGATGATTCATTTTTCTTTTCTGGAAGGACAGCAGACTGCAAAAGCTTTGCCTCAGCTGGGTTTTCCCACCCTCATCACCTATCACCACATGGCAAAAGGGCAGCATCACATACTGTGATTGCATCCTAGGGGCAAACCACTCCTGGACCACATGCCTCTTGTTGTGCTTACAGGGTCAGGAGGTGCTTTGGAAACTTCAAATGCATAAAGAGAAGTCAAATACACAAGTCAAATACACATTGAAAAATGCAAATACACGTAAGCATGAGATTTGTGCTGAGTTTTCTGTCAGGGATTTATGGCATATTTATTCATGTCATAAAATTGTTCCTTAGTGGAAGGCAGAAGTCACTTGTGGGTTAGCTGTGGCTTGAAGCCTCCCACAAAAAGTCAATAAGGGCTTTCCCCAAGCCTAGGGGTTATGACAGGAATCTGCATCCTGTCCTGCCTGAGCAGTCTGAACTTTGATTAAGGTGATCTGCACTCTGCAGTGACAAAGTTTTGCTTGTTGTGGCCCTAGCACGATGTGAACTTTATAAGCAGTGAACTGATTTCACTCTAGGTGGCCACAGCATATGCACGGAAGCAGAAAGACAGAAAATTATTCTTATTGCCTATCCTATTTACTTCACACAATACACTCCCACTTCGTGCTCCTGATAGTATTGTCTCAAAACATTGGAGACCAGCAGGATTTTAAGGCCCGGTTCGTAACTTGTAAGAACATCAAAGGAGAAGTCCCAGTTTCCTTAAGTTCATTTTCTCATCTTTACATTCAGGGTCTGGTCACAGCCGATTTTCTGATAAGCAAAATCAGCACAGTCCATGCAATTTGCCTTCAGTGGCATCCTATTGGGCTGAAGCAGAAAAAGGCTTGCACAACATCTTCTAATGATTTATATTTTGGGGAGGAGGAACATCACCTCTAGGAATTCAGCTTTATTGGATACTCTAATCCAGAAGAGATAAAAGCACTTGCTAATTACTACTGGGTTTTGTTTCTTTGAAGAATTGGGTTAAATCTCTTTTGAAAGTAGATGTGTTCGTACTCGTTAGATGTATAATTTAGTTTGTTTAGGACTTTTTACTTTTGTAGGGTTTTGTTCTAATGATATCTGTACTTTTCCTCCTCTTCTTTCCCTCTCTTTTCTTTCCAAAGACATGAGCTCGATTCACTCTTTTCTGAATGTTACAATGAACATACCCAAGGTAACGCTTCTTCTTTGAGACCTTATTTTTGCCTCTTTTTCCCCTCCCCCCTTCTCTCGCTCTCTGGTTTAATAATTCCAAGATTTCTTTGCTCATGGACATTTCTTGACTGAAACCAGTATTCATGCTACACTGCAGAGAGAAGACAAAATATCTACTTAAAAAAAAAAAAGTAAAATAAATAGTAATAATATAATTTATCTGCCAACCACTACTATGCAGCATTGCAGAAGCAGATGAAGTGGGATGAAAGGGAGTTTAGGAGGTCATTTAATCAATACTTCTTCCCCAAGTCAGGACCAACTCTGCCTGACAGATGTTTTTCTAGCCTGTTCTTAAAAACCTCCAGCACAATAGGTGCACAACCTCCCATGGCAATTTCAATTAATATTCAACTGTTAAAAAATTTTTCCTAATGTTTAACCTAAATTTCCTGAGAGGCAGATTAAGCCTGTGACTTCTTAGCCTGTTTGCATGTATTTCATCTTGTTAAGTCTATCCAGCTGAAGAAAATGGTCCAGCTGAACTCCCAGGAGCTTTCTGCACTTGTGTTCTTCTGCAAATGAAGACTAATTGTGAGAAACTCACCCACTGAGAGCTATGCCCAAAATTCAAATAGGGATCAGATGTTTGCCTTGCCTATGCCTGACAATTATTGAAATTTTGCTAAAAATATTTTAAAAAGCCCAATACATCACACTCTGCACTTAATTGCATAACTCCTTTCATTTTTACCCCTCTATGATGGATGACAATGTTATTCACTCTTGCTTAGGTTACAAATTGAGGTATTTGAGTATTGACTAGTTAGTTCTTCATTGAACACACTAATATTTGGGTGATGCATTATTAACGATCTCTTCCCCTCTCTCCACCCTGAAGACACCACCCAAAGGTAAGTAATACTTCTAGTCTGCTATACAAATAAAGAAAACTTCAACTGTCCTGTTTCTTATCTGTAGGATGCGAATATATACACTGCTGTTGACTCATGGATGTTCTCATAGCTCTATAAATGAAGACTAATGTCACAGTCAGTTTTGCCACTGGCCTGGTAGATTCATTTGGGTCAGCCAATTAACCTTTCCTGTACCTGATTTCTTATGTTAAAGGAAATGATAAAAAAAAAAAAAAAAAATTTTTTTTTTTTTGAAAAACTCTCCAAGACATACATCTGAAGCATGCTTTGTTTTATTGTGCTCAGGTCTACAGATTATCATACAAGTCTATAAAACTCCTTAATGCAAAACATTGCATAAGTAGAAGCAGCTCAGGGCTTCATGGCTAAGTAGCCAAAACAGTTTTTCACCTCCCCAAGGCAAGGGGACTAAGAAGGATCACACTTCTGGCAGTTACTAGTGCCCCTCAGCCTTTTCTCTTTCTCTCTGAAGTAGCAGCCACAGCAGCACTGACTTCCCAGGCCTCTTCCATAGGCAAAGTAGACATCTGCTAACCAGGGCAGAAAACAGCTGGGTCCCAGATAGCTTGCTGCTCCCAGCAGCTTCAATAATTTTGCTTGCCCCTAGCACTGGCCTTGTCTAGTTATTAATATTTGTTTTCATCATCATTATTATTACTACTACTATTCTAAATAACAATAGAACAAATTCCTTCTCAGAAGTGACTTTTTTTTTTTTTTTTAAAGTTACTACATCCTGCAGTGATGAAAAGAGAAATATTCTTATTGTATTAGCATGCAAGATCCCTTCTTGCTAGATGATGGGGACATAAGGAACTATGGTCAAAATAAATTAGGTGTCAGAGTCAGACAGCACAGGGAACCACTGCCTCCAGTATCCAGAAACGTTGGCTTCTCTAATCCTAGAGCAGTTGTAGCCTTGAAGGCACAAGTCCTGAAAACATGGAGGTCCCACAGTGTGACAGACCAAACTGGTAGGAAAGCAGGGAGGATCTATCAGACCACAAATGAGCAAAGAATTGAAAGCATTTTTTTTTTAATTGATGCCAAATGATTGTGTTTCTGGCCTCAGGAAAATGACATACTGAACAACAAAACACCATCATTTGGGGCCAATCAAAGTTTTCTTGCTCAGCCCCCAAGTTGAAGCACTCTGGTCTGTTTGATCCTCTGGAAAAATAAATAAATTAAAATATCATGGACACATTTAAAAATGAAGTACTTTGGACATGGGGAGAAAAAAAAAAGGACTAAAATACTTTGTTTCCAGGTTTTGACCAGCTTTCTTTTGTGAAACTGTTTTGCAAATTTGTCTCAAATAGTTTTTGACCAAGAAAAAAAACCCCCAAACCAAAACCAACAAAACACACCAATCACAATATCTCTTGTTTTAACTCAGTCTTTTTTTTCCTTTGGCATCATACCATAAATACATCATAAAGACTGCATTTCCATCAGACAGCTCACTTCTGGTGAACAGGCACTGATACTGAAAAGCTGCTGAGTTTGGCTCAGTGTTCCCTGTACCTGGGACTGGAGCATCGGGTCCCTGGCTGAGGGGACAACCAGTGCCTCTGTTGGAGGATGTTTCTAAGGACAGGTAACAGAAACAGTCAGAAGCAGTGTAGACATAACTGAGCGGGCTTTTAGGCATGACTTATCTGACCTCTGGAGGAGTCTTACAGCCCCACGTTCCCTTGGATATTCAGGTGATGCATCAGGTACCCCAGTGCAGATGAAGCGCCTGCATCAAGTCACACACAAGTAACAAAAGAAATCCCAGTCTTAAGAACTCATATTTTGTTTTCACTTCCTGCTGAAAGGGGCTAATGAGTTTCGGCCTGGAAACCCCTGAGACTCTCCTCCAAAAAGTTCAACTTTTGCCTTTCTGCAGAAGATGTGACCACAGCAGACGCTGTGCTGAGGTGAACGAGACAGAAGGATCTTGACTAATAAGAAAGATAGCTTATCACGTCTCTCCTAAGTGAAAAATCAATAGAGGCTCTTCAAAATTAAGCCCTATAGGTCATATTGCACCAACGGGTCTGTAAGCACAGTCATGGCTCTCAGTCTCACAAGGCAGGACGAAGGGGCTCACAATAAAAAAGCCTCAGAAGAACAGGACAAAAAAAAGCAGCATAAAGCAAAAAAAAATGCACAGTAAATTCCACAGAAGTAATTTCAAAAATAATACTTGCTTTTTTTGCGTGTATGTGTGTTTTTTGGTTTTTTTTGTTTGTTTTTTGTGTTCCTTAGCTTATCTTACAGAAATCCAAAGGCATAGTTTGTAACAATATAAACCCATACGTCACAGACTTCACCACCAACCACTTTTGCATCATAGTCCTGAAGCAGAAAGGTGCTGGGACTCCTAATTAACAGATAGAAAACAAAGACACAATTTCTGGAAGGTACCAGGACGTCATTCTGCACTGCACAACTACCAGCATCAGCTTTCCTCCAGGCTGGCTAACAAATAATAGCAAAGTACAACAACTGACTAAAGAGCAATATCAGAAACAAGATGCCTTTGCAAATGGAACACATTCCACTGCTGGACCCGAGCTTTGAGCATGTCAGAGATCACCTGAGCACATTTAAGAGCCTGATTAACTCCCTTAAGGAGGTGGAGAAAGTCCTTGATACAAACCTGGTTCAAGCTCCTCTCTCCCACCATTAGGCCTGTTCCCCACTTGTGGTATCACCCCAAATGAGCCAGCTCTTCTGGCTCTCTTGAAATTAAACTGTTTAGCAATCTGTTGTCAATACTGAAGCAGATTTAATTATTCACATAATCAGGGAAAAGAACCCCCCACTGTTTCCAAAAAAGCAGGCAAAATGGCCCATTGCAACAACACAGGAGATAAAGGCATGTGCTTCCCCAGTCCCACACACAGTATGTGCAGAAGCTCTCTCACTTGCTTTACAGTCAGCCCCACACCTCTTTTTAGAAACACCAAAGATTTATTTATTTATTCATGTACTAAAACACACAAGCCCAAAACAGTGAATTCTCCAATTCCAAGTGCTACTCGTGCAGAGCAACTCAGCCATAACCTCTTCCATCAGCTGCCTTAGAGGGTAAATCACAGATGTGATGAGGTGTCCAGGCAGACTGGCTCCCTGTCATCCTCTCATGGAGCTCAAAGAGACGGAACAGGAGCAATGGCAGCACGACTGGTATTGCTTTGTGCTCCATGGCTTCCCAGAAACTCACTTAAGTGGCAATGAATAAGAAATGAAAGCTCCTTGGGCTGACAACCCCAAATGCGAACCATGGAGTTGCAGGTCTCTCATATACCTAATAGAGAACACAGGACAAAACCAAGACCTGTAACCACTTTGTACATTATCAGATCCCCTCTCAGATTTTTTTTTTTTTCTATATTTCACTTTCTCTCTGTTGTCATTCTTGTCCCAGACTGCCCTGGCTTCCTGCCTTGCCAGCATGCAGGGGCATGCTCTTTGCTCCATACAACACAGCTCTTTCCCAAGGGAGCAGCGTGTCCCTGCCACCAGGGAACCCCTTCCAGCCTGATGGGGGGGATTAGGAGAGCCAAATAATTATTTTTTCCCCACTCTTTAATGAATTTTCTATTCCAGCCCTTGAGTGGCCCAAGCTGTTGGACAACCCCTTGCCATCCTCCATTTGAGTTTGTGGCTGAGTACCATCTTCCCCATCTGTGCCTTTGTGCCCACAGGTGCCCTTATGCCATGGCTGCAGATCCCAGGCTGCTCCCTGAGTCAGGCAGAGCAGGGGGGAAAGAAAGCAAAAAGCCCAATATGCGTCATCCACCAAGATCACAAGGCAGAAGAGGATTCCCCAAGCAGCTTATGGTGCTGGTCTACAGACCAACAGTTAAACCGAGGTGGGAGGCAATAAAGATGTGAAATTGTCCTTTCCCAGATAGAGCATGACTTGGCTCAATCACATCCAGGAATGTGGAACAGTTCCAGCAGCACAAAGCACAGACAATGGACTCGCCTCTGTAGCAATTGCATTAACTCCTTTATAGCCTGTTTTCAAGCCCAGAAATAATCAATAGAAGCTACGGGATGTACTAAATTATGTTTTGCCTATTTTTCTAAAATTATGTACAACTTTATGAGCTTGTTGTCAACACCAACTCCCAGAAAGGCAAGCCAGAAGAGTCGGTAATCTCTGCTTCAAGAATCTGACCATCCCTAAATTTCTTTTGAAGTCATGAAGTTTTTAAGAGTAACACAGCCTCTGGTTCATTTAGCCTGATTTTTTATTATTATTTCTCAGTTTCTCAGCCATCCACATACCCCAGTGTCACATTTTTCAGACTTTTCTCAGCAACCATAAAGGTAAAAGCATCTTTTTTTAATTACAGCTTTTATTGCATGTTCCAGAAATGGGCGCTGTCCGTCAATATTTGAACATTCACAATAGGTTTGTGACAGAGCAATCCTGAATCATGTCCATTTAAGCAGGAATTCAGACTGTTTAGTTTACTTCCATTCAGCAAAACAGAAATTGTTAACAGTATGGCCAACTAAAGTCACAGCTGAAAGGTGAGTGTATAGTTCCATTCTCGAATCAGGGCTCAATATCTTTCTGATCCCCAGCCTGGGCTGGTGTTGTGGGATCACCCTCAGCTCAGCTCGGTGCTGTTGCAATTCACAGATATTCATCATGGGTTGGGTCAGATTCATGTCTCAGCCAACATCAGTGGCAGCAGAGGCAAAAAACTTTTCCTACTGCACAAGGGAGCACGCAAAGAGAGAAGAAGTTGGTGCTGTGGCCCCAACATAAATCAGCACTGGGAACTTGAAATTAAGACTTTGCTCCAGTGATGAGTAATCTCTGCATAATTCCCTTCTGGATGTTTTGGATAGAGCAACATGTTTCTCCTGTAGCAGCAGATTTTGGAGGGTCTTTCTTACTAATTCATGTCAAGTCTAGTTGGTCTGCAAGTCTGTCTCAATAAAATGAAAAAATTGCTCATATTTGGAGACTTAAACATACAAATGTTTTTAGAAGAATGAGTCTCCCTTTTTAAAACATATGTGTTTCATCCTTTTTATCTCTTCTTTTTTTTTTCCAAACTTCTTAGCAATTGTGTTGGCATGCACAATATGTTTCAAGCAAAGAGAGCAAATACTTTCAGAAAACAAAGTTTTAAAAAGTCATAATGTTTGATTCATCATGGTAAACATCTGATTTATGTATTTACTGTCCTTCCAGTGAGGGCGTCTTTGTATTGCCCAAGACTGAAAAGCCCAATAAAACCATTTACCATCTTGAACAAGTACTGTAAATGATCTACATACCATAAGCCCATAAATTCTTAGCAGAAGGTTTTGCTAGATGACTCATTTCCATGAAAGTTATCATTTGCTCAGTGGAATTTCAGGGTCCAGAGGGGAGAAAAGGTGCAAAATGAGTCAACTCGTGTCTTCTTACATGCACAGAGGTGACCCAGTTGGCTAGATACATCTCACTCATTCCCTACAGGGAAAAGAAAGAAGGGTAAAAGTAGAGTATTCTCTGTTCCTTCAGAGCAACCTTAATTTGTACTTCCCCAAATCATCCACCTGCCAGCATGATGTTAGAAGAGGTCACATATTTCCAACACTTTCCAACTAAAAGCAGATCCACTTCAGGAAATGGGGACTGAACAGAGCAGCTCATTACTACAGGAGTGAACAGGGATTTCTGACCCTATTCTGTGCTGAACACTGTTCCAGTCCACAGAATCAGAAAATGGTTGAGACTGGAAGGGATCTCTGGAGGTCATCTTGTCCATCCACCCTGCTCAAGCTGAGCCACCTAGGGCCAGCTTCCCAGGCCTGTCTACAGACAGCTCTTGGATATCTTCAGGGATGGAGAGTCCACAATCTTCCTGGACAACCCTTGTCAGTGCTCAGTCACACTCAACATTTGCGCTGCCGATAGTTCAGATATGCATCAGCTACGAGAAAACTGACAATGATGGGGTTGTAAGAGAAATGAAATTCCTGCCTTCTTCATTCCCACCTTCCCAGCCTACAGAAGGGTCTGAAACAGCCTGTGGGTTGTGGTCAGTAAGTAAGCAACCATTAATTTCGTGATTTTGGTTGATTCCTCTTTTGCAGATTCAAGCTCTCTTGAGAGATTTGTAATTATCCAGGACATGCCTCTAGGAATCTTTCCTTTAAAATCCTTAATGAGTATATCTGATGTGGTTTTACAGGCTAGCACAAGGTCTCTGTTGTCAAAATCCACTAAGAACATTGAATAATAAGGCTTATGTTGTGTTCTAGCCTAAGCTGATCTTTTGTACAGGAGGAATTTTCCCCCTGAAGTAACTTCTACAATGCCCACCTCAATGTGGAACCTTTCCCAGTGGATTTTCCTGTTCTTTGTGCTCTGAATCACACAGCTGGTTACATTCTCTGTACACTGTTCCCTTCCAAAGAACATCACCTCAGACCTGTTAGAAACAATTCTCCCATCATTTGTTCTACTTCCACTAGCCGTGTGCTCCCGAGCACCTTTATTAGAGGCTTCAAGTGAGGAGTTAAGAGTTAATTAAACTGACAGCGCTGCCTCACTGCAATTCATTGCAAAACAATTGAACTTTTATCTGATCTAATTTCTCGGAAGTGAAACCAGGCGGTACTGGTGAGAGGAGATCTGTAAAGTGCTGCCACGGGTCGGTGGAGTTCCGTTCCCTTCATAACACCGCACACAAGACAGTGAGCACATCAACAGGCGGGTGTGCCGTTGTGTGTGCTTGCGAGGGTTGGATGACAGGCAGCACGGTTGTGCTTGAAGGTGTAAGATGCCTTCCAGTGAAGCATCACTGTTTTAAATCGACACTATCCTCTGCAAAGGGTCACTAAGAAGAAATAAATGAGGGAATTCACTTGAGACAGAAACACTGACCCAGGAAAATCCTGCTCAAGTGAGTTGCTTGATCTCTTAATTGGAATCAGGAAGAAGAGTTGGTTTGGGTGTTTGCGGGTTGGTTTGCTTTTTAACAAAGTGTTAAAAATCACATAACTCAAAATTGCTATTCAATATCTTCTGCTCATGAAAAGTAATTTATTTCTTAAATTACATAGCAAGAGATCTTAGAGAAAGACAGAGATCAGATGCTCAGGAGATATCTGTTCTCTGATAACACAGGCACACTGTTGCTGTCATAAAATCACAGCTTGACTGAGCACTGTGCTTAACTCACAGCATCCATGGCTGTGGCTCTGCGTAGATTTCATATGAAGTGAGCTGGTATTTCGAGTTGGTAGTGAGTCAAAGTAAGCTGATGCGTGTTTCTCAAAGGACAGAATGACATGAAAACATTATCATCTTATTGAGATGATAGTCAGGTTTAGGTAGGAGACAGTTTTTCTGTCAAATTCAAGGTGCAATTTTATAGTGTCAATTCACCTTTGCAAATAAGAAAAGAATTTGAAAAACAATAAGAAAAATCTTGGTCCACATCTATCAAGAAGTTTCATTTTTGTACATAAAAAGGTGCTTGGCTTGAATTTAAACTTTTTTTTTTTTAAATAAACAAATCACTGCCCCTTTTTGTTTATTTTTGTCTCATGGATCTTCACTTAGAAAACTTCAAAACAAAGAAGAGCTTTTCAGGTTGAGAGATCCAGCAGAGAAATGCCTTCTTTATCAACAAATTGTGCGAGGCAAGAAATTTTTTTTCAAAAAGTCCTAGCAACTACAAGTAATTGCTAATATCAATGGCTTTTAAAGCACAAACCATCAGTGTGAACTCTACCAGTCTTGGGAAACGAGTCTCTATACTTGTTAAACAAAGCAGTAACAACTGTAATAGTTTTTTACTTAATTGAATAAATAACCTCTCTTCTTCTCACACACTTGGCTATGAACAATGCAAAACTTTGCACAGCGAGAGGTCAGGTTCTTATGGACACCTGATAAGACCAGAAGTGCCCCAGTTTTTACCACCTAGCTTTTGGATTTTGACCTACCCATTCAGAGACCTCAGCCACCACTGCCTTTTGTTATTTACCACAGCTATAGGGGGTCCATCTTACACTGTTGTATTTGAAACGCGGAAAAGGAGCTTACACTGTATTAATGTGTTAACACTGTTTAATGTTGTTTAACCATTGTCCATTCTGCAAGAACTTCTGGTGCTGAGCACTTTCACAGCATTTACTTACAGCAGTTCTCACTGCACACTGGCCTTGCAGCTTACAGACACTTATAGAAATATATGGAAGCAACTGCAGCATTATCCTGCCTTTTTCTGTGACCCCTGAGATTTCAGGGTTTTTAAGAGGAGGTCTTTTACTTGTTGCATTCCTGAGCAATTTTGGCCATGGCAGTTCTTTAGCTCAGGGACTGCAGTCTCCACCCATTCAGCAGTTGCAAAACCAAACTATTTACAGCATTTCTAATGCATCTAGCTTCTATTTTGTTAAGGTCACTTTTTTTTTTCAGAGTTGCTTTGTAAGAATGTTCCACTGTGCTGCTCACCACCTCTTCTGATGAATTAACATTTTTCCATAGGTAAAGATGAGGAGGGACAAAAAGAAAAGTCTGCCTTAGACTATTGGTAAAAGATAGTATAAATTGATAAAAATCCATTTTTACTCTGTGCTGGATCCAAGCCTAACAATCCATAAAGGTAAAGATATCTTTACAACTACAATTACTAATATATACAATTACTAAACAAATAACTGGAGTCTAAGCCAAGAGGTACATAAATAACAACTGGGAAGGAAATAGAATAACAGAATTATAGTTTTCTATGTTTACATTACCATTTTTATATGACTAGCTCATCCAATATTATAAATTCTCTCTTAATGTCTTACTGCACAAGTATTCTCAGATATAGACAATATGATCATATAGCTCTGTAGACTATATGATTTTTTTCCTTAATATAACAGTTAAGCTGAATTAACTATCTGTAAAATAACGTAAGTAAAAAATCACTGCAATGACAAATCACTCAAAAGATGCTTTGTTACTGGGTTATAAACATAGCCTTTAAGAGTCAAACCAGGGTTTTCAACCTGACCTCTAGAAGTAAGTAAAGGCTTATGGTAAAGGCTCTTCCATGGTTATGATGCTGTAACACAGCCACTTCCCTGAGACGAGGACTCTTAAAACACACTGCTGTTTGGTTGTAGTGTGTCCCCACAAGCAATTCTCCATGTAAAAAGCCCTTTATCTTCTTTAATCATGATAGCAAATAAAGGCATGTGTTAGAGCTGTGCTCATGAGATGCTGTGTTGTAACTGGTAAGGAGAGGCTTGCTGGGAAAGAATGATTTCAGCTTTATTACTTTGCTGAATTAGGGCCTTAGGACTGACTGGTGAAAATGAGTAATCTGAAAAGTACAAGCTCATTTTGTACTTCTGCTAATTGATATAATATTGTTCTTGCTTAATATGGAAACTCATAAGATAGGGCGTGTCTTTCCTCCTGCATTTTAAACCCAGCAGGGATGGCTATTCTTGTGTGCCCTCTATGACCTAATAACACTGATTTAAGTAATCATTTCCACACCATTATTGTACTTCCTCACCCAGACTTTTCCTACAGATGACCTTTAGGATCTGGAAACTCTGAATGTTGTGAAGAGAACAGAATTTCCTGCCTGCTACTGTAAGTGAACCTTGAAAGAGCAGTTCTGCCCTGCAAATAAAACATGAGAATAGTAAGATCAAATAGGGAATTATAGTGAAGCAATTAAACAAGTAATTATCAAAGTAAGCTGAAGAATCTCATCTTGCACAGATCTGCACAGGAGGAACTGGTGTTCTTTTTCCAACTCAACTTTTAGCTTCTGCTGTTAGAAGAAGAATTTCAAGCACCTTAAAGTTGATAAGATTAGAAAAAATAGGGAGACACTGTCCCAGGAAAGGGAAAGAAGTGAAACTGCAGAAGTCTTTAGCATTGCAATAGGACACATAATTTGCAATCAGTAAGATATCTCTTATTAGTCATCACAAAGCACTTAGGTCCAAATGAGGGAGATCCTGGCATTTTATGCAGCGTTTATGCAGTAAATGGGAGAAATAGGATGGCTTACGGGGAAAAAAAATATGACCTTAAATATTTCAGTTCAAAGACCCAGAAAAAATCTGGGAGACAGCATTCCCATAACAGTGACACTCAGCTGCAAGCATTCAAGCAGAAATCACAGGGAGGGGAAGGAACTCCCACAAAGGAGAGGATGAGCACACTGAGGACAGGATGATTTCAATTAAGGACAGTGCTGATTGCGGCTTACATGAAAGCATGTGGCAGAGACTAAAGTTCTTGGAAATTTCCCAGCACATCTCCTCCTGCCCCAGCACAGGCTCTGGTATACAACCTGGCTCCTGGGCATGTGGGTTGGGATGAAAACGTGAGCAGAAAGATGGTGCTGCTTTGTTAGTGCTAACAGCCAAAATGGTCCTTCTCTTGGTCTTTGAGATTGGTGATGGCATGGAGAATACAAGAGGCTGAACTAAAAAGCTTTGAAAGACAAAGGAAGCAAAGGAACAAAAAAATCAGCCACTGTCTCAGTATTAATGGCTTTTTGCCACTGTACTAAACGAAAAGTACAGTCTGTCTTCACAAGCATGATTAGCATAACAGTGCAGCAATAGGCACTGTATGAAGAAGGAAGAAATGCTGATGTCTGCTGAGATGTCTAACGGCAGTGGGAGGGGTTTTACTCCCTCTGCCTTGAAGCTTTGGTCTCTGAGCACTACACAGGGATTTCTGCCCTTTGAAAGACTGCTTTGAAGAGCCGTACCTGAATAAAGATATCAGATGAGTACCACAGATACCTCGCTATGAATACATGTTCCCAAAAAGTCTAGTGTACTCTCCTGATTAAATAATTGTATTTTTTCTATGGATGGATTTCCAGAGATGCATAGTAGGAGTATTTAGACACATGAAATGCTGAGCACAGAAAATCAGCAAGGAAATTGTGACACTGAGCAGCAGGTGTTGTTCTCTGCTCCCCAGCAGTCACACCGAGCAGGTTTTCTGCTTAACCCAAAGGAGGTCTGTATACTTCATGGAGAAGAGAGAAAAAGAGCGAGGAAGAGAAATCGGTTTGTCATCATGGGGTGCAAAACAGTGGTAGACAAATTCATCTATCTCACAAGATTCCTGTCATCATCTTCTCTATGGCTTTTATTTTTTCCCTTTTCTGGAACATGTGTATAGGGAAGAACAGCAGATTGATGAGATGCAATGAGTTGACTGACAAATTCAGTAGATATTATGTAATTAACATGTTCTTCAGAATTGTTTAGGAGCAAGATTTATCTTGTACAAATAAGACAGAGTATTTCAGCATAGCATGGGACCATTTCTGTCCATCTGGCTTTGTAAAGATAATATGTGGGAAAAGTAGAATTACACTTCAAGCAGTAAAAAAAAGCCTGAAATTATATTGGTAAAACAAGCAAACAAAAAGGAGTCCTGACTAACACTATTTAAAAATGTGGAGCTGTTCTAGGAAATCTAAAAAGAAATGGGAACGGATGGAAATGAAAGAAGTAAGCTTTGAATTTAGTAAACGATGCTTACTTGATTACACCCATATTCAGTCACTGATGAGCTCTTGAGCAGAACTGATGAAAAATTGGATTGTTTACATGTATTAAACCAAGCAAAGGGGAATCTGAGCTCAATGTGCCAAAAAAACCTTGAGAATAAAAATGCTAGTAATAATTGCTACATTTTATGTTTCAATGGCACACCAGCAAGGATTCTGCATCAAATTCTGACCAATGGGAAAAGGTTGGATATGTGAAACTGTAATATCACTTATCTACCAAGCAGGCCACCTGATGACTGACAACTTTAATTTTAGCGTGAAATTGGCTGACTAGCTGTTGAAACATCCATCCCTTTTGACAGGGATAGTAGTCTCCGGATATTTACCACTAGAAACTTCCAAAGTCAGCCTCCTGCTTTACTTATCTTCATTTCAAACAGCAAAGAGAGCAGCTTTAGCTGAAATTACAGCTCTCCATTGATGAGCAGGGCAGTGATTTTCTCATGGTCTCATCAGCTCATATCATGCCTGCCTCTATGGAAAGGTCCACATACTCATGAGGTAAATATAAGTAATGGAGGGTTGTACTAGTACTGGGTACCCAGAGGACAAAGTGCAGTCTTTGAGGTAAGGGTATGAGTTAAAATTGAAGAGACTTTACTTTATATGGAATGAATGTGTGGATCAACAAGGCAGATTTTCAACCAGAGCCCTTTTCATGTTCTTCACAGACAAAAGAAGGCCCACCAAAGGAAGAGAGCTTGTATTTTTTCTTGGGTTGTATGTACATGATTGTGCATGAGAAAACTATGAATATAATCTTGTAATGGGGTTATAGCACACATTACCTTAGGCACCTGCAGAGAAAGCTATGATCTGTCTTTTCAAAGAAATATTAATTGGGAGAGAGAATAATCAGAATAACCATGATTATTGTACATTTACTATATTATTAAATACCGTGAGAATTACAGTGCTTTCCTGCCTGGACAGAAGAGATACTTTAGTCTGAAAATAGCTATGCTTTGGTGAGCTAGGAGAAAAGTGTATCTCAGTTTTAAGCTGCAATCTCATAGATTTTGCTTATTTAGGAGCTTCGTTAGTGCTTACAATCATTTAATTATTATGATTTTGATATTTGCCATCCACTCCAGGTTGAGGGAGATTTTACAGCTGAACAAAAATTAAAACAGCAGCCAGACAGCAAATTCCCAAATTCTTCCAAATCGGCCTTGTGTTGTGAGCTGCCTTCTTCCAGGACTACCACAAACCCACTATCAATTCCAGGAACTTTGCCACAGCACCATGTGCAGATTTTGCTTTCATTCCAGTTCTATATTTAATCATACTAAGAGTTATCTAGATCAGGCTAGGCACTTCTAAAATACCTGGTTTCACAGTGAAAAAGGTCCATAGAGGGCATCCCTCCATTCACTGCAACAGGGTACTATTCAGTTATTCCATAGAGAAAGAGCTGACATTAAAATAAATAAATAAATAACCCGTCAAAATAAAAATATTTCTTATGAATTTCTGTCTATTAGGATCCTATTTGCCATTGTGCTTCTGCTGTTTTGGCTGCCTGGTGCCCCAAAGTAGTTGTAAACCTTACCCATATTAGCTCTGGAGTGACTTTGCTGTGCCAAAGCAGGACACAGGATACTAATGGTGTTTAACTTTCCTAAAAATGCCATCTAAACAATGGCCTAAGGGAACGGTAAAGTACATATGAAGCCTGAATGCTGCATTGACTTCTGGATTGCAACAGAAGGCTTCCACAGAATTGAAGGATTACTGCTAATTTTTATTCAAAAAGAAAAATAGGACTGATGAGTATAACTTGTACACATAGGGTATGCTGAATGCTGCATCAGCCCAGAGACTATTAGCACATAATTAATTGAAATGGCTTGGCACTTAGGCTTATGCTACTGACATTATGAGTGCTAATGTTGGCTCACTTTCTACTCTCATTATAATCCATGTCAGTAGGATGGACGCTTTTGAAACCATTTCCTGCTCTTAGTTAGAATACTTGCCAATAGCAGGATAAATTGATGCTGTAAAAGTGGGAAAGCATCCTCAGCATTGCAATGGATGAATAAATTAATCTCTGGTGCAGATTACAATTGCAGCATCATTTGGTGAGGAAAAATTAATTCCTTCTTCTGATATGGTCAAGGGAATTCTTTTGTGGTGCTATGAAACTATGCTTTGATTTGTGGCATTAAGTAATGAAGGATTCCCATGATAGCGTTAGCTATCATAGTGAACACGCTTGGGTAAGCTTAAGGTGGTCTCTCACTCCAAGCTTATGAATTTACAAGCTTGCTTGTTCTAGGACATGCACTCAGTGAAGTCATCTCTCAGCAAGAAACTGTTCCTCTTTCCAGATTCAGACCTTAAAAGCAGAACTTTTATTAATGTTTTCTTAAGGACCCCTTCTTGAAAAAAAAAGAAGAAAAGATGTGCAGTCATGCATCGGTGCCTGTTTAACAGCAAAGAGTGACACACTCTTGCAGTTGAGTGCCTCAAACAACTGCCAGATCTTCTTGCCAGAGCATCCCACCAAGATCAGCTGAGGGTGTCCTGCTTTGGAGAGCAAAGCACGAGAGGTAGATTTGTACAACAATGAAAAAGGGAATAAAATAAAAAATAGTAATATTTTTGTAAATTTTAAAAGAAAAAGTTTCACCTTGTATTTTGAATAGATTTTTGAATAGATTCAGAATAGGCTCTTTGCCACTAAGTATTTTCTTCCCAAGTGCTATAGTCAAAGACTGGAAGAAACCCAAAAGGCTCCTGATTTCTCAGGTTTAAGGACAAGGACTTGCTCTGACATTGCACACAAAGGTAGATCGTCTGTGTGAGCAGCTTCCCCAAGCTCCTTTGACCTTAGTGGGGGTATGCTGTTACCCCAGTACAGGGTCACTCTGCAGCACAACTGTCTTGACAATACTGAGGTCTGAGTGTCTATACAACGCATTAAATGCAACTCTTACAGATTTATTAGTGTCGCAGTGTCACCAAGAGCTGATTAATTATCAAGGATTTCTGCACAGCAGCTAAAGGGAGAGAAGCATGCTTTGAAGTACAGCATCATCCATGCCAGTTGTCTAGCAGAGAGCTCATTATTTCTGCCTATGTCATTGTTGTTGCCATCAGAGGGGAGAAGCTGGCATTTCTCCAGCTTCTAGTACTTTAAGGTAATAACGAAGAGTGTCTCAGCATGCTGCATGTTAGAAGGAGATTTAATGTGCTTGCTGAATATTGTATTGAGTTCCTGATTTGTGTCAGCAAGACCTGCTAATTCATAAGAAAAAGTGTCATCAGAACTTATTTTACATAGATTTAGACACGGATAAATTACGCTGGAGAAAGCCTGACTGTAGCCATTAGTACTAGCTGCAGATCTTGTCTGACTTGAAAGGTTGCTAAGGGATCCACTGAGGTACAGATAGACCTTGATGTGCAGCAGCCTGCTCAAACATACTCCTCTAGGACACCTCCTGGTTGTCCTCAAGAAAGGCTCATATATTTTATTCCTGTGTCTCCTCTCTTAACAGGGAAGCTCCCAAGACTCTGTCCCTACCAGACCGTGCTTTCCATTTCTGTGGTTTCTGTACAAATGTCCTCCAGCATCCCCTGGACTCTCCAGTGGCTTTGCCTATCCCGTGGTGCTGCTGGGAGCAGTTTCAAACAGCTCTTGCAAATCCCCTCACCTCTTCCATCATGCACATAAAACAAACCCCACATTTGCAATCTAAAATCCACTCTCAGAATATGTAGGAACTCCACTGATACAAAATACTGTTTTGTCATTTACTACCAAAATGGAAAACTACTAAAACCTGATGTGAGGTCCATCAGTGGTTGGGCTGCTCAGGCAATACTGTGTCCCTCCTGCACTGGGGGTTGCTGGGACCTCTCTGCTCTCTCCTGTGGCTGTGATGGGCACTGCGGGTCAAATGGAGGGGAGTGAGTGGCCCATGTGAGTCTGTACTGGAGTCTCCAAGGCTGGAACATGTATTTTGATACCATGAAATACCAGAACCCTTCATAAAATATTAATCGCTTTTTTAATGATGCATCTTCTAATTTTAAAATTCAGCCTCTAAATAATTTATCAGACTGATGAAAAAAAAAAAAGGAAAAAATAAACATCTCCAACAAACAAAACCCCACTGAGGTTGTGGCACAGTTACTAAATTAAACTTGTCAAAGTTTCCCAATATGTGACTTATTTCTTGTGAGGAATTTATATGTGTGCCCATTACCTTCAGGCACTGAGCCTTTTTGCCATCTGAAAGGCAGTGGTTAATACCAATGGCCTGATCCTGCCAAAGGCAGGGTTGTGCTCATGGGACTTGCAACAGCATGTTTGCAGGTCTGTGAAAAAGCAGCTTGTGAGACCCTGCCACAGCCCTGCCATCATGCTTTGGCCCAGATCCCACCTTCTCGAGCTGACACAAAATCTATAGCTTTGAACCAAAAATCTTAAAACATTCCTCCCTGAATGGCCCACAATCCTCCCATCCCACATACATCCTGATCACAGTCACTAGGAGTCATCTGACCACCCAGTCTGGACTCCTGAGTTGCAGACACGAGACAGAGAGTTCAAACCTTTCCTCGGTACTTGGTTGCATAATTGAAGCTTCTAGTTTGGTTTGAATATGCGTACTTTCAGCTTTCAGTTCTTGACCCTTGTTACAGTTTTTCTATGCTAAACAAAAAAGTCATCGTACCCCAGACTTTCTCTTTTTCCTTGTACAGGAAATACTGTCCCACAGAAATAAACCCAAGTGGGCTTCTCATAGTTATTTATCAATATATGAAGAGACTGACTAGTCTTGAATATGAAATAAAATATAAACCTCTCTAGCCACCTACCTCTTTTTCAATAGTAAAATTTTGCCTCTGTGGTTTGTTACTGTTTGGGGCTGACTGCACAGGTTGCTCTTCTGAATGGAAACTCAATTCACCTTCCACTGCAAAAATACAGTATGTCCCTGAAATGGTAAATATGCCTGCTAAGTTTCCCAATTTAATTAACTTTTCCCCAATGGCCTCGCTTAAATAGACTTCAAAGTTCAAAAGAAAAAAAAAAAAAAAAAGAAAGAATTGTGTTTTAATAATGCACTTGACAAAAAAGGGGAGAAAAGAAGTTTTCATTATTCAGTATTGAAGTCATGGAAACTCCTGTGCCTAGCGGCAGTTTTGCCTTTTATAACATCAATAATTTAAAAGTTAATTGTTGTGCATTATTTGGTTAAAGAAGATTATGACTCTAACATTTGCATTTATTTATCAGTAATGGTGAGATAGCTCTTCCTCAGTAAAAATATATTTGGAAATTCATTCACCCTGCAAACAAAATCACAGAGTAGCTCATCTCTAATGGTACTATTTAACCACTGAGAAATTAAGCCTCTCTGTTCTGATGTATGATGAGAAATGTATGTTTATTACCAAGCCATTTTAGTGACTTTTCTGCAGTGCACTTTCAAACCATTTAAAAGGCATATTTTTGAGGGTAATCTCTGGGAATAACAACCCTATTATATTGTGCTTAAGCTAAGTGAAATTTCTTGGTTGTATCTTCAAAGGGCAGGAGACATTTCTTAATGCCTTTCATTTATCAGAAGAAATTAAATCTCCTTGGAGCAGTTTGGGTGCTAAGGACAGAGCTGTCAACCTTCAGGACAACAATGCACACAGTTGCATGCTGTCACTTGTCACATCTTAAAAGACTTTACAGGTTGCAAGGTTGAGGTGCTGTTTTCCCTTTGTATTAAAGACTACACAGAGCCCCTGGACTTTATTTGAGCCTGATGGAGGACAGAGTAAAAGACCACTGAGTTCCTTGAGACTGTCCCAGGAGTAAGACAACCCCCACCATAAATCTGCAGACCCCAGTGGAAACTCCCTTTTGCTTCCCAATCACCCTGTAACAGATGGTCTGTCCACCCTGTCCAGCAGGTCTAGGGAGGTTCTCCTCCCCGCTCTACTCTGCCCTAGTGAGACCACACCTGAAATACTGTGTCCAGTTTTGGGCACCCCAATTTAAGAGAGACAAGGATCTACTGGAGAGAGTTCAATGGAGAGCTATGGGGATGATTAAGGGACTTGAGCATCTCCCCTGTGAGGAAAGACTGAGAGAACTGAGGCTGTTTAGTCTTGAGAGAAGAAGACTGAGAGGGCATCTTATTAATGTCTATAAATATCTGAGGGGTGGGTGTCAAATGGAAGGAGCCAATCTCTTTTCTGTAGTGACCAGTAATAGGACTAAGAATAACAGGTAGAAATTTGAGCATAGAAGGTTCCACCTCAACATGAGGAGAATCTTTACTGTGAGAGTGACAGAGCACTGGAGCAGGCTGCCCAGAGAGGTTGTGGAGTCTCCTTCTCTGGAGACTTTCAAAACCCACCTAGATGTGTTCCTGTGCAGCATGCCCTAGGTGATCCTGCTTTGGCAGGGGTGTTAGACTTGATGATCTCTAGAGGTCCCTTCCATCCCCTAACATTCTATGATTCTATGGTTTGCTCTGGGGACTTCTGCTTTCTCCTCTGCCCTTCACACAGGTGTGCCTTGTGCCAGTCCTTGCAAGAAAGGCAGTGTGCAGGTAATTGGCAGTCCTGTACCAGGAGAGTCCTCCCTGATCCTTTCAGCTCTTAAGATTATAGCTGTAAATCTCATCCACCATTAATTATGGGGAATTTTGATGTATTCACCTCAGAAGAATGAAGTCTTGACTTTCAAAAATATCACCTGCAGTCAAGTCCCTGTAGTTCCCACCTGATGTTTAGATCACCATCACAGCAGCAGGAACAACAGCAGAGATTTGGGAGGGAGAAAGGGTCTTTCACAATTAGAAAGCTAAATATGAACTCTTCTGGGATTAAGTGTCACAGAAAATTCATTTGCTGTTTTAAATCCGGCAATCTTGTAACACAGAGCACACTTTGAGAGCGTAAGCAGAGCAAATCACTTTCAACTGTTGATTTTAAAAGAAAGGACAGAAAGAAATGTACAGGATGTACAAAAAACCAGAGAAGGTGAGAGGTAGAGATATCAAAGAAACAATTTCCGTGCTCAAATCCTATGGACCATTCCTATACTTATGCCCTTTTGAACACACCCCTGATGCAGAAAGGCAAGTAGTAGAGAACATGCCCCTGGTGTATACACATGTAAATGAGAAAAAATTAATAGCTTCAAAAAGTTTACAGGTTCAAGAGGGTCACCGATTCTTTGCCATGTTTGATGAGACTCAAATCTGTGAGCATTAGCACTCGGAGCATAACATTTTCCACTGCCACACTACACACGAATCTGTGTTTTGCAGAACTCCAGTGAACTCAATTCTGACAGCAATTAGTCTCACCACCTTATCAAATACTACAAAAAGTCAAGTCACACCAAGTACAAAACTAAAGGTTGGGTTTTCTGAGGTTCCTAAATGCCTGTGCAGGCATCTGTGCAGATTTTCAAAACGTGCATTAATGAGACTCCACGGAACACTGAAGTTACTGCGGAAAAAATTACTTCCCAAACTGCAGGTTATGATCCTACTGGGAATGAGTTTGTTTGTGTGTATTGGACAGTAGGTACACTGTCTGCTCTCTGAAAATAGGAAGCCTGAGCAAACTCTACTAGTTACTGAGCTAGAAGATAGCATGCAGGTTGATTTCAAGCATCTGTACTAAAAACTAGAAATCCTCAGGAACAATAAATACCCATAACAAAACCTGAATCCCCTTCAGGGAAAATAATAGTCAATAACCTTCAAAACATTCATGTTAAAAATACGTGAAAAGTGGCAATATGTCTGCATGCAGATGGGTGAACTGTGCTTAATAACAGGGACTGGTTCAGACTGCAAACTCCATCCTGAACGAGGCTCTCTCCTGCTATCTTTTACCTCTGCGTAGTGATACCTGCAGAGATGTCAGGAGACGATCTCGCCCCTGGCGCAGAGCTAGGAAGGATCATTAAACTCTGATGAACATCCATTTAAATTGATCTTTCTTAGCCAAAAAGTTGGCTCCTGTCCCAGGCAACAATTTCTGAATGCTTGACCTGCTGCACTGGTCAGCAAAGGCTGGGCAGACAGGGCGAGACAAGCTAAAAACAGAGAGCAGCCAGCGCCAAAGAGGGAGTCTGCGTCCAAGAGATATTAGAGAATCACAGAATTGTTTTGGTTGGAAAAGACTTCAGATCATCAAGTCCGACTGTTCCCCCAGCACTGCTAGGTCACCACTAAACCATGGCACTCAGCACCACATCTCCATGGCTTTCAAACCCCTCCAGGGATGGGGATTCCACCACTGCCCTGGGCAGCCTGGGCCAGGCCTAGAAAACCCTTGCAGGGAAGAAATTGTTCCTCAGGTCCAACCTAAAACTCCCCTGGTGCAGCCTGAGGACATTCACTCATCCATGTGAGCATCATGGAGCTCTGGAACCCTAGAGGGGTTGTGGAGACTCCTTCTCTGGAGACATTTAAAACCCACCTGGATGCGTTCCTATGTGACCTGCTCTAGATGGTCCTGCTCTGGCAGGGGGGTTGGACTAGATGATCTTTCGAGGTCCCTTCCAACCGTTAACATTCTGTGATTCTGTGATTTCCTCTTATCCTATCACTTGTTCCTTGGGAGAAGAAACTGACTGCAAATCACTACACTTCTGTTATTTACCAGTCATCTGAAACTCCCACCACTTACTCACTTTCATGGGCTTAACTCCAACCTCTTGTCAGAGAAATGTGAAGACCAAGAAGGTCTGCCCTGAGCCTCCTTTTCCACAGGCTGAACAAGCCTAGGTCCCTCAGCTGCTCCTCACCAGACTTGTGCTCTAGACCCTTCCCCAGCTTCATTGCCCTTCTCTGGACATACTCCAGCACCTCAATGTCCTTCTGGGAGCAAGTATCAAAACAAGTAAAACACAGTGCTGTGGCCATTGTAGCCAACACAGACATGATGGTCCCCAGGCATAGCACGACAGGACTGAAACTCAACCATCTGAATATTCCTCTCCAAGGAAAAAGCTGCTGCTTTGCAACACACGGAAGGGATAAACTGGTAAGTAGAGATACAGACTATTAACAGAAGCATTAGAGGAACTGGCAGACATCCATAGCTTTGACTTCAGACTAATACAGAGTCATAGACAGTGTGATTCCCTCTGTAAAATCCATAGAAGGTATTGCTGAGGGTCTTGTGGAGTGCAGAACCACATTTTGCTCAACCCTTGATATGTTTTTCGTGTGCCTGCTTGGTAGCAACACTGTGGTGCATGAACGTTAGCATTCAACAGATCTCAAGGAAGTGCAACAAAGCAGCTCTGTTAAGACACTTCAGCCCAGAAAACAGGAAATACTAAATAAAAATCCAGTGCGTCAGTTGGCATTCCCTTGCATATTTAGTGTCTATAAAAGTACTTGCATGTGTTTAGCAAAGCATTTCATTAAGTGGAGCTGGGTGGTAATATTTACTCAGCTAATGCCTCTTTATTGGCAATTGTTTTCACTTCTGCAACGCTCCTGTCTTTTGTTTTTAAAGGCCTGTGTTTTTATCACCACACCTTGCTCTTTGGAAGGATCCAAAGCTGTCTGAAAATTGATGGTATTCTAAAACTTATGAAAAAATTACCTGCTTTCTAGATAACAAGTGCTATATTACTGGTTTCAAAGAATATAGACTGCCCTAGAATCATAGCCAGTCTATAATCTGCTATACTTTATCTTATATTTAAATGCTATACTTTCACTTCAGCAGATATATCATCTGTCTCAACAGGTCATTCATAGAGGAACACTTTGCCATTCATTATCTGCAAGTGGAACATTATCCAATTATTGTTTTAGGGAGAGAAAATCAGTAAAAAACTCTTTGAAATCCCCAAAAGTGATTTGGAGGCAGATTTAAAGGGAGACAGTGTTTCAAGGTTATCTATTATTTATGTTCAGCTATGCTGACCTTTGAAAAATAATCTTAAACCACACACAAAGAGCACAGAAAGACTTGAAAGACCTGACCCAAGCATGGCTGAAAAAGTTTACATACGATTTTAGTGGGATCTAGGTCAAGCTCAACACTAATTTAATTTTTGGGTTGTTAACAATCTTTATCCTTGACTATCTTTCATGTTGCGCTATATGGTTACAAAAATATATTACGTTTCCATCTGTGTGTATCAAAAATTGTATTATATACTTGTTTATATACTTATATTAAGTCTCAAAACCATTATTGCTATTATTATAAGGAGAAAGAGGTGTTTTTAATGGCTGAGGAGGTCTAACAGATCCACCACACAGTATTGCTACAACTGTGTGTTCACCCTGGTATGTTTTATAAACAGGTGTATTTCTTGATTTTTCTTCTTGTTTTATTTCTTGTCTTGTACTACTGCAAAATATTTACTCTGTGCCACTTCATAGCCTGTGAAATAGAAAGCTAACAGAAAAGAAAAAAGAACAAACAACCAAACTACAACCCCACAACCCCCCCCCCCCCATAAACCCAAACCACCCTTGTGTCCATATTATATGTGCTTAAGAGTTTGGCTGGAAGCTGCAGAGCTAATGCAGAGGATTAGCATTTATCCCTCAACAGGTACTAGTTTGGGAGACACTTATTTTCCTCTTGTAGAATTTCCTGTGCAAATGACATGCTCTTTTGAGAGTAAGGATCTAAGCTACAAGAAATATCTTGTTATGCTCTGGCTTCATAAACAGGAGCTTCAAAACTCAACAGAGACTTATTATATATGGAATAAACAGAAACCCCATAAAGGAACTCACTGTTTGTTGTAGATTCATGAAGTGAGAATGGGCATGATTTTCCAGCAGATAGGAAGTCATTCACTGCCTTCAAAGTTTCTGGCTCCACAAATATCAGAGATCCAGATGCTCAGTACCATTGCCTGCAAATACAAATTGGGAATTGTGGAAATTCAAGAAATCTTTTCATGCAGGAGTCAAGAGTCCTACTCTGTCGAACTCTGGAGCACACAATCCTCAATGGTTTAGATTTTTTTTACTAAGGGTTAGAAGGGAAGAAAGAAAGCCTAACATGTGCAGTAAATTACATTTATTTATAATTCTGCTTTAGGCCAGAACCTGCTCAATTTATACTAAAAGCCCTTGGCTCAGAAATACTGTATATTTTGCATAATACACACTACTTAAAGAAAAATGTAGTATAGAAAAAGTAGCCAAGATTTTTTAAAGTGACTAATGATTTTTGAGTGTTTAAATATAAATAACTTTGAAGGGAACATAATTTCATAACCCTTGAATAAACATCTTCAGCTCTCCTTAAAGCAGATACTACACTGCAATGTGGAGTTACTCTTAGGAATATGGGCCAGCTTCTCATTTTTAAATTCCATATTTTAAGATTAAGGGTTTTTTCTCCTCCATGATGTCTGTCAAACTACTGTCCTATACAATATATGTCCCTTTGAGATTTCTCCAAATACCCTTACAAGGGCATGGTATTTTCTTAATATAACGTCCTGAACATTCTGTTAAACAGCCATGACATTTAAAAGCTCCTTTTTTTTTTCCACATTGCTTTGTTGTTTTTCTAAAAATAATAATAATAAAAAAAAAAGTTCTATCATAACCTTTTTGTATCTCTTGCTAAGTACATCTTCGATAAAATATTCTCTTACTAAATTCTACAAGCTTTATCCTCCATTTTCTACCTTCCATATTTTCATGCCATTTCATGCATTTACCATTTTTGCTTCTTTCATTTTCAGTTATTCTACCCATTACTGGTTTTTCTCCCAAATACTCTTTTTCTGTTGATTGTCTAACTGTGCTGCTCCAATGCCTTCCTCTTACACCACCTCTTTCCAACTCTTCCTCCTTCCCAACCCCATTAATTTAATTTCTACTTCTACTGCTCATGTGGGTTGTGACACTCAGCATCTTCCATTCCCATTCCTCCTCTTCTCCATCCCTCTCTAATCAATTATCTTCCCATAGTCTATCATTTTCCCTTACAATTTCCCAAAATAATACATTGACTGACAAATATTTCCATGCTCTATCCATCTCATGTTTGTGACAACCCCAAAATGAGCTGCCTTGCTCAGCCATTAATCCAGTTTCTCATTGGTCTTCTACCATCAATTCACCCTGTGTCAATCTCTTTGCTGTCAATCAGCTTTTCTGGGTATGAACAGTCTGAATTTTCTCCTCAGTTTTCTCTTTGCACCACCATCTTCACTCTCGGTTACTTCATCACCTTGGTTCTCACAGTTTTTTCCCCACAGACAAGCTCCTAATTTGCCTTTGTCCCTTTCAGCATTCCCAACATATATTCCAGCTCACATTGTTATCACTGTTTCAATATTCATAGCATGGGTTGGAAGAAACTAGCCCAAGATAAAAATGGAGCAGAAATTCAGGGGATGGCTTGTGAAATGTGCAGCTTTTAGCAGTCATGGGCAATGACATTTCAAGGCTGATCTGCTCAACGAAAAGGCTGGAGGCATCTCCCCTGGGGTGGTAATTGAGGAACTAATGCTCTCTTGCCAACAGACTCTCATTTCTGGTCTCTACCCAATAGACATGGCTTGGATATTACCCTTCCTCAGTGACTTGAAGTCTGGACCTACTAAGTAGTCATTTTCCCTCTTGTTCAGGTTTTAATTCAACCTCCCTGACCACAACAGGTGGTGATGTTGGAATCATGTACTAAAGAGGTGCACATTGCTTTTCTCACAGGATATTGTATTTGTAGTCCAAGAGCAGCTGTTTAGTAATATTTATATTTCCCCACTCATTTTAAGTGCATATTTAGCATGCGACTTTGCACCCCTTTCAGTCTGTCTTCTGCATTTGCTCATTTTTTCATTTGCTTAATGAAATTATTACTGAATTTGCCATTCCCCTTATTTCCTACTAAACTCATACCTAAATTCGCACATGCTTGTACCTGATTTCCCCCTCTAACCACTGACACTTGAACAGAACAATGCTGATGAAGAAGAACACATGGGGAGGATAGGGACAAGGAAAATGAGGAGGATGTTTCTGTGTCTCATTTATTTTTTCCTCCAGAGCATGCAGGTGATGATGGGTCTACAGGTCCAGTTGCATTGCTGAAGCTGCTGGCTAGGTTCATGAAGAGTTTAGGAACAGAAGAATAAAAGAAATGAGAATGATGCCTGATGAAAAACCTGTGTAATGGGAAATATTTCCAAAACAATTTCTAGATATTTCTAGATTCTAAATATTTCACCAAGGGACCTTCATCTGAGTACTTACACACTCCAGGAATAATCATTTTATTTCTCTCTTAAAAAAATTGAAAATCTCTCCTCCATGTTCTTCTCCAAATCAACCCCTCAAGGCTGCAGCCCTGCTGAGAAACCAAACACTTTTCCTGAGCTTTGGACGAGTTGCCCATGCAAATCCCATGCACAGTAGCAATCATGTGAAGGGCTGGATTTGAGTATCTGCATAGGACAGAAGAGGTGATATGGCTGACAGTAAGAACATTCACATCTGCCCTGTGGTTGTGTGTAAGAAGGATATCCATCTCACAGTGACAGTTGTGAGAGACAAAATTCCCTCAAAGAAAACAGCAAAGGGAACAGGGAACGGAGAAACAACATGAGTCAATTCAATAAATTGCTCAAGAGTAAATAAACTGCTATGCTATGGAAAATTGGATTTTTTTCTTTCTTTACTGATATGGCAGCCTGAAGTCTTGAGTATGACATCCTGGAGTGCATCAAGCAGGTTGAGGGAGGTTATCCTCCCCATCTACTCTGCCCTGGTGAGGCCACATCTGGAGTACTGTGTCCACTTCTGGGCTCCCCAGTTCATGAAGGACAGGGTACAGCAAAAGGCTACAGAGATGATTAGGAGACTGGAACATGTCTCTTATGAGGAAAGGCCAAGGAAGTTGAGTCTTTTTAGTCTTGAGAAAACTAGAGGGGGAATCTTATCAATGCTTATGTCTATTTAAAGGGTGGGTGTCAGGAGGATGGGACCAGTCTTTTTTCTGTGGTGCCCAGTGACAGGATAAGAGGTAATGGACACAAACTTGAACATAGAAAGTTCCATCTAAACATAAGGAGAAACTTTTTTACTTTGAGTGTGACAGAGCACTGGAACAGGCTGCCCAGGGAGGTGTTGGAATCTCTGTCTCTGGAGACTTTCAAAACCTGCCTGGTCATATTCCTGTGTGACCTCCTCTAGGTGAATGTGCCTTGACAGGGCAGTTAGATTCAATGATCCCCAGAGGTCCCTTCCAAACCCTACCATTCTGTGATTCTGTATGCTGTGCAATTCCAGAGTGTAAAACTAGAACAGAATTATCTGATATTCCTATCAGGAGAAAGGTTTTATGTCTTTTACCTCTGCCAAGTCAACCCAGCAAAAAGAAAAGGGTTTTGTAGTGCCTTTGTCAGCCATGAGTACCAATGTCAGGTCCATTAGCTTGATTTTGCTATTTCCCAATTCAATTAGAAGTGCTGGCAGTTGGGAAAAAAATGTCCTTGGACTAATAAACACAACAAATTTGTTAAGGGAGCAACAGAAAGACATTTGCTGCACAGCCTCACAAGCACCACTTTCAGAGATGATTATACAGCTTGCTTCAGTCTCTATAATAATAGTGGAATATGATTAATATTTAATTCTTCGTGATGACGCTGAGAACATGGACTGTTGTCTGGAATAGCTGCGTGTCTGAGGCATACACATAAATTTGTTTTGGGTTGTTTGGTTTTGGTTTTATTTAGGGGTGGGGTATGTTTTGGTGTGCTTTTTTTAAAAAAAAAAAAAAAAGATTGCTATGAACATAGCTTTGGGTTGCAGCAATATCAATTCTGCATCTTGGCTCAATAACTGCTGTTCCAGGATAGAGACAGTGAAAGCAGTGGCAGACCTGAGCATGGTCTGAGGTTGTTATATAGCCCATGGATACTTTTTTTTTTGACCTTCACTTCTTCCTGCCTGCATGAATGTCATTGAAATGAAAAGTGAAACCAGCCCACAATACAAAGCTTACATTTGCATTTTTTGAAAACGTTCCAGCTCTTGGTTCCATCTGTGCAAATCAAAATCCGTGGTTGGATAATACACAAAACCTTATTAAAAAATACTAAGCTGAATTATATGCAAATTAGGGTTTCACTGTCTTCCATCTCATAAAGGCTAATAACATTACAGATGACAACCTTCTTATCAAAAATAGTTTCTAATACAAATTGCCTTTGACTGTATTTACAATGTCACTTTTAATCAAGTAAATTGCCAGGCTATTGCACTTCTGTGATCTACATTACACTAAAAATATAATGAAGAGGGAAGCGGGTACAAGTGCTTTCAGCTTTAACTGGCTGCCCATTTCGTACCAATTACCACCCATTTAGTAAGCTTACCCTTCTGTTCTTAGAAAAACACTAGATATATATGTACTGGTTCCTCTGAAGGAGACACTGTGCAGAAAAAGCTTATTCCATTTACCAAGAACATTTGTCTCTGTAATTATACTTACTTTTCTTACTCCTATACAATTAGTAAAAACAAGATAAAAATAGCCACTTGAATGCCAATATGGTCCCCGACTGTTTCTCTATTATGTCACTTTTAGGTTAGTTTAATGTTCCATTTGTTTGTAAGTTAACAGCTTCATTCAGATGTTTGTATCCCTGCAGGTACATTTTCACACAATGCATGCACTCTTTTCTACCTGTGTATCTCCAACAAGAACGCAGGTAATTCCAGCTGTGCCCTGTTCTCAGGATTCAGCTACCACCCTACAGCCCAGGAACACACAGTCATGTTCACTATGGTTTCTCCCTGGACATGTTGAGGCAGAGGTTTTTAAATACAGATGCAACTATTTCCACAGTTTGTGCTTTTTTTTTGGTTTTTTTGGGGTTTTTTTGCTGGTTTTTTTTTGCTTTTTTTTTTTTTCTCTTTTAAGCTCTATACAGACACAGCAAGTAGTTAAAAGCAGAGCACTGAGACTAAATGTATCAAGGGCCACAGTCTTGCAGAGTTACCTCAACTGCCTGCTCTGGCGCACAATGCCATTAGGAGATGGCACCGTCCAAACTCTCTGCAGATAATGCTGATACTGCAGATACTGCTGTTGCATTCTCACACAGCACATCAAGGACATGAGCTCTCTGCAGAGCCAAAATTGAAAGACTTACACGTCCAGCCAGAAGAAGAAAGCTCTGGTGCAAAAGCCGGTGGGCAAGTTGCATCACTATATAACCTGCGAGGCCCCAAATGGGGAGAGACTCCCAGTGTTTTCCCTCAACACTGACTGGGTGAAAGCAGAGGGGAAACACAGTATTTTGCTAACCACTGCAATAGTATGGCTGGGTCCTCAGCTGGTGGATATCAGTGTGGTTTACTGGAAGCGAAGGAGATGGGCTGATTTACACAAGCTGTGGAAGAGAAAATTCAGGAACAGTAAGTCCAGACCTTCACTGCCATTGTTTGAAATGTGAAATAGTCCTGAGAGCAACAGAGCTAAAGTAATCTAGTTTCTATGTGTGGATCCCCTACTATGTGGAAAAAAAGTTAACTTATTAACCATTTTCTGTCTTGGGAATTAACAGAGTTTCTTCCCTAAGGCCAGCTGCTTCTTTTCACAAAAGGTGTAGGAACTTAACACAATTCTATTGTCAAATGTAGATGAAATCAGCTATTCAGTTTAAATGTATTACTGAAGGACTGACAGACATACACAATGTGTATTTGTACATCTTAGAAGGTAGTCTAAAAAACACACAATCACTAAAAGGTTTCACATCATAAAAAGCATTCTTTTATCCCTGTTCATTCTGTTTTGCTCAAAAGAGAGGTTCCTGCCACCAGAGCAGAATTATTTTCAGATGGAGAATGACTATGGTCTAATTTAAGCTTGTTCTTAAAATTGCTCAAAGCCTGATGGATTACTGGCCTGTGGAAAAGAGCACAGTATAAATGCAAAGACAAGGACAAGAGCCTAAACTTGAGAGAAATCAGGAAAAAAATCTCAGTTGGTTCAAACGGATCAGAGGTCCCAAATTTTGAATCTTGAGCCCATTTTTCAGAGTTATCTATTAAAAGCTCTAGCCCCTTCTGACTCCTCAAATCCAGGCATATTGGAGCAGTTGTACTTAGCCTGGAATTTCACCCTTGACATTAGGATATCTTCAGGTAATCCTGTGCTTTTACACTTCCATGGGTTTTTACTAGTGGCAGTTAGCAGAAGGCAAGTGGCCAAAGGCTGCAAACAGCCTTTGAAACATGAAGGAAAGACCCAGCATTGATGTCCACGCTCAAGAAGGCTTGGGCAAAGGGCCTAGCTCATGATACTTTGAAGCAAGCCTCAGTTTCTGTTTGAAATAACTATTTCTAGGTATTATTTGCATGTGAACAAGTAGACTTGAAAAGAGGGACTAATGGAGGAACTTTCACTAAGAGCTGAACAATGTTGCTAGATGTTTTCTTGATCCAGTGGCTGGATCAAGACTGGGGGGGGATGACCATTGTAGAATTTCCTCAAATGGGAAGTTCAAAGTGCTTCTGTTTGAAACAAACCATCATGCCTTTGTTCACATCTTCTTCTGGCTGAAGATTTCTGCTTGATTCAACTCAAATCTGAGTATGATTCCTACCCACCCAGAACGTGTGTTTTGGGTTAAATAACTGAGGTGTTTGGCTGTAGCTTTAAATCATGCATGACTTCAGCCCAATAGAAAGATGCAACCCAAATCTGCAGGAAATCAAACCTCTGTAGGCAGTGATCAGAGAACCCGTGACAGTCCTGCTTTTGCCGACCAAGGCGTACTCATCCCACAGTTTGATCCCTTTCCTGACGAATCAGTTCTGCTGCCATGAGGTAAGACAGGCCAGAGAAGCAAGTTGTTAAATACTAACCTGTCACTAAGGAAAGGAGTCTGTTGACAAAGCACTACTCGTAAGAGAACATCCTTCCAAGGAGTGGAAAAGGGGAGTTTCTTCCATACCATCTGAAGGCAAACTTTCAAAGCCAGGTTTGCAAAGGTCACTTAATGTGCAGAACTGCTGTCCTCCTCCTGGCAGCTTTGGTCATAAATTGAGAGCTTCAAAATGAGGAAATAAAAGGTTTGATTGTAGGCACTAAATTTCTATGATAGTTTTCACCTCTTCCCTATTGCTGGGCTCTGTTTCCTGAAAACTGCCTCATAAAAATACCAGCCCTATCAAGTCTTGCGTATTACCTCCAAGACATGCTGATTTGGCCCCATACTGTTCTGGTGACAGGACCTGCAGAAATACCCAGCCCAGTGCTCTGGCCCCATCCTGCCTCAGACCACCCCTCTGTCATGTCAAACAGCCAAGCTCTTCTGTAGCAGGTCATGTCCTTTTTTTTACTGCCCAGTTCTCCTCTGTTACGGAGGACACCAGCAGCCCTCCTTCTTTCAGCATTTCTTTCAGCAGTCATAATGTGGAGGTCATTTGCAAAAAACTCTTACAGCCTGGGTTATGGGACTGCTAAGACAGACATGTCACCATCTTCGTGTTCAGCTTGAAGAGGCTTTCTGTTGTTTTATTAAGATCAGTAATTCTCCTGGCCCTCTTAACACCTCTAGGAATGGCAGATGCAACTGTTTAACTGGCCTTCCTCACTCCTCATCCTCAGAAAATCTCAGCACAACAAAATAAAGCCGACTAGGGTACTTAAGGAGGAAGGTCTCTTCTTCCCCAGGTCCAATTCACTGAGAAAGCAAACACCAAGACTTATTAACACATCATACTTGTCCCTGACGGTTGCTGATTGTCCCTGTGGCAGAAACATCAGTCCTGGCCACAGGAAAACTGGCTTCTAGCTTCAGTGTTCCTAAAAATTTCATTTGGGCAAGTCCTTTAATTTGTCTGTGTCTCAGTTTGTGGACAGCTGAGAAGGGATAACAATTGCTTTCCCCACTCCCTTGTACATGACAATTTTAGCTTCCTGGGACAATTGCACACAGAGGTGCCTGAGCCAGAGGCAGCAGCATCCCTGATGCTTCAGGAGCACAAGGATCTCACTCCTGCAAAGCCAAATGTCATATTCCCATATTCTTTATATACTAAAAAATAAAATCTGTCTGAATTGAAGAGCTAGAAAACATACAAGGAAGAGGAATAACAAATTTTAAAACCTAAAACCATAAAATTTTCTTCTGTGTTTAACCACGGAACACTCAGGGAACTAAACTTTCTCCCTTTACAGCGAATAATTTGCAAATTTTATCAGCCAAAAATATTTGAAAAACTTTTGCAGCTACAAATATTAAATACAATCTTAATTAACATGTTCAAACATAGCTCATATAAAAAAAATATACACAAATGCATACCCTGCCTGTCAAACATGTGAAGGTTTTTCACACAGGTCAGTTGTGTGTTACTTCTCTTGCTTTTTATAGAACAATTATTCTTATATATAAGAATCCTGCTTTGCTGATTAAGAAAAATATTCTGAGCACAAATAAAATATGCATGAAAATACTATAAAATGAGAAAAACAGTATCAGTTTAAGAGTTGAATGGCACTTTTTTTTCCCCTAAATACAAAGAATTTAGAACATTGAAGAGGAAAGGACAAAAGAATTATGTTAATATATCTAATATTCCTTTACTTCAGGAAAAAATATTGCAGGACTAATTTTCTCAAACCCCAAAAGAGTGAAAACTCTTTTTCCTTGCTTTCTCAATGCAATTTTCATTCTTCTGATAAATTAGAGAGATTTTAATTTCCTTTTTCATTATAGTTTGAATTATAAACACGGGGGTAAGCTTCTGGGGATCACATGTTAAAGAGAAAGGCACAGAAACCATATGTGGCAATTTCAAACTGTTCACACACAGAGGGAGACTACAGTGCTACTGGTACGGACATGGGCAAGAAGCCCTAAAATGTCCATTCACCTCCTCTCCTGTACTTTGGCTCACTGGACTCTGAGAGTACTTCATTTATAATTTCTCAAACTGGAAAATGAGTGACTTTGTCTCCTTTCAGATAACGCTGCTGCTGCCATCCTTTGTGGAGCTCTGCCTGTATGAGCTATCTGATGTTTATCCAATGCCTCAAACCCTGAAATCTGGAAACCTGCCCATGTAATGCTCTGGTTTCTGTCATTGCACCGAGTTCACAGCCCTGGTGCTTGAGAAGTGGAGAAGTTTCTCCTCTTGAGTAGATTAAATTAGACCTTTTCAACCCAAAATGTTTCTGAAGGCTTGAAACTGGGCCCTAAACTACCACACTATAGAGCTTTCTTTTTGCCAAATTGTAACTGCTGGCTATAATACTGGGCCTGACCTGCATCATGTCAAAGCTATCGTTATTTTAGTATTATGCCACAAAAAAAACATTAGAAGTAACAGTAGAAATGCACTGGCTTCTTCAGGGGCAAAGCCTCTTGCTTTCTAATGAGTTAGATTTCTGTTGTAAAGACAAACCTTCATTATTTGACTTGTTGGTCCTTTCAGCAGTGCATTACCAGCCCCTATCAAAGAGTACAGAGATGATCTTGAAGGACTGGTAGTTTAGGAAAGAAAGAAAAGAGGTAGGCAACAGAGACTGAACGAATTGTCAAGATCTGCCTGCTGTCACACAGGAACTGGGCTGGCTTGAATGAGGGTAAAGTTTCTCAAGCGCTCACTGACACACATCACTGGCCAAATTTGCACTTTCTGAGAGGTCCTAGACTCCACATCATGCATTTATAAATAGGGTTAAGTAGAAAACCACCTTTTTTAACCCCAAAACATGTACGTTTTCCAATATTCTTTCCATATTTGAGAGCGAACAGATCAATTTGTTTCACAAGCCTTCTCCTGTCTCCATTCAGCTGCCAGAAGGATGATCTCAGGATAAAGTGTGCCAAACAAGAGAAAATGTTTTTTGTTGGGAAAAACAATGTGATTATAGAAATAGTCATGTGTGTTTGCCCCCACTGAGCCTTTTAATTTACAAAAGTCTAGTTAGGGAAGACTTAATGTAAAGCATACATAAGGAAGCTGACACTTCTAACAAAATATTCTTGGTACCATTTTCTTCATGCTTCATTAATAAGGAACAAAATGTCTCTAGACTTTCTGTAACATATGCACAGAGTGATTTCAAACCAGACTGAGATTCTTTTTAAATGAGGGTTATAATATACTCAAGCAATAACAATCTATTTTTTTATTGCTTTACTTGTAAAGTTGTTTCCATGTTCTGCTAGAACAAAGTTATTTGTCTTTTTTTTTGCAAAGTATAACTTGTTACTTTGATGGTTTTTAGGACCTTTCTATCTCAGCTATTGATTCAAGGTTGAGTGTAGCCTACAGCAGAGCTGAGCTTGGGGAATTGGAGTGCAAGAGAAAGACTTGTATTTTTCTACAAAAATTATATCTTTTCATACAAATTAGAGACACAGGAAAACAAAGTTTTGATTCATCTTCTAAATCATATATAATGCGTAGGGCTCTGTGCCATCAGATCACAGGATAACAAAAAGGATTTCTCTAGCTCTTCCACATTTGCTTATCTTGCTCAGACTACAAACAAAAGTTTATTCTCTGGGTAGGTCTGAAACAAAGAACCTCCAAGGAGCAAATTCAACCTTTATGATTTCTACCAAAGACACTGTCAACAAAAGCAATGATATGCCCTGTTTTGTCTTGCAAAAATGCTACTCTTTTCATTGGCTATCTGCATTAAAGGACAGTCTGGGCATAAGATATGTCTGCCCTAATAGTGATAAATGGGGCAAGTACATCTGCAGAACCGAAGAATTTCCCTTTTCATATCCATTTCTAGAAGAAATCAGATAGTTGCAATTCCCGAGGTGATATTTCACTGAACACAATCTTTCTATGTGTGGGAAAAGGGGAATCAAAATGATCTCATGAGTAAAAAAAAATTTGACAGTAAGACAATCTGGGGGAAAATATTCACCCAGGAGATTAAAAAAAAAAAAAAAAAATTCAACTAGCTTTGAAAACGTGTGTATGCTCCTACAGTGAGGTGTTAAATTGCATTATAAGTATTGAGACATCAATGTTTAACAATGTTTGCAATTCAAATATAAGCATAGAGTGGAAAACTGTGAAAATGTTTAAAAGTGTCAGTGTATGAATTTGTAAGCAGAGGTTTGTATATCATTTGATAGCTATTTATTTCTTCTTAATGTTTATGATGGACTGACTTTTCATGGGATGAACATCATATCTGATGGGTATATGGCACTGAATCAGTGTTTTACAAATACATAATATTTTAATATTTGGCCAGTGAAACAAAAAGAATTCCTAGAGTGAGAATGCTATTAAAATGATAATAGACTATATTTGAGAAAATTTACTCAGACCTCAGCAGACAACATACATACCATTTTACAAAGATCTGGATATGTGGTTTTAACACAAATGTAAGAAACTTAGAAAAGAGCCAGGAAAATATAAGTCCCATGCAAATGAAGAAAAATTAAAAATATATGGAGGGCTAGTGAACTTAATTATGTTGAAATACAGATATAATTGTGAGCATGAAGTATGTGTATATAATATGATAGCAACTTTTTATCTGGAATTTAGTCCAGTGAACTGCTGTCAAGAAACACCACTGATACTACCACAATACTTTTCATCCCGTCAGAAAGCTTAACCTAAAGATGTCTGCATTTGTCTTTTTTTTACATTTTCTTCTGGATATTCCCACAGATCAGCCCTGCAAATTATCCAGTACTAAGAGGCTGATCAGGTGGTGGTGTGATTTCGTCCATGACAGGAGAAGCAAATAATAATAATAAATGAAATGAGTGCACAGCTCTAATCAAAATGGGGAGGATCTGTCTGAGCAGACTTGCCATCACTATACATGAGAGCAGTCAGGGCATTGACAGGAGGTGAGACCAGGTAAGATCACAAATGGAGGTGCTTGCTATATATTGTACAATGTTCAGCGATAAGTCCACCTTCCAGACATCAGGGTGTCTGTGAAGGAACTGCTGTGAACTATTAACACAAAATTCAGAATGAGAAAATAAAGTAGAAAATGTCGATGTACCACTTGGTCTCTGGTGAATTCATGAGCAAAGTTGGCACTGGCTTCAGCAGAGGAAACTGTGTTTGCTCTGTATCGAATGACTGAACTTAATCGAAGACTGCAGGGTCAAAGAAAGCAGAGAATTCAAGAAGCCTATGAAAACAGAGCCTAGATTTGACAGAGAACTGTAACCTTCCAGAAATGTAATTAAACAAACAGGCAAGGAGTGTTTGGGATTGAAATCTCTGTTTATACATCTGCTGTTACTTTATTTGAATATCGGAAGGGAAGATAGAGTTCACATGTTGGAAAGGGCCAGAAGATTCCTTTTTGTATTTTTTTTTTTCACTCATTCTGAACATTGAATAAACATAACATTAATTGGATTGTGTCTGATGGTCAGTAGAGTGTCAGGATTTGAACTCTTACATTAGGAAACAAATTCCTTGATGAAAACAAATTCTTTTACTCCGGCTCATAATTCCCAACTCAATACAAATAAAATACACAAACTCAACCCACTGATAAATGGCCTGGACATTCAAAGATATCTATGTGTCAGAAACATCTAATAAGCAGTTTGGATTTTTTTTTTTTTTTTAATGCTTTGGATCCACTGTAGCCCTGAAATGTATGTATGTAAATTATTTTATGCAAATGTCAGTGTAATCCATTGCCATCAGCTTAACACATTTCCTCCAAATGGTTGAACTCTCTTCCATTGTAGGGAAAGTGCAAGGTTTAAGACTTCTCTTAGTCACTGAAAAAAAAATAAATGAAGGAGAAAATGAGAGATTGTTTACCTCATGGATTTGTTTTGCTTTTCTAAAACAAAATAATTCTGGATTCTACTTACTGGAAATCTGCTTGGTTAAGAAACATTTAAATGAAAACAGCATAGGGCTGTTATGCTTTGTTGGCTTTTGTTTAGGATTTTTGGAAAGGTTTACAGTGGAATTATAAAAACAAAATTAAACAGTAGTTTAGCATTTTGAGGAATGACACAGAAGAACAAAACGTTCTGATTAAGAAGGTTAAATCCCACAAGCATAGCGCATCAGGAGTTTTCTGATGATCAGTTTATTGCTAGAAAATGACAGTTAGTCATAAAAAACTCTTTTTGTAGATACATATTGATAATGAGCAATTTTTGTGAGAAACACCTTTCCACATAACCATCCTAACTGTTGCTTCCATAGCTACTGGGTCTGAAGGACTTCCCAGATGTCTGGCTGCAGACCTGTGGTACCACCTTGATGTCACCCACTCACAAGCTTAGATGAAAAGGAAACAACCCCATTTAGTTCTTGGCCCTGCATCATTCCTTTTGAGAGCTCATCAAACTAAACACCTTCACTGAAACTACAACCCTTGGAGCTACCAAGTCCCTTCTGGGAGCCCACAAAGATGGGGCTCAGTTATTGATTTTTGTAAACAGCAATTGTGTCAATCCTAAATGGAGTTAAGGACATGGGAAAGACTAAATTTGCTATTAGTATTGGCTCAGAAGAGAACTGTAGATTATCTTCCCTGGTGCAGAGTTGAAAAGCTGGCAGAGCTGCTAACCAAGCTCAGCTCAGCCATGCACACAAGCTTCCCCAGCTCTTATGGTCATGACAACCTTTGGTGTGCTGGTGGCCAAGTGTATCCATCTTATGATTACCATTCTTGAGTCTGCCATCATCCCCACAGGAAGGTTTTCCCATCTCTATATTGTCTTTTTTATCTCCTGTGCTTTTGGTATGACTATTTATCTTTGAGGAGAGGAAAGACAATAATGAAAAGAAATATGCCTATTTCTCTTGTGCGAGCACCTGCAGAGACTCGTCCAGTCGAGCCCTAATCTCATCTAAGGCCTGAAGGCATATGATCCTTTAATGTAACTATCTTTTAGAAAATACACAACAAACAGACCAAAGAAAAAAATATTTTTCTGCTTTCTTTCTATTTAAATATGCTGCAAATTCAATGGACAGGATCCTTTCATCATCTAAATGTCTTTCCCCTGCACAGTATTCCAGCAATTACAGGTAGAAAAAAAAGCTGAAATTGTGCAGTAGTTTCAACAACTGAAGTTCACACTCTCAGAGGGTTGCAGTCTCCAGAAGCTGTCTGAAATCAAAGCAAACATCTAGAAAACCTTCCCAGAGCCTGGAAATCATACAGTTCCCAGAACTGAGCTGTATGTGCTGCTGGTCAGCACATTTATCTCATACACAAGCCACCTCAACATGAGGAAAAACTTCTTTACTGTGGGGGTGACAGAGCACTGGAACAGGCTGCCCAGAGAGGTTGTGAAGCCTCCTTCTCTAGAGACTTTCAAAACCCATCTGGGTATGTTCCCATGTGGCCTGTCCTATGTTATCCTGCTCTGGCAGGGGGGTTGGATTCAATGATCTCCAGAAGTCCTTTCCAACCTCTACCATGCTATGATTCTATGATCCTATGTACTGATATGGGAAATTTGTAAGCCTGAATTCCAGTAAACGTATAGAAGTATTTCCCCAACCTGCACTATCAGTTTATCTATTGAGTTCATGCACTTAGATATCCTAGAAACCTCAACTGGTCAAAGCTGTGCAGTGGAATATTGATATGAAATATAATTTTGCAACAGCTTTCTTATTTTTTTTTTCAATAGGCCTTAACTATACTAATATAACAACACTATGAAGGTGCTCATTCACTTACATCAGTAGTGTGTTACCTTGAACATCAGTTTTTCAATAATAGCAATACTGAACACAGAAATATTAAGTACATCATATTAAACAGAAGGCATTTGTCCAATTCAGATATTCTTTCTATAGTGAAAAATACTTAAGAAACAAATTCAATTATTTTATTACTGAGATTTCAGTACAATCTGCCGTGTACACATGGCAAACACAGGTAAGTCTCAGTTTATAACTTCTAGACTTCTTTGGAATATGTGGAAGTACAGCAATTAATTCCTGCTCTTCAAAGAAAATGAGGAAAATTATTTTGACATATACACTGGGTAGTTGTGAGTTGAACACATAAAAGAGAATAAGTGGTGGGAGTTTCAGATGACTGGTAAATAACAGAAGTGTAGTGATTTGCAATCTCTTAAATACCAGAGGATAAATTATTGACTTGCATAAGAGATGACAAGGGAAAAAGAGAAAAGTGAACCTAATACTGCAAGACATGATCAATTAAGAGCTGATTTAGTAAAATAATGCTGTCTTCTTGTAGATAAGTTAGCCTTCACATTGCATTCAAACGATGATTAAAAAAGTCTATTTGCAATGCTGCCTCTATGTAAATAAAACTCTTTTACATGTAGCACTTTTTTATTTCCCTCTTTAGAGCTTAGTCTACCAGATAAGTCAAAAAGGAGATTAGTTGTTATTGGAATCCAGATACTGCCTAGATGTCATGGTCACAAGTAGCACACACAATCTTTCACTTGGTGCTGCTGAGAGCATAAAGCCCAGATGATCTGTTATTCTTACAGTTCTTGTGAAAAGTACAAGGTAAACTGGTTCTTACCCCAGCTCAGAAATATGGGAAAATGAAGTGCACAATCTGGGTAATAATACCACACTAACAACATTAAGTTCACTCTTTTAAAAAGAGCTTGGGTTTGGGGTTTTTTTTTGAGTTTTCAGTTCGTAATAACATTATCCTTTAAAAAATAATTTGCTCTTTATATTTCATTTTACACCTTCCTCATTCAAGAAAATGCATAATCCAAGAAAACAAATATTTTATCTCCCTTAGTCATAACTGGCCTCAGTTTACATGAAACAGTATTTCAAGTATCACCACTAAATACTGTATAGGTCACAGAAGAAGCCATTTGCTAACACAGTTCAGCTTTTAATGCTCATCATATAAAGGAGGACAGAGGAGAGTTTCAGGGGCTTCTTCAAATCACACCAGACCGATTATGTACTTGAGACAAGATCTGTCTATAATTTTTCTCTTGTGTTAAAAGTAGTTTTGGTCTGGCCTGTTTCTTTCCAGTAGGGTCCAGATGTCTTCAGCCCTTTTCAAAACAGGGATAAAACAAAAACACTGATTTCAAGCAAATGAATTTTTCAGGAAGCTTACTGGTGACCTGTTCTGTTGTCACATAGGCTGGCCTGGTAGCATCCCTCTGCCAGGCTCAGATGATGGTAACACACCTCAGATGACCCAATCATCTGAGGATACCCCCCCCCCCTCCCCCCCATTCCTATGCATGTACATCCACACATTTATGTGGCTACATAGTGGGCAATTTCACTTAGAGCTGCAAAAGAGAAGTGCTACTTTAAACATTTGCTGGCTTTGTCAACATACTTTGCTATGTGAGAATTTATCATCCTTTTTTTTTCTTCCTCCTATCTGCAGTTAGTGGTTTCTAGATGAAATTTTAACAGCCACTAATCACTGGCAACCAGGTGATGTTCACAAAGGAATGTAAAAGAATACAGATTAGCTTCTGGACTACAAGGTTTACAGAGCCTCCAGGATTTTGATCTGCGCACATCCCTAATGTACAAAATGTTGAAAATCCAAAACAACTGCCAAAACTCACATTTGGCCCTGATTATTTCCTTGTTTATCATGGTTAGCATTCCCCAGATAAGAGATAATGTTGCAAGCTCAATAACCACAGAAAGTTTTGAAGACACACTTAAAGAGAAACATACCTATTTTCCTAAAACATAGTTCAAAAGAAATTAGTGTAAAACTCAGTAGATTTTAATTGAGTGATGCACAGCACTCAGGTCTCACTTGTGAAAAATTCTACCTGATTTATGTTCTACCTAGATAGACGAAAAACTGAAATGGTTCCTTCACATATGCATTTGTCTTTCATCTACTAAAATGTATTTCAGCTGCCTTTTTATGTATCACTGTAAAATAGTCCCTGAAATTCTACCAGCAAGTAACTATTTTTGCTTGGAGTCACAAAGATCTCAATAGAAATGGAAGCTGTCTTGTCCATTTTCTCCTAAATCTAGGTTACGGATATAGAAATAGCAATTATTGTATTGCTGTTACAAGTCACCCCACAAAGACACCAAGAAGCTTATGGAACTTATTGCCACAAGCCCTCATTAGACTGAAGAGCTTAGCAGTATTCAAACAGGTTAGTGTTTTGTTTGCTGACCAAGAATTTGCAGAGATAAACACCAAAAAAAAGTTGCTGTAGCAAAAAACCCAGTGTATTTCACACCAAGACCGTACTGCATGGTTGGGACTTAGGAGGAAATCATGAAGCAAGGACAGAGTCATAAGGGTCCATTGCAGCCTATTTCCTTTTTTAAAACATTTCCCTTTGCTAGCTCTCAGTTGGATTAGACAGTTGATTGCTCTGCATGAACAAAGCAATCTCCATATTTGTAGAGAACCTTATTGTTCACCATCACTCTTGGCACAGCGCATCTGGCATATCTGCAGTTGGATAGCACTTTATAAACAGGTGAACCAGACACGTGAGAAGTTAATATTCTGCTGTTGTGACAGTATAATTATCTCTAATAATAAAGGAAAACAGATGCTTCAAATAGTCTTTCACTTAGAAAGTGTTTGGATCATTATACTTTGACTTTTATCATCTGTTTTTTGGATAAACTCCCAATGTGGTTTATGGTTCTGCAAAATGGTAACATCTCGTTTTATGAATGACAGACAGATGGAGTTTGCTGCAAGGCTTATTGATAGTAAAGCATGTAAGACCATTCAAGATACTTAACTGCAAGAAATACTAGAGATACCAAAATATCACCTTCTCTAACTTTTTAAGACTTCTGTTATTTATTTTCAATGGTTTCAAGTTTTCTTATTTTGAGTGTTCAGTATTATCACCTGGCAGTCCTAAGACACTGTGAATTTTTTTTTTTTTTCAGACCACAGAGAGAGAAGAACAGCTGTTTTACAACTAATTGAAAGCCAGTAGAGATGTAGTCCAGATTTCAGAATAAGGTCTGTTTGCAGGAGATTTGTATGCCATTCATCTCTTTCTCTCCCTGTCTCTCTCCCACCCCCAGAAATCATCTAATTGGATTTTCATGTCCAAATCCTGTTCTCTTAATCAAAAGGCAAACAAAATCAATCTTTTGCGTTCCCAGAATCTGAGTGAAGCATTTAGTCCTAAAGCACTGAGAGACTTATTCCTCAAAGCTTTGTCAGACCCAGCTTACTAAATTGGTTAACCCTTGTCACTAAAAGCTGCAGTAATCATCCATGAGATCTGCTGCAACAATGATACTTTTTGTTGTATTAGGAAAGGTTTTATTTTCCCAAACCTTTGCAAAATCCATACAATTGACACAGGAGAAATGCTTGGGGTTTTTTTCTGGCTTTTTTTTTTTTTTTTTTTACATATTTGTTACCAAGAATTAAGCTTTTGGAAGAACATACTTCAAATATGTAGTGATATTATGCAACACTTGACCTGGAAAGAAAATAATCTAAAATGCATTTTTATGAAATGCTAGATATTTACTCTGTCGGACCTAATCCTTGAAATTAGAAATTCAGCTCTGCTGCATGTCTTCATCTGCAGTGATTTATATTTTAGGACAGAGCAAGGGCTGGATGCTGGCATTGCTTTCTCTCAGCTGCACCCTTACAGCAGTGCAGAGATGCTGCAGCCCTGTTCCAGGACCCTCCAGAGTGATGCAGCAGAGGATGGGTATAGCTATGCCCCATGATTTCCAAATAGGAAAGTCTGGTACAATAACTGAAACCTCAACTCCCATCTGTCAGACCAGCTTTCTGAGGTGCTGGGAATCAGGGCTGTGAGGAGTTTATGGTCCCCAAATTCATCAGCCACAAAGAAAGGACACAAGAAGTGTATGACTGTTGCTCAGATTTTCTACTGACAAGTCTATATGGAGTTACAGACAGAACTGCAGTACTCCAGGAACAAAGGTGATTGGTTTTTTACAGCCTTTAAGTCTGTACAGTTTACTGCAAAACACATAATTGAAATCATCTGTGTATAGACTGCAGTAAATAGTGGGAGACCAATTTCAACATAAGAAATAGAGACTTCCTGTACTTAACAAATGAGAGCAAACCTTCCCAGATTAGAATGAAGCTATTTGATGATTCACTGGAAAAAATTCACAGTTTCCACTTGCATGCAGATTCCCCATGTTCCCTGCATGCAGTATTGCTTTCCAGGACAGTTTGCACACTGGCCCGCAACATAAACACCAGTCAGCCAGTGAGCTACAAAGCAATCAGGGTATCTCTTTCTTCCCTTTTCTGTATCTTCATGGAAGAAAGAAAACCTCTTGTTTTCAGCAACAAAATTAATTCCTTGTAAAAGTTCCTGATAGTTTCTGGCATCCCAACCAAAGTGCCAACGCTAGACACGCATGAGGGAGCACAAAAACTAGCAGCAGCAGCCTGAGTCAATGCAGCCCATGGTGTTCTCTGCACCTTAGAGTCAGCATCCCTTAGCATTCAGAAATGGCCTAAAATGCATACTTTTGGCTGGAGAGGACAGTAAACAACTTTGCTGTCCTCCAGCCCTCTCCTCAGCAAGTGACAAACACAGTTGAGCAGATCTCAATTTCGGGTCTTCCCAAATTACAGTTACCCAGCCCACAGAAGGAATTAGACTAGGCAGAAAGCACGAGCAGTGTCAGACAGTCATTCCTCCTATACATCACCTGCTGCAGGTCAGGGAGGCCCAGGTGAGCTCCAAGCCAATGCTGGAGGGACTACAGGGAGGCAAAATGCTGCTATTCCATATTTGTTCACTGCAGCTTCCCCTTCCTTTACACCTTCTGTACTGCCAGGTAGAGCATACAATGCAGAGTGCTTACCTCTTAGTTGAGGTGGCTTTAAAGACTAAATTTGCAAAGCTAAGCTTTAGGCTGGTGGACACAATTGTTCATCATATTGTGTCTCATATTTGACGTAAAAGATACATGTTGGCACAGGACAAGCCTTTAAAAAAATACTGAGAAAACAAAGTGGCTATGAGACATATTTCACTGAGACTGCTAAATTCTGTGATAGCTGAAAAATAGCTCCATTTTACAAGTCCATTGTTGCATTAAAAACTGCATATCCATACTATCAGCTATGTCTACGCTGAAAAGGAAATAATGAGAGATTGTGCTACCCCATCAAAACAGTATATGGAATTTCAATATCAATAATTTAACAAAAATTATTCTGCAGGAAAGTAATCAAGCATGTATATATGTACCATTGATGTTTTACTGAAAAGTGTACTAGCAGCATGGAAAGTATCTTTTAATTTCCCCTTTAATTTCCACGTTTCTTTTTTGCTCATCCAAATCTTTGAATATTCAAGTTGCTTAACTGAAAATGCTTGGAAGGAACAGAGAGCAAAGAAAATGATAATGTGTAGTTCTTTAAACAGGGGTTGCTTAGAAGAATGCATAGTTAAATTTTCAACACATTGGCAGTGCCTTTTCTAGAGGGAAGTGTTTGTCTGCAACAATATCAGTGCTTCTGTTCTCCTCAAAAAGAACCTTACAAACATTGTCAGGAGTGCAAACAATGAAAGCTACAATTTCACTTGTCTACTGCCATCAACATACAGCACGAACTCTGTCCCACACTATCCTTGTTATTATGCAGGGAAGAATATGAAAATTGCACAGTTCAGAGAATATAGCTGAAGTGGGCACAGAAACAATACAACAAAGGCACTGCAGTTAACTGCAGATCACGAAACTTTATTTAAAAACAGATAACCTCAATAGTGTTTTCTGCAGACCTGCAATTTCTCACAGTTGCTGAAACATGGACCTCCAGCAGCAAAGATGAAATAAATAAAGCTGAAGTCATAACTTTATATGGTCATCTTATGACAGAATCACCTTGCAATTGAGACTCACCTGTATTGCAGATCCTAGAACCTCACTAGTTAGGGTTCTAGAGATCTCTGCTTTCCTTTGAATCTTTCTATCTGACTCATTCTGAGGCTCTACTGCTATCTGAACAAAAAAAAATACTACCTTCACATGTATTTTTGGTTGCTTTTTGACAGTGGCTGTCAACATGCTGTCTTTGTCAGCTTTCTCACTGAAAGAATCACCAAGGAGGAAGATTCCTCTGCTATTCACTCAGTCTTGATGGAGTGGCCACCTGATGTTCAGCCTTTCTCAGACCAAGGTTCAAGTAAAAGCTCTACTACACTTCACTAGGCTGAAGTTTCTTCTGTATCTAAAGGCTAGATCCAGTTCCAGACACCCTAACCAGGAAGCTCAGTCATAAAAAGCACTTTTATCCTTAGATGTGTCACAAGAGAGTGTTTTTAAAGATCACAGTGCTCCCTGCTTCTGCGCTCCTGCTGTGGTGAGGCCCTTACTCACCACAAGGACTCAGAGGAGACCTCTGGTCCTGAAGAGAAGCCTCCAACTAGGACCCACCCAAGCAATTTAACGGTCCCTGTTCCAATTTTTTTTTCAGTGGGTTGTAGGCCAGCCTGCTTGAGCAAAAGCAAAGAAAACAACCTTTGAAGAGAAACAAAGGAAAGCATACAGATTGCTTATGTCTCATGATAGACTCATAAAGTAGCTGTATTGAGTGTTAGTGTTGACTGCTGGTTGCAGTTCAACATTATGAGGCAGATTCCCAGCTGAAAAAACACAATTTGATCCCAACACAAATGTTTCACAATAATCTTTGCTGGAAAGTCACCACATAGCTTTGGGAACCCTATAAAAAATCCCCCAGGGAAGAATTTCCCTCATGCTGCAGTGAAGCCAGTGTTTCTTCTATCATTTATCACATACCTAGCAGCTTTATAACCTTTTAAAATGTGCAATAGCTGGGCTTGTGACAAACTTACTGATTTTCCTTTTACGGGAGATGTGCAATGTTTCGCATCCATTATGCAAACTCAGAGTGCAAAATAATTTCTGCAGGATTTGCATGAATAAATCCAGCCAAGCAAGTTGAGAAACTCTTAAAGCCAAAAGACCAGCTCAATAGGGACAGGGATAGTCTAATCCATGAGTCTACCTTTGCTACTCAAGGCAAACATATAATTACAGATGTAAGTAGAAGATTTAAACACGCAGTTATGTTGTGAATTCTTTTGTGGAGGGGTGTGCTGTTGGACCTGAAGAAGCAGAAATCAGCAGAGACGCAAAATCTTTGATGTATTTGATTATATCTCATAGGCTATTTCTATTGAATGGTAGCAAACGGGTGTGCAGAGTATCTCTTCTTTTTGCCATCTGCACATGGCAAGCATGCAATTTCATGGAAGGCTCCTGTTCCCCAGGACAGGGGTGTTGTGCTGTGCAGGATAGTGAGGGCAGAGCTAACACACGCAGGAGCATAGGTGGAGCAGCTGCTGGAAATAGTTTAGTTCAGAAGCAAGGGAGTCAGGACATGTAACAACTTGTAGTACTGGAAAGTGCAGACACTTAGTATAAAGAGTAACAGAAATTGAAAAGCCACAGCTGAACAGGAGCCAGTACCTCACGGATCTTCCTCTTTGGCAACTCCTTCGCATACATTAGAGTGGGAAAATATTAATTATACCACAGCGATGGATCTCTTTCAAAAAACCAAAGTCTGTGCTGTTTTCCCATGCTGCTGTCAGCCTTCACCCTAGTCCTGCAGGCATTATTATACCCACCACACCTAGTGCTTCAGTTGCAGTTGATGGAAACACCAGCCTTAGGCTGAACACAACCCATCAACCCACAAAGTAAAGGAGACAACTCCAGGCCTCTACTTAATCTTTGTATTCCCACCAAGTCCTCTGAACTTGCAGTCTCTCACCACAGCCCCAACATGAAATAAGCAGACAGCGTATCCCAGGTTTGTACCAGACTCTGTATGAGCCATATGGGTTTGTAATACGAATCAAGCACTTCACAGCCTGAAGATGTGAAACCAAGTATTATTGAGAATTCAGTGATCCACAACATTATAAGAGCAATCATTAGCTTTCTGCTCCTGCCAGCATCTCCCCTGATGATGTCTCAATACAAATTTTCCTCCAAACAACAGTTGCGCAAATGGAAAAAATCCAAGCAAAATATAAATCTTAAAATCAACGCTATAAACTGGTGATTAACTTTATAATGTAACCTTGAGCCAGTGGAAAAGAAGTAGGAAGGGAAGAGATATGTACAAAAGGCCAGAGATCGCAGCAGATCCTAGTAATCTTTTAAGTAAGCTATTCAGATCCTAATTGAAATACATTTATAGAACTCCTGGAGAATACGTATTTTTAAAATATAGTATGAGAAAGCAATGTACAGTGCCAGTGGCTTGATAGCATGGGTGGAGTGTGAAAGATGAAAGACTCAGAGACACATCCGTTCAATTGTGCAATGATTTCAGGGGCTGCTGTCTCCAGAATGAGCCCTCATTTAGCTCAGGCATAAATAAAATTTGAAAATTGACAGCTGTGTGTAAGTCTTCTGTTAAAAGAAAAATACATAGTCTAATGTGCATTCAAAACTCAGCACCTCTTGTTGGCTCTCCCCTTAAAATATGCGCAGTTTCCTTTACATTTAGTGTGAACTTCTGTGCCCATTTTTCATTTTACACAACCTCTGTCTGATGATAAGGTGCACTGGAACACACATTCTTGAATGTTTATGTCCACAAACTATTTTATATGAACTTAGTATATTGGTCTTGTTTTTCATCAGTCTTGACCTTGTTTACAGGGGTATAAATCAGAACAAATTAGACTTAGGCAATAGTAAAAACAGTCTGATTTCAGTGGACATTAAATTTTAAAGCCTTTGCAGATGACAGTAGAGAAGAATGCATGAGAACAACTCTAGCTCTTGGACACCTGACACAACATTGTAAAAACTTTACTAGATCTTTAAACTCCAACACAAGCACAAAAAGATTAACTTAAATAAAAGGGACATTTCAATTCCACATGAGCTCACATTCTGTTTCAAATGCAGCTTAAATATCTCTGTAAAAACAGGCCACAATCAAGCCATACCTCAGAAGACATGTATTTGCAACTTTGACAAGTTGTGAGATTCATGTTTAGATAGTTTTAAAAGGCTGGCTCATTATCAAGGTTGAGCATCCCCTTGTCTTACAAATACAGCATTTGCTACAGTAAAAATTTCCAATTTGCAAAACATTGGATTAATTCGAAAGAGAGAGCAAAAAAAAAAAAATTGTTAATGCAGTGGATGAAAACTATAAAAGCAATTATTCTTGTTATTTACTCCTGGGGAAAAGAGTACTGCAATGTTACTGTAATACTAATTTCTAGGAATCAAAGATCCTTTTAGTAAATTGTATCAACTAAGTGTCAAACTATGGACTGATAGCTCTGCATCAGAGCTCACAAACTTTATCATTTGCTGATGTCTTTTCACCCAGTGCTTAAATGCATTCACAATACTATCATTGGGGTATATTGTAGGAAGTTCCCAAACCCACACTGTTGCTAAAATTCCCACAAAATTAAAGTATGGACTTCAAGGATTTAATAAAGTCAGTGATGATCTAAAATATTCATAGTGAAAACCAATTCTTTACATGGTATCATGCCTGAAACAGGCAACATATTGTACAGATACAAAAATTAATTACTGAAAAAATTTAAGTGGTATGCCCAAAGTCACACATAAAATTTGTTGCTCGAGAACTAGCCACCACCTTAGGGAAGCCCAAGATGAGAAGAAATCAGCCAGTGTCTACATACCCCAAAGATGTGATGAAGCAACGACTTCCTGAAAAGCACTATTTTCTTTGATTTCACATTTCATTACAAAGATATACTGAAGGGCAGGGTTGAGATTTGGTTCAATTTACTTTAAGCAAACCAAATTCAGTGCATTTTGTACCTTATACACTCAGTTGATTCCTTGGCTCCAAGGACAAAGAGTAAACAGGAATCACTTGCGGACTGGAAACGAAAGAGCAAAATGGACAGAAACAGGGGGGAAGATTTTGTTTAGACCTTTGCACATAGCTTGGGAACAATAATTAAAAACTATTGAAAGGGTGGTGCAGCACAGACTGAATGAAGAGACCACTATGACAGAGGTCTTCAAAAAAGTCAGGATCCAGGATTAGAGACTGAGAGGATGACAGAAATTTTATGATAGTAAAATCATGTACAGCATGAAGGTGGAGCAATGTTGAAACACACAGCAATATTTTCTACAGTATATTTATTAAAAATAATTTCTCAGAAATAACCATCTGCCTTCACGGCAACTGCTTTTCTCCAGAGAACAAATGTAGTCTATTAGTTTTCCTTCATATATCCTGCATTGTTGTGATATTGAGCAATACTTGAATCTAATTCTTCTGACACACAGTTATGAAAAAAGTAATTTTTAAACTTTAAAATATTTACACAGCTAGTGGAACTTATGCAATTAAAGTCAGAATCAAATTGACATTTTTATGTGATATACAACAACAGATTTGTTAAATTCAATCAATTAAAAAAGAATAGCAGTAAAGTATCACCTGACAAGAGGAACCCATTTTTGTCTGCATCCAGCTGTTTTTTTTATTTATTTATTCATCTGCTTAATAAATTTGCACCAGCCTTGCAAGTGTGCTCATTTTAATGAGAGTTTTTGAAAGACAGTTTAAGGGATTGGGGCAGGATGGGGAAGACAGAAGTTTTATTCTCAGACAGGAATAATGGTGTACTTACATTTCTATCTGTAGTGAATTCATTTACTTCCAGTGTAGCCTTGGTACAGTAATTGGCTGCTGAAATAACCTTTTTGGACTTGCATATCCAGTTTAGCATCTTGAAACCTAGTACAAGGAGCACTATATCACCATAAACCTACTCAATGAAAGCCGGTTGCATCAACATCCAGGCCAGCAACATATTCACTACAGAAATAACAGCTACTGTGTACTTGCTCAGGATGCTAAACCTTTCTTCCTGCTTAACAGATAGGAACCTGTTGGGTTCAAGAACTGCATTTGTACAATACCTTTAATGATCAGATTCTGTCCTGTGAGTGAAGCTCCTAAGAACTATGGGTTCAATATTGTTAGGAATGCTACTGCTTGTTACTAGTAATAGTTTACCAAGATGATTCATTTAGTTTCTCTCACTTTGACTCATCTTTGCTGCCTACATGAAGCCCTGTTACACACAAATCATGGATACAGACTAGAGTGCCTACTTGCATCTAATCTTGTTCAACAGTATCTTTTCATTAGTGGGATACTCTGTTGCATTCAGAACTCCACTATGTGCTCTTTGAGTCTTTGGCTTAACCCTTTTAACGTGATTAAAATAAAGAAAGATCAATGTGGCCAGCATTTCCCAGAATGACAGAGACAAGCCTAATTGCTTTGAAACTTCACAAAAGAAACAAAAAAAAAAATCTAAAACCTTTTTTTTTTTTTATTGGTTTAATAGAACCTTTAATTGATTGTGATTAGCAAAGCCAATACCTTGAGATGTTGTCTAGGTTACAAGATTTATTGTACCTTTTCAGCAGTCTTGGCCATTACTTAACTATTGGATTAATTGTATTCAGAACAGATCATCTGCCATTTCATTTTATGACTCATTAAGCAAGTGTTGCAGTTAACCATTACTGCTTTTCAGTGTAAGATTTCAAAACTTATGTACTGATAATGATGCCAGAATTAGGAAAAGCAAATACCTTGCCATGTGCAAAGGTCAGAGTAAGCACTAATGGAATACTTATCTGCCCCAAAAAATAAATTAAATCAATTTCCTGAGCCTTGTAAGAGGTATAATGCTGAGACAGGAGGCTGCAGGATGAAGAAATTGCAGTTGACTTGCAGGTGGCTCTCGGTGATACTAATGTAGAGCACTGCTAACCATAGAACCTAGCAGAGCCCTCTAACTCTCAGTGACTTAGGAAAAGCCTGAGCATGTGGGGTTGTTTCCCTCAGGTTGAAATCTGGAAAAGGCAAAAACATTCACTAAGAAAAATTAAAGTGCCCCTGTGGAGCCTGCAGATGATGGCCTGTAGCAAGGAAACTCACATTACAAAGATCTTATAAATTCTTGGGAGCATGGGAGAGACCCATTTGCATTAGGTAGGAGAAAGAGCTGGAAAGGAGAAAGGCAGAAGCTAGCACTCAATTCTTTCATGACTCTATCTCTAGAACACCTCTCTGCCTGTCTGATTTCAAAGGTCAGATGCCAACTGAGTGATCCGCAGCATCAGAGAAAGAGGAAAGTTAAAACACCGTGTTCCTCTTCTTTTAAACAAATCTTGTTTCTTATCTCCTCCCTCCCTGGAGTTGTCATTTCTGATGTAAAATTTAAGTGATTAAGTGGCAGGGAGGCATCCAGCTTGTGTGGCATCAAGGTAACCCTAGGACTGAATAGATGAAGTCTTGGAAATTACTTACTGTCAGTGGTTACAATATGGTCTACAATATGGACTTGCATGATGTTTGTGAGCCATTTGGCTTAATCCCCTCCCTGATGAATGAGTTTTCATATACCCAAGACAAACTCCTCATTTTTATTTTCTTTTCGATAGAACTCTACTGTGCAGCTCCTCTGGGGCTGGCACCTTGTAAGGCTGTTTTGTCATTACCCAAGTTCCTGTAGTGTTCTCCTTTGAGTAAATGCTAAAGTTTTTCTTTTCTTTTTTTCCCCTCCAATTTACTTTTTTCCCATCATTCTATGTACCTATATTAGATAGGAAAGGTATCTGAGCTGTTTACCAACAGAAAGGATTGGTTTATTGTGCTTAGCAATATAAATATTTCCCTCTTCTGCCAGCTTTCCTTGCATAAAATTAGGAAAACACATAACCTGAAAGTTTCCCATGTTTTGGAGATAAAACATATTATGGGGCTATCAGGTCAGGTAAACAGGTCACTATTACTTTCCCATGAAATTCTATTGATGGAGAAAAGAAAGAAAAAAGGAACAACTATAGATTTTCTGAAGGTCTTAGAGCAAGTCTTCCCCCTTATGCAGCAGTTCAAATATTAGCAGCTTCCTTGGTTACTGTTTACAAAATGTTCTATGCTGAAAAAAAAAAAAATCCTGAAAATGGCTATTATTATTATTAAAATTTAATATTATATGTATATTTGTTCATTAAGTACTCTTCTCTGTCTTAATGCCACAGAAAAGCTCATTCATCATCGCTTCTCATCCTTCCTTTGTTTGATACTACCCAACCTGTACCATAGAGGGTACTTCTATTTCCTCAGGTAGCTGTGGTTTTTTCCCTATTCTATTTCACTTCATTTAACATACAAAGTACATGCTAGGATTACCAACAAAACAAAACAAAAAAAAAACAAAACAAAAATTGCTATACATTACTATTCTAAATGCAACGAGAACCAATTTTATGCTGCCTTCACTTTGGATTTCTAGTGCTTTGAATGCACCTGGGGTAAGCATTTTGCTTAACAGTGGGGTGGTGTTGTTAAGAAAGTAACAGTTAATGGCCATATCTTCTTGCTCTAAGAACTCTCAACAGCACTGAAACATGAGGCAAATCCACAGCACTGAAACATGAGGCAAATCCATGATTTTGCTGTTCCAAATGAAAGCACGACTATGGGTGAGATGTTTTGATTGTGCTGCCAAGCACTCTCCTTCACTCAGAATTTAACCTGCTCAAGTAATTTAACAGATGTATAACAATATCTTTGATGGTGTTTTTTTATTATTTGCAGACAATTATAGCTTATTATCTTACGTATTTGCTAAACCTTCTATTTAACTCCTCTAGTGTTACAGGACATTTTAATTGACCTCATTAACATCTCAGGTTCCCAGTGATCCATCTATTCCTGAAATTACAGCATCATAAGGCCTAACTAGAGGCTGAAAATCAGATGAAACAGTTTAAAGTGGAATGGACTGGCTGTAACAGTCAATACGTACTGGCGAGGTTTGCAAGCAGGTGAGTGAACGCGAGGTGCCAATCACTGCATGCTGATAAGCAGCGAGGGAGAAGCACGCTGTCAGAACCTGAATTTCGGATTTCTATCATTATAATGATCCTGTGACAACTGCAAAATCTCCCAGGTGGCCAGAGGCTTAAAACAAAACATGAACATTCATAAATATATGAGAGCTTGTGCCTTGCTTGCTGAATTCATCGACCCTGGCGTTTCCGCTAGACGGGGATATATACACTGTACTCAGTGGAGCAGGGCAAAGGACTCCCAGTGCTCACCCTAAAAAGATCTGGCATTAAACAGGCCAAATGAGGCCTCTCAATGGGGAATGAACATGGATTGTCTATCAATCTGTCAGGGCAAAAACAAGCTCCAAGCAGAGGCATTATTGCTCTTATGGACAAGGATGCACTGAGCTGCATAGGAAGTGGGCTGCAAGAAATGTGTTAAATAAAATGTCATGGAAGCAGCAAGAGGGGAGAGATGGAAATGAGAGCAGAGATGTTATTAAGGCAGACAACCGAGATAGCCTTGGAGCTACCAGCATATGTGTCAAATAGCTGGTTGGTCAAAGAGTTTTAGTAACTGTTCTCACAGTTCCTCATCAGCAGACCCTGACTAGAGTCACTGAATTAATTCCTTTCAACATCTCCACGAGTCACTTTTAGAAATGCAACTTTGGTACCTTTCCTTGTATCCACTTTACCAGCAAAGTAACAGAAGTTCCCAAGGAATTAAAATATATGGTCCCTGTATTTTGTTTATAATGGTGTGGGATTGAGTTATACATTCCTGACATACTAAGTGAAAATAATTCTTTTGTATTGTAAACTACTTCCAATGCCATCTGGAGCATTTTAACACTAGATGACTCGCTAGCAACCAGTATAAAAACCAAAGTGCTTGTAAGAAAGATACATGGCCATAAGTTGGCCTATTAACATTCAAAGTATTCAATGGTTTATTTTATAACTTTTGAAGATAGCAGGTTCTGATCTGCATGAAACTCCAATTAATGTTAATGGGAATTACGTGAACATCCAGAGTAGTTATATGGCCCTTAAACTCTTGGTACAACAACTCTCATTGTCTACTACTCAAAATTTGCATAAGCAATTAATGTCTCATTAATGTCTCATTAGGAGCTCATATGGTGCGAGGGAGGAAATGGCATTAGTTCCTCTACAGAAACTGTATCAGGTCACACATGAATATGACTTACTGGTTTCATCTTGTTTTGCATTTGTACATGAAGAAAGAGATAAAATTGCAGAGATGCACAATTTGGCAGAGATCAGCACAGTTGCTGGGGAGTAAGGCAGATCTGCAACAGTTGAAGGTGTTTCCAGTAAGATGCAAGACATTTAGGCAGGGACCAAAAAAAAGCTCACAGAAAGCTCAAACCATATGTTTTAATATCGACAATTGGTAAATCCTATATTTAATTTCAAACAATTGAGTAGTCCCATTGAAGTAAACGCAAGACCTATAATTTGCTGGCCTGTAGCCATCTTCCCTTCACACTTGCAGAAATCAAAACCACTTAAGTTTGATGTTGTCCGGCTACATTCAATGAGCCACCAGTTTAAACCCATAAGGATCTTCCTTCAGGTTACTATGAAAGACTGGAAGGTTCCTCAACATCTGTAACTCCTGAATCCCTGTTGAGGTGTTCATCCTCCGAACACCTCACTGAAAAAGAAGATGCAGCATAGGGGATGGTATTTTGATCATTTATATTTCTAAATGTATGCACTGGATTTACAACAGATTGTAAGACAAAGTAGTAACATTTTCAGGTGCAGTAGAGTACCAAAGTTGACATGAGACCCCATCTTCAACATCAGATTTTAAGGCTTCTGTACAAATGAACCATACCTTCCTGGTAAGAAGTCCATTCATTGCTGGAGAAGATGGGCTTTTTACTGCTCTGTATTTAGATAAGATAAAAAATTTCATTCAGCACAAGAACCTGAATCAGAGCACTGGCAAATGAACACTGGCATCTGAAGATCAAAGTCTTCAATCTGTCCTACCAAAGCTTTCTATGAAAAGCCCAAATCCTCTACAACCCTCTGTGATGCTGAGAAATCTTGGTGCAGTTGTTACATAGAGTGTTTTAAGGACCAGATGATGAAGGAGCATGTGAATGACTAATATATTCAAGAGGCTCCACTTAAACAATAGTCAGGAGCTGGATGGAACCTTCTTACTAAACACAGGCTGAAAAATCTTTATGTTGCCTCAGAGAACCCACTTCTTCCCCAAGGAAATCTAAGGGGATTCATACTCTGAATTTAAAAAACATCCTAACTATTAACTGAAAATATAACTAGACATTCTCGGTGTGTTCATAAATGTGAAGAGAGCACATCCAGCACTCTCAGTTCCTGTGACCTATTACTTGTACCTTCAGCATCCTTTTGGGCTGCTTCAGGAAGTACAGCTGCAAAGAACAGCACATTTACCCTGAAGAGTCCCAAAGGGATGGGGTAGCTCCAACCAGGCTATGCTTTCATACAGACAGTGCCGTTTCTTACATTACTGAAATTCCTCCTGCTTCAGCTGGAATATTATGGTATCTTCAGTACAGTGGGGTTTAACAGCCTTAGTGTTGGCTCCTGTCAGCCAGAGCCCTGGGCCAAAGCTTACAGCTGGCATACAAAAGAAAACAGCACGAAGTTCTCCAATTTTCAGTGGAAAAGGAGATGAAAGAACTAAAACAATGGAGCAACTTATCCTTGACATTATCCTTAGGCATATCAAGGACAAGGGGGTTATTAATAGCAGTCAACACAGTTTTACCAAGGGGAGGTCATGTTTCGCCAACCTGATAGCCTTTTATGAGGACATAACAAGGTGGATAGATGATGGTCAGAGCAGTGGATGTGGTTTATCTTGATTTCAGTCAGGCATTTGGCACCGTCTCCCACAGCATCCTTCTGGCTAAACTGAGGCAGTGTGGTCTGGATGGTCAGGTAGTGAGGTGGATTGGGAACTGCTTGAAGGAAAGAAGCCAGAGAGCTGTGGTCAATGGGATGCAGTCTAGTTGGTGGTCTGTAACTAGTAGGGTCCCACAGTTGGGCAGGAAAAAAATTAATGGAATTCCGCAAGGGAAGTGTAGAGTCTTGCACCTGGGAAAGATCAACCTCAGGCATCAGTATAGGTTGGGGACTGAGCTGTTGGAAGGCAGCGAAGGGGAAAAGGATCTGGGGGTCCTGGTTGATGGGAGGCTGACCATCAGCCATCAATGTGCTCTTGTGGCCAAGAGGGCCAATGCCATTCTGGGGTGTATTAAAAGGGGTGTAACTGGTAGGCCAAGAGAGGTTCTCCTGCCCCTCTACTCTGCCCTGGTAAGGCCGCATCTGGAGTACTGTGTCCAGTTCTGGGTCCCCCAGTTCAAGAGGGACATAAAATTGCTTAAGAGATTCCAGCACAGAGCCACAAAGATGATTCAGGGAGTGAAGCATCTCTCCTATGAGGAAAGGCTGAGGGAGCTGGGTCTCTTTAGCTTGGAGAAAAGGAGACTGAGGGGGTGACCCCATCAATGTTTATAAATATATAAAGGGTAAGTGCCAGAAGGATGAAGCCAGGCTCTTCTCAGTGATGCCTGATGGTAGGACAACGGGCAGGGGGTGGCAGCTGAGGCATAGGAATTTTCATGTAAACATGAGGAGGAATTTTTTCACTGTGAGGGTGACAGAGCACTGGAACAGGCTGCCCAGGAGGGTTGTGGAGTCTCCTTCCCTGGACACGTTCCTATGTGATCTAGTCTAGGTGATCCTGCTCTGTCAGGGAGGTTGGACTAGATGAACTTTCGAGGTCCTTTCCAGCCCCTGACATTTTATGATTCTGTAAAACAAGCACAATGAAGTCCAAAATGGAGAGGCACAAGCAGTTAATTAGAAGAGCAGGCACAACACTTAAATATACCTGTGGTAATTTATGGAGAGAGTATTTTTTTCTGGATAAGTTGTTTGCTAATCAAGTACATGGACTTAATCCAATGATGATTTGTCAGGATATGGACCATAGCACCTGAATGATACTCCTGGCAAATATTTCAGATCCAGCTTCTCTGAACTGTACCTCTGATAACTCTCAAAGCTGCTGGAACTGGTGTTAACTGGACACATGAAATGAAAAAAAGCCTTTGCCTAGGAAATGGCAAAGTTCTGGAAAAAAAATGGTCCAGAGCAACAAATGGGAATGCTGTAGGATTGTGGGGATGAGACATGTAGAAGCAGAAAAAATACAACAAAATACTGCCAACAAGTCTCCATATAAAGTTTTCATTGGTTTGGAATCTTTAGATCTGCTGTTTAAATTAAACAATATAGTTATTTGTTGGTGAACCCAATTTAGGGTCCCTTTATTCCTATTGTGAAACTCATAAGACACTGTGAAGACTGGCAGGTGCTAATTACAAAAGTACAAGTGTCCTTAAATCTCATCAGATATGAGTTTTCTGATGCATACCTCAAAACGGTAATTTCTACATTTCTGTGCATCTTGGAAGTGTTTAAAAGGATCAAGAATTTTATAAGAAATCAAATTTATGCACTCAGTCCTGATCTTTGACACAGTAATATTGCCTACAAACCAAATGAGAGCCCAAAGGAAGGAAAACATTACTCCGTCTTTTATCACCCTGTCCCTCTCCTTGGGAGGCAGCTTATACATCACCTCTAAAAGAAAAATCAGTAAGACAAGAGATAATAGTTGGTAGTGAACACCACAGCAGTTTCTGTCCGTGGTCCCACAAGTGTGTGATTATTCTTTGGTTCTGTAATTTTTTAATGCTAATTTCTATATTTTAGGGTCATTCAGATAACTACAAAGAATTAGCAACCACAGTGGACCTGAAATTTCCCCTGGGGATGGTAAGATCTGTTTCTCTAAAATGGTTTTATTTATTATTCTTTCTGGTTTCTATGAATAAAATCCACCTCTTTGAGATGGGAACAGATTATTACCCTCTGGAAAAAAAAAAATATAGTATTTGTAAGCTACATTTAAAAACTGTTTGAATCTGAGGCTTCTGAGTTTGGCTCATCTGCACCTGCTGAAAGTAGGGGTAGCTACACAAATGGCTGCAGCTTAAAGCTGATTCTAATTAGTTGAGAGCTGTGGTTATTTGCAAGTCTGTCTCTACCTCCTCGATGCCATAAATGCTTTACTGTTTTGCTGAGTGCATCTGTATTTCTTGTTGAATATCAACAAACCTTACACTTACCCAATCGCTCTGACTGAAATGGAATTTAATTTGTGCACATTGGGGATAGCTCTCCCAAGCTATCTAAAGTACTGCTTTGAACATTATTGTAAAATAACCAATGTTTTCTGGATAGAAATACTCTGCAGTGTGCCATGAGCCTTCTGGTAGATGTGTGAAGGACTGTTTCTCTAGTAAGTCAGGACAGATCTAGTATATACTCTCCCCATATTCAGGATCAGAGTAACAGCATACTTAGCCTTAATTGTCTTTAAACATACTGCCAGAGAAAGAAAAAATACACCACCAGAAGTTACTAGAACAAAGTCACCTCCTATAATTAAATGTACTGGCTTCAGTGGGGCTATGCTTCCCTGGCTGTGAGTAATGTCAGCACTCACACCAGTCTGTTAACTGCCAAGCTCACAGTTGCATGCTTCTGTGGAAAAAACGGATGAAACTTTAACTCTGCATTTTATCTCTACATTTCTGTTCTGCCCTTTTGTAAGAACTGATGTACTAATCTATATTTCCAAAAATGAACACAGTGGTAAAAAATACTTTTGATTAAACAGTTGTACTGCTCGTGGGTTTTTTTAAACACAGATTTAAATGTTACAGACAATCTGTTAAATTTTAGTAGTGAGTATGCTTTATTATGCTACAGGACTCTGCAAGTGAAATTTTCTGTCACCTTTTAATTAAGAGTCTTTCTGTAAGTATAATTTATCTCCAGTTGAGGCAACAGAGTATATGAATAGAGCCTGCTTCCATCTCAGCAGACCAGCCCAAAGCACCAGATGTTTTCCTTGAGGAATAAAAACCTTTCGGGTTGGTTTGGTTTTTTTTTTGATTCTTAGTTGGAGTCCCCAGGCCAACATACACCACCATGTTGTCATCCAACAGAACAATCAGATGGATGGATAATAATGATGATTTCATTGGGCTTTGATTTACCCAAATGAACAATCAGGAAAACATTTGCAAAATGAGGGCTAACAACTATATTCTCCAGTGTGGTTTTAAAAAGGAAACTAAAGAAAGATAAATAGGCACAACACTGAGATACTGATGAACAGGATTGCAGACAACCCCTAACTATAAGAAAAATAGGTTGAGCTACATACTGCTTGTGCTGACAAACTTGGATCTAGTAATTCACCAGTTCACCTTAAAATATGAAAACTTTCTTTTGCCAAAAGAGAAGTCTGCCTGCAGAAGCAAGTTTCTTGACAAGAGTTTTCTCCCACATTTTTCCTCTCCTTTCTGATTAAAAAACTATCATCTTCTTACCAGTAGCCCCTGTAAAACAGCTTCAGCATTCAGATCCTTGAGTATCAAACGGCATAAGTAAGCACTAAAAGCAAGTGTGCTGCTGTGTCCTGAGATATGCTGAGGTTCGTAGAAATGGTACAAATTTCTAACATCCTGTTTGTTTTCCTGGTATTATAGAAAGTGTGTGTGTAACCCAATTTTCAGCCTTTCACTTCTTGATGCCTTGTTAGCAACAATTGCAGCTCCCAGGAGGACATAGCAATGTAGAGTCTCATACTAACTGTATAGAGCGATTCTTTGGGGAATTTCGTAATTCACAGTACAAGCTATCAACACAAAAAAATCATAACTGACTCTAGTTACAGAAATCTTAATGCAGTTACTGTACAGGCAGTAATGTTAACCCTTTAAAGCCCCTTTATCTGATGTTCTCATTTCAAGCCACTTTTATCTCCCACTATCTTTGAGGTTTAGCAAGTCTTGTCTGAAGTGGCATATTGTAAATATGTTCCTTCTACCCTCCTCCCTGGTACATATAAATAAAGGCTTTTACATCTTACCTCCCAAACTACTATGACATGCCTTTGTTTTTAAACCCAGTAGAACAAAAACAATGTTGTATTATTCAGTAGCCGTGGGAAATAGTTCTTTATTTGGATGCAATTAACTTAAATGGTTAGTTCTGCTTTTTATCAAGAGCCTCTGTGAAATATGTATAAACACAGCAATCTTTGCCTGCTCATTTATTCACTTTGAATAAACTATGTAGAATTAAATTGAGCTTTATTTCATTCTTGCTGTTAATAAGGTGGATAACTAGCTAGTAAATTCTCAGGACATGTTACATGCTGTATTAATCTTGCTTCTTTAATCTACTTCCAAAAAAACAAGGGGTGGGATTCTTGACGCTTCAACTACCAGTATTTTCCCTTACTAAAAGTGCAACTCTGTGCACCAGCTGAAACTGGTGGATTTTGGCTCATCTAGTTCTCCTGAAATTGATGGGCATTTACTCATTCATGGTGACATCTGAGAGCCTGTGTTTGATTCTCATGGCATAAATCCTCAGTGCTTTGAAAATCACAATTTAATCCACAATATTTCTTAAGCTTGCTTTCTGCCCAAGTTTTTGTAAGTGGGAAGAGATCTAACTGGAGTTTCCCAAGAAGCATAACTGCAAGAAAGTTTTATGGCAAATGGAGGGGAGGCTCACATAAGAGATGGCCTGAGAAATCACTACCAGTTTACTACCAAAATGAGCATCCCTGGTTCAAACTGTGTGAGCTGCTCTGACATATAGACAGACCTTGCACAGTCCAGCCTCGTGGCCTTAAATGCTTTGGGTCTCCCATTTGCAGAGAAGAAAACTCTGAATCCCGCAGCCAGTTGAAGATCACTTCCATTTTGTTTTGGAAAGAACAAACAAAATTTTGTTCTCTTCATCCTCAAAACAAAATTTGACCATTTTTCCCACAAAGAAAAAACCTGTTCATTTTCATTATAATTCTGAATGAAAACATGGTCCCAATGAGGGGAATTCTTGTAGGATGAAAATATTGAAGATTTTACAGTTTTACCTATTAGAATCATTAGATGGCTGAAGCCACAAAGTTATGAAATAGATCAGGTTGCCTGGGCAACATTTTTTTCACAGTCAGCAGATCAGTCTTACAATTTATTTTTAGCTTTTCAAGGAGAGAAATACCATTGCAGAGGAATGTTGATAACAAACAAACAAAAATAATGCAGTTCCTAGAAGTAGTAAAAAATATTAGTTTGATTACACAGGTATGAAAGAAAATATGATCTATGCTGCTGCAGGAGGCAAACACTCAAGCTTTTAAAGTGAGAAGTCACAATATGGATGAAAAACACTCTGATTTTGTACACAGTTTGCAGGAGCATAATGTGAGCTACTTACACATATAAATGGTTAGTTATACATCTAAGAGATAAATGTGAATTCCCTGCACAGAACCCCAAGTCTGTTGCTACAAAGCAGCTATAATCTCTGATTTTGCAAGTCCCTGAAATTTATATTCATATTACATGCATTTCAACATTTGTGTAAATATATTTGAGAGTTTGCCACACTTCTCAGCTGTCATGAATTTTATTTTGGTGCTTGTTTATGTGAAGTAATATTTAAAGGAAATTAAAGAGGAACGAAAAAAAAATGTATACAATTAGTTATGATGTTCTAAGATAGCTTTTACTGTTATTTATCCTGTGAGCAGCACCATGTGCCCAGCAACTCGGTACTCAAATGAATGGGCTCTAGTGGGGCATTTTGCACACTGACACAATGCTACATCTAAGAAAACAGTTCCGATATTTCAGGGGGAAACAATGGACAAAACACATTTTCTGAAGAACCTGAGTTGTCATCCCTTGTGGAAGAGATGTTATTTCTAACTCCATGATAGTGAAACTTCCCAAAGATCAATAAACCTGGCCTACAAACACTCTGGAAACATGCTCATCCCAGTTTCATGGATTATGCCCTACTTAAAAGTACACCTGAAACTCTTTATAAAATGATATTGTGTCTGACAGCCACTTTCCAATCAAATAAATCTGTTACCTCTCAAACCAGCAGAAGTTTTATTTCCTAGATCAGTTCAAACTTTTACTTAGAGCTTACATGTGCAAAGGATACACAGGTAGGTGTTTTATTCCTTGTTAAGCTACTAAGGCTAGTTTTAAAAAGATTTCTTGTAAATACAAGTCCAGGTGCTCTCTCATACGAGTGCTTTACACAAGTAAACTGTCTTGTTCTTTCTAGGCAGCTGCTAAAGTCCTCTGTCTTTCTGGACCTGTTTTGACTTGCTTGTGCTCAGGCTCTGCAGAGGATGGATGCAGAAGGACAGCAGAAATAGCACTTCAATCGCAAGTCATTGATACAAGAACTTTCTGTCTTCAGAGGGGCCAAGCCAGGATGCTCTGGAATCAAGTGGCCACCAGTGACACCACAGCCCAGAACCAGGAGTGCTGGCTTCTGTCCATAAGACAGGTCTTAAAAGGCTATGAAAAGCCCATAGAAGAAAGTGCTGTCTGAAGGGAAAGGAGGACCCATCACTAGAAGCTGAGGCCTTTCATTTTTCAGGTGTGTGCAAAATAAGGGTAAAACATAGCCCACCACATAATTCCCATTCCCACACAACAGATGCATCTAAAACAAGCAGGTAAATAGGAGGAGAATAAAAGAAAGATCAATTCAAGTATCAAATGGCCAGCCCTTGGCCAAAACACATAATGTCATTAGTAACATCTATACAAATTGCCTGACTTTGGGACCCTGCCTCAGTTATGTTGCACAATTCTACTACATTAATTAACAACATGCACTAATCTGCACTTAAACTCCTTTTGTGCCCAAATGTTGATATGACCCCTAGCTAGTCACTCATGTCTAGGCCAATATATCATCTGGCAAACTCAGACAGCTTTTCTCCACACAGAAACTAAAATCTCAGGAGCATAAAGCATTTAGGACCTAAAATTATGAATTCCTGTGTACTTTTGGCATCCAACTCCTATCTGTTATTTCTCCATAACTGGGACACACTGTGACTTATACCCCCTTACCTGTCACCCTTAATTTTGGTCTGAATATATGAGATTCAGCTGTGTATTTCAGATGCTACTGGCATTTCAAAACCTGGTGCAATATGAAGGTTTCCTTAGCAACAGTCACCATAGGAAGCCCTTCAAAGATGTCTTTCCTGACTCATGTAATTCTGCTTTTCAGAGGTTTATACAGGTAAATTAGATATAAAGTTTTGATGTGAACTTACAAAACAGCAGCAGAAAAATAAGTGTATTGAGTTTAAATGCAAATAACTTATTTCCGAATATGCTCTGAAAACATATCTCCCATTTAAACTCTTAGTATTATACCTAGCAACTTGCACAAAAGAAAGCAGATAAAACTTTTCTAAAAAGAGTAGTCAAAAAAATTTCCTCTCTTCCAAAAAAGCTTGTTTATGTGATCACCTTTGATAGGGAATGAGCCACACTATATATTTATTATCTATCATGTTAAGATAATTAAATAACTGGCTTATGAACCATTGAACTAGTGTGTTTGTTGATAATGCTGTAGGTTTACTTGCTATTCATACTTTAGTCCATCATTCATAATAATCTAATAATGAGGTATCAATTAATTATCAGAGCTTTGAAAGGAGAGCGTGGAAAATGCCACTGCTTCAGTAATGTCCCCAGTAATATTTTATTTTCTCTTTAATTATGTCCTGAAAGCAAATCCAGCCAATATAGCTGCAGCAAAGTCACCACTTGTAAATGGCAGGCTAGCAGACCATTAATCAACAAGCTCTCTGCAAGGAGATACTTCTTCTATGCTGAGCAAAACACGAGTCTGATTTTACAGGAGGCATAAGCAAGAAAATACCTACTGCTAATATCTAATATGATGATTCCCTTTTACTTGTGTACCTGCCACTGTGAAATATTACTGAAATAAGCTATTTTCAAGCATGATGTTTTCAGCATCAGTAAATCAGCATTTCACTAGCAAGAAAAAAACCCCACCTTTATTTTGCAAGACCCCTTGCACAAATGTGCTATTTCTAGAAGAGGCAGACATAATAAAATGTTTTTCTCTGAAAACATAGCTGTTGTTCATGATAAAGGATTATTCAGATCTCAAAGAAAGACAGAAGCATGGAGAGTGAAGTGAAGGCTATGAAGAAAATACTTCAGGGTTTTGTTAGGGCAAAGATCTTGTTATAATTCTGCTTTCTGGGAGGCTGTCAAGCTTTTCCTGCTGCTTTTAAGGAAGGTTTCTTTTCCCTAGCAGCCTATGGATAGTGCTCTCTCCCAGCCCTTCTCTTCATACAAATTGGTGTGTGAATCACTTAATAAATAAAAAATTTCTAGCTGATGACACTGTAAACAAGTGGAAAAGCCAAGGCTGCAAACAGAAGCATAAATGGAGAGTCCTTTTATGGGAACATTGTAGATACGGACAATGGAAATGCTGGTGCAGAAGGAAGACAGTCCACCCAAGACCTGTTGGGGCACGTTGGTAGCACAGTCAAAAGTGTTGCTAATATTCTTTGCACTGTGCAGTTGTAATCCTCTGTGCTTGCTGCCTATTTGCCCAGCAGAAACAAAATTTGGTCCCTTAAAACTTGTATGCCTATTTAGAGCAAAAATACAAATTAAGAGCCAGTGGCCTAGGAGAAACTATCCTGTTTAGAAATTTGTTTCTCTACATTTTTTGATCTTAAGAGGCACACAAGCAAAAATATCTGTTCCCCTGCAACCTTCCTTCTTTCTTCTCTGCCTTCCTTCTTCACTGCCTTTCCAATACCTCCTCCTATCCACTTCTGGGGAAAGGGAGAGCATCCAGCTGCCACTGGGACTGCAAGCCCTGGAGAAGGTCAGCCCAGGCATGTATTCCCCTCTCTTCAGCTGCTGTGAGGCACCAACAACTGCCTGGATAAAAGGAAATGCTTAAACACTTTAAAGAATTCTTCAGGATAATCAAAGTAGAATATTGCAGGAATGGTCAGAAATTCTTTCAAAACCATTTAGCAAATGTAGTTTTCAAAATAAAGTGTTCTTTGAGACAGGGGGCATGGGTCTAGTAACAACAGGAGCAGGGCTTTCCCAGACTTTCATCACCCATGCTAATGAACATTGGCTTCTGCATGGGACAACCACATAACTCTCAAAGGAAACCTTCCCATTTTACACAAGAGGGTCCACCAAAAGGCAAGGTGTCTGTTGCTTTTTACATATCTTTTTAAAGCCCACTTGTCAACAAACCCAAGTAGATTATATAGATTCACTTTTTCAAAGTGGATGGAGTAAAGGTCTGTGAGTTTTGAAAGGTCAGTCATGGTTATTGACTTCTTCATAACAGTACTTAAAGCCTTTCCATAGCAAAAGCACCTGATCACTGAGAAAAATATTGATTCAGGGACCAGAAAATACCACTATGTAGGACATGAAGAATATTGCAGAGCAGGAGAACCTCAACACACAAAGACAATTCATAACAGCTTTTCACAGTTGGCTTCAAGGAAAAGTGATTATTAGATTTTTTTTTCTTTTTTTTTTTATTGCTATCTGGACAAACCCCTACTACATTACGTTGATTTTAAGGAGAAACATAAACACATTTTCATTTACTTTTCCTCAATGGGGCTTCCTCTCTTTGCCTTTTAATTCTCAGAGAAGCTGTTTCCTGTCTTGTGGCAATTGTGGTTTTCATGTCCAGAGAGTAGGCTTCACTCTGTATCCATTCCTGAACAAAAACTCATTTCTTAGTCTTTTGCGTCACCTCCAAGGCAGTTGGGTATACAAAAGGATGAACTCAAAAAATGAGACAGCATCTTTCAGCAGAGCATTTTCTGTTATGCCAGGCCACTGTTTGTTGCAATATATATTTTATTAAAGATGGTATGGGTGCTCATGCTTGATACCAAGTGTATAAAGGTCAGTTCCATAGCCTACACTGTAAATGGAGAAAGCTTTGCAAATCACAGATGTCAGGAGATTTCTTGAGTCTGCCAACAGATACAAGGCTGATTCAGGAAAGGGACATTTAAATGTAGTTTTGGACAATTGCATTAATAGACAAAGTGCCATGTTGCCCCTTAGGGCTAAGTTCACAAAGTTCACAGCTGCAATGTTAACATGGGATGTCATCCTAGAGATACAGAAGATGCTTAATCCAGGATTAAGAGATTACAGTTCCTTCTCTTAGGTTTTCAACCAGAAGTACAGATAGGTTTCTAAAGTTCAGGTGGCAAACAAGGACAATTGAAGTCATGCATCCTTTGAGTCTATGCCATAAGCAGAAAGTAAATAACTCGTGCTAGTAACATGTGGCATTTTCTGGAGTTAAATCCCTGATGGGGGGGTGTGTGTATGTGTGTGTTTGCCTGAAAAAAACATCACAGTTGAACAAATCATACAGTTATGCACAGTAATATGCTGGGACATATATACCTGGGACAGTTTTTTTCTGATTTTGAAATGAAGGTATGGATTGACTGATATGAGCCTGTAAGTGCTTCTCTTTACAAACTCATTAAAGAAATATAAACTGTGTGCATTGAGTCTTCTGAAGTTAGATGGGATGGGATAACAGGGAGCAAAGGGCAGTGCAAATTTGGTATTTTTCTCCTGGAAAAATCTATAAGGAACAACAACAATAGAAAAAAATAAGGGGGGAGGGGGGAAGATAATTAGCTGATGTCTGTAGAAACTGAATCCATCTGCCTTTGGCTTACATACATTAACATCTAGAGAACTTCCATGCAGGGAATGTGTTAAGTAAAGGATAAAATACAGGGTTTCTGCTGCAATACAGACAGAAATTTCCATTAAGCTGCTACTGAATGTGAACAATGTGCTTTATGAATTTCTTAGTGGGCACTTTAACCGAGTTGTAAAATACAGCAGTGTGAAATCCTTTCAGATTTTGCCATTACCAGGATGCAGATCAGTGCATAAGAAATGAGCTGTGGTGACAGCTGTATGTACCTGGCATCAGCTTCTTCCACAGCTCCAGTGGTAGAAAAACCGTAAGAAAAATAATTAGGACTTTGAAAAATGTAATTTATGACACTGAATAAAGCATGAACTTGGCCGTTGCTTGCTTTGAAGCTTGAACAACACCTTATGTTTTAGTATTTGCTACACAAGATGTACCATGATCAGTATCAAAATAAGATGTCTTCCCCAATGCAGTACTATTCCTGCATGTGCTGCTGATTGATGTCCATCAACAAATACTGTTCAAAAGCTTCTTACCTAATCAAAGGACATGTATTTAGGAATGAATTTTTCAGTGTTCAGAATGCAAGTATACTTGACAGAAAAATTTCTTAGTTTTATTCCCTAATCAAAACAACAACTTCCATCATCTGACAGGCAGTGGAATAGTTTACTAACTATTGAAAATTCACTCAGTGTTTCTCAAAAGTAACCTCCAAAAATGCAGCTCAGTTGATTACTATCACACATTCTCTTCTTATATCACTGCAAAAGGCCATTAAGGTTTTAATCATAAGAGCAACGATTCACTGAGAGACAGAGGCTACCCTCTCAGCCCACCTCCATTAACCACCACTGGAGTGCACACATTCCCACAATTTCTGCTGCAGAAAAGTCCCTTTTCCCAGCCACAATTATATCTATATTGGCTGGATGCTTCTGCAAATGCACACACTCTTTCTCAGAGCATTGCTACAAAAGAAAGATGTTAGTGATGGTAACAGGAGCAAACAAAACTTCAAAACTCCTGTAATCATCAGATCATCCTGGAGTCAAAAGATTCCTTAAATGAATACCTAAGACCCAACGCACTCAGTGCTATACTAGCACATTAAGTCAGTGCAGTCTTTAAGACCAGACAGTCTAGGGTTCTTTTCCTATGTTTGCTTGGGGTTTTTTTTGTTTGTTTTTTTTTTTTAATAGTGTACTTTGTCTACTATTCCACTTCTTCCATTACTGACTGACCCCATTTGCCCTTCCTCAGCCTCACAAACTGGGATGATAAAGACCAAGAACAATTTTTCTATGCTGTGAGAATTCTGTTTCTTAAAGTGAGGATTCTATATTTAATACAGTTAAGGCAAGTCTGATCTCTCCACAAGGTTTCACCTTTGCTGATGTAGGAGAAAGGTAGGTCTGAAATTATTTACCTCTAGTCAAAACGCTTTTGCTGTGCATGTGGGAACTGAACCCTGCTTTTTCCTTCCAGAGGCAGATGACCTACCTAGTACACATGCTTCTAGATGTTATCTAATCACAGGCATGTAATAAAAATATTCCACTCCAAGCCTCTGAGTAAAGAGGTATATATAGAGAACCACATTAGAGTGATTTTGGAGAAGAATGAAATCCCAGCTTCACAGACATCCTTGACAATTATTCCCCTTTCTATAGAGACAAAATAGGATTTTCACCATAAAATCGAGACTTTTAATTTCCCAACTCACGTGCGCAGAAATAATTTGCAAAATGCTTATGTACAGAGAACGTGTTTTTCACACCAGATAGCAAATACATTCTTCTGAAAACTAAAACCATACCCTGGCAATGTTTGCTATATGTTCATTAGAGAAAGATTAATGGTATGAGGGTAGCTTTTGAAGATGAGCTGTGCAGCACTTGGTTTGCATGCTATTGTACTGAGCATATGTTTTCTGCTACAGTTGACAGGTGGTACTGTTTTTATTGGAAACAATTAACATCAGGGTCAAAACGGTTGGATATTTTATTTTTCTGTTCCAGGTCTGGAAAAATGTAATTAAAAATAATAGACAGGTGCTTACTTTAATTTTTGACTGTGTGCATGCATGTCTGTGTGCATAAATAACTAGAAGCATGTTACCCTGTCCATGCCTCAAAAGGGAAATCCACATAGTCGAGCTGAAAAGCACTTTCACAGGGCAACATATATAAAAATTTAGTAGTATCTCTTAGCAGTATGGGGGGGGACTGACTTGGTGTATAGATGTGAACCTCATTTATGAGGGATGTGTAGCAAAAGCCTCCCCTCTGATAACTCCTGCATTTATGTGGCTGGTGTTTACAGGACTAGTTAGTGAGTGTTAAGGAAGATTATAAATCCAAATCCTATATAAATCTGGAGGGCTTTTTTTTCCCCAGCAAATGCTTAACAATTAAGCACATAGTTGTGATGTTGGGTTTTCTTTTCCTGTTCTAAAGATTCCTTAGAGTTTCAGTAGCTCCTAAAATCCTGGGCAACATTTCCTTTGAAAATTCCAAACCAACTAGTGATCTGTGCTTAAAGAGAACCGGGCACCTACCCTTTAGTGCTGTCATCGGTGCCCCCAAATGCCTCTTACTTCTATGTGTAAATAAATAAATGTGTAGAAAAAAATTTTTTAAAATTTCAAATTATAGGGGATTTAAAAATCTGCAAGCTCTGTAATTCTAGAAAAAAAATATTATAACTGGATTTTTATTTACAAGGATCTTTACATCCTTTAATTTGCAAAAATGAACCATTTAGACTACTCACTAAGTAGAAAGTAAGATACTCAGTTACTTAGAGATTGTCCTTCAGTCTGAAGCACTTTTAGGCAAAATACAGACTAAATTGAACCAGTATTTTTAGGGCACTTGTATCATCTAATGCAGACAGAAATGAGATGAAAATCCCCATCAAACTGAAAAACCACCCAGTTTGTTCAAGCTTATTCACTTCCTGGGAAAAATTTATGCCAACTACAGTCTAATCAATAACACGAAACTGATCTAAGAGAATACATTTCTAAGCAAATCTGATCATTGACCTGCCATATTATGATCATTCCAAGCAAAACAAATTTTAAAAGTTGTGCTGATTTATGTACCGGATAACCTAAAACAAGAATAGAGGCTGGTGCCTTGATAAAACACATGGCCAGAGATGAGAAAATAAACATCAGTGTAATGTTTAGCATGAAAACAGTATTAATGCAACTATTGAAACTATTAATTATGTCCACAGCTCAGTGATTTCTTAACCAATTTCAACACAGTATTACTATTATCATTGTTAAGACTTATTTCCTGGATTAATGTCCTATTTAAATTTTAATTTCAAGCCATTTTAAATTCCACATATAAACTACCAGTTCAGAAAGCATGTTCATTAAATTCTAGAAATGGTCAGAAATTTTGTAATTATCTGAGCTAGAATCCAGCTTTTAAACCACATATCCTGATTTTCCAATAACTTAAGAAAAACATGTACGGGGGGGAGGAAAGCCTCTGTTGTTTATTTAAAGGAAATTGTATTTATGCAGATTATTTACCTTATTTAAGTTGATGTTATTTAATCTTGGCTATTACAAGCTCTAACATATTCTCAGTAGATGAATACTAAGTCCCTGCAGGACTTGGTGTACATGTGTCTGGCTGGCTCAGTCATTAACTGCTATGTATGACTTGGCTGGGGACTCAGTGAAAAGCTAGTCAACCTCCTCTAATCATGCCTCAAACTCCAGCATTGTTACTGCTGTACCCAAATTAAAATTACCCCCTGCTTGGCAGGTGAGGCAGTCCGGACCTGTTCTCTCAAATGCAAATTCACACCTTAACCCAACATCTAACGTGAATTCCCATTGCATAGAGCAAGAAGCTAACATGGTGATGAGGAGAAGCCCCACCCTGATGGGATGGTTAGGGATGACCTATTCCTTTTGCCTTTGGCAGCCAGCTCCAACTTTTCATCACCATGCACAGAGTGCTTCATCTCTGCTGGTTTACAGCACCTAAAACACCTTGATCTTTTTCCGATATTAAATGCATATTGTGGTAGATTATTTTTTAAAAATCCATAAAATAAAGCCGAACATTTTGCTTCAAATAAGATATAAGGCTTATCTTATGGCCAAGATAAAGTCTTTTCCTTTTGTGGGAACTCGGAATTCAGCAACGTCACACCAGCATACCGAAGTGTAAGGGGAACCGTGGGAATACAAGTTTTTCCATAAATCACTGAGCTGTCCCTTGCCAGGCAGCCTCACCTAGCACACAATAACATAGCTGACATTTCTTTTTTTCCTCAGGATATTCTGAAGCAAATTAATCTGTTGTACAGATTAATGAGATGAAAGGACATCCTGACAGGTAGAAAACCTGGAACAACCGCTTTGCCACATCTTTGTATTTTAAATGTAAAAAAGTGAACATACGGTGTCGAGAAATTTTTTTATTGATGAAAGCAAAGTTGTAGATCAATAATGAATGAATCCAGAAGCCCTGGTGTGATAGCACATTGCTTTTGAGCACGTACAGTTGAAATGCACTCCTGCTAATAAGACTCTCAAAAGTCAAGCTTTTATCACCCACTCATACTGTGCTTGCAAAAATCTGATTCATTGTTTTGCAATACCACCTCTGTTGGTGGGACTTAAGGAGTTTATGGTAGCTAATACATTATGATTTAAGCAGAGATGTGCCAGATTAGGGCTGTAATAAATTATTCTACATTGCAACACTCACCAGCAGCAGGAACTACAGGTCAGACATGATCTCAATGGACTTCATGTGCTTTATCTGCCTGAATGAGGTTTTTTACGGATCATATGGTGGTAATCCAACATATTCTCCCAGACTCTGCTAGTGCTTCTTGAAATTTAGTACATGTTTAGTTCTGGCAACTTTCTTGGAGTATGCAGGAAAGCAGGTTGGAATAATTTTCTTTTAAAGAGGGGGTTGAAGAGTTCATTTGCCTCCTCTTACATAACAGAAGACCACAATCTAGCAAAAAAGGAACCTAAATCAAAAAGCAGTTCTACCATCCAGCAACCAAGAGAAGCATTCCTTTCTGGGTTTTGACCTTTTATATACTGGATGAGCCTCTTTCGTGAAGTGGTCAAGCTGGCTGTGGGGACAACAAACTCCAATTTGAAAGCTTGTCACCCAGCAGATGGCTAGTTCGTAGAAATAAAAGGCCTAACTATGTTAAAAAATGTCAGCCCTTGAACAGTACTTTGTTTTAATGCAGCAGCATCTCCATTATACTTCCCAAATTTAAATCCTGATTTGTCTCTTGACAGCTACTTCTAACACAGTTCCTTATTGAAAAAAATCAGAAACTGTGTGAAAAATTTCATAGAAACTTATGCTGCCTATTCAAAACAGCTGAAGTAGTTGAACTACTTCCTCCCTAGAATCTGCCAAGGCAAATAGTCTGTATCATAACATAATGATCCACATCTCAGACTGGAATTAAACAGAGATGAGAACAAAAAGAGAGAAAATGGATGTAGTCCAATTACCGTAAGCAGAGGAACAGATAACTGTGATCTAATGTTTACACCATGAAATATTTTTTAGCATAGACAACCATGTTTCAAGAGGATCCTCTGGTCAGACCTATGTAACATGGGTCATCAAACTTCACTTTGAATTCCTACTTATGATCATTATGAAGTGCTCTGGCTTCCAGGCACAACCTGTGCTAGGATAAAACCTTCTTGGCTCTATCTTGCCTGGAAGCCGCAGAAGCCTATTGTTTCATCTGAAAGATCTTTACTGGGGATATTCCACCTCAAATTAAGTGTGCCTTTACTTTTTGTCATTTCCCTGAGTCCGTCTTTCAGCTACTGCCTCCTGTAAGACCCCACAGCTTCATTTTAGCACAGAATAAAATGTACTAAAAAAAAAGAATTTAAAAATCTACTATTTATGAACCCTTGTGTAGGAAGGAACTTCAGAAGAGGCCCTCACTCAGTACATGTCTTCCAGCCTGAAAACTCTGCTCAAGGGTTTGATGGTCTCAATGGCTAAACCTCAGCCATTTACTTTCCAGCATACAAGGCAGGCTTTGCTCCTCCTGCATAGCTGTCAGCCCCTGTGAAGCAGCATTGTGACAACACTCATTCTTTTCCATGAAGAAGTGCACAATACAGCCCATGGTTAAGTGCATCATTACAAAAGGGGTAGACTACAGGTGTCGAAGAGAACATGCATCTCTCTAAACAAAGGACTGGTGGAAAATGAGACACACTAATGGGGCTGCCTAAAGGGTGGTCTGAACTAAACCCCCAGTTTTCCATAAAACATGCAGCACGAAGACCCACAGACACAGCTCTACACAGACTAGGGGGGGGGTCAAAGCCTTCTACAACTGATGCACCCTTGCACCCCAGGCTAGCAGGAAGAAAGTGCAGTTCCCCAAAAGAGCCAATCTTTGGCAAGGAGGAATAAGACCCTGCTTCTTTGCTCCCCTTCCTCATTCACGGAAGCAAAAACACTCAGGCTTTTTGCAAGCAGATACCATTTTCCTTGCTCCATGTGAGCTCTAATACCATTTGAATACAGGCGCTATCAGCTTCTTCCCCATGCCACCCTGCACAGCCTGTCTCCTTTGAGAGTCCCAGCCAGAGCATGCAGGCTGACAACCTTGGTATGAAAAGTGGCCTCTTTCACTCAAGCATAAACAAACTTTCTTTTGCACTCCCTCCTGGTTTTGTTCAACTATCTTTCCTCTTACCACATACTGCAAGTGTTGTTGCAAATAAAAATTCAAGCAAAACCATCCCCAACCCCACCAGCCCCCTTAAACACTTATTCTAACATCTTACACCTTACACAAAAGAGTCTTTGGCCCAGGGGGGTCAGAAATCAATATGCAGTTTTTGAGCTGAGTATCTATAGCATTTCATATAGGCTGTAGCAATGTAAAACTGTAAAGAATGAGATGGGGTTGTTTTGTCACCATTTATTATGTGGATTGTGTATTTATTCCTTGAAGAAGGATTCTGCTTAATGTTCTGTGCTTTGAAAAAACTCAGCATCTGGTGTAAATGAGTTATAGACCCATTTGCCACCAAATCAAAGCCCAGAGCCAGATCAAAGCCAGATAAAAAAATCATTTTTTTTTGTCACAGACTGGATGGCTTCTTCTCTGCCCTGTAAATAAAATAGATATTATTTCATCCAACTTCTATTTTCTCCTGATCAAAATATGATTATGTCTAATACTATCCTGTCCAGGGCACTGAAGTTATACGAGATGTGAAAGCTTATTGATGTATTCAATTACTGGATGCTGCTCCATTGTCTGCTGAGCAGAGATTCTCAGTTATCGGTTCTTTAGAGCTGTACATTTCTGCCTAACAAAGTCATAACTCCCACAATTACCTGCCTGATGGATGGAAAACAGAAATCTCTCACGAGTCCAATGCTGTTATCGGTTCTTCTCCATCTCTAAAATTGCTTTATATTAATGAGATTAGGGCTGTGAAAGAGGTATCGCAAGATTTAATTATTTATATTTTTCCTCCTGTGATAACAACACACTCATGTTTCTTCATCTGCATAATGATTTTTCTATAGTACAGCATTTCCACAGTAAGAATTGGATGAAATGTGAAAAGCAATGAAATGTAACCTTTCTAAAGGCTTATGTAACTAGGACTTACATATCTGTTTTCTCATCATCTAGACATACACCACAGGAGTTGTCACAAGAGTCCTTAGCGGAATCTGCACTGCAAATATAAGAGACACCCTTGCATTTAATTAGGCTGAGACACACAGGCTAACCTCTCGGGAGCTAGGTGCATCCTCTGCAGGTATCCATACTATTTATAAACATACTGTGTGTCAGTGACAGTTTTCCCCCTATAGCTTTCCAGCAACAACAATCCGTGCTTTATAACAGTACTGAGTTGGCACATGCAGAATCCTGCTTTCCAAATGCCAGTGAGCTCTCACCTACGCTGTTTTCCTATGATATCTGGTTGAAGATAATATGACTGCTGGTGATGCATTTTTACCTTCTGCCTTAAGCTTGTAATCATTTTTTTTCATAAAATAAAAACACTTTCTCTTACTACAATTTACTCTGATGAGACAGACAAGGAGAGGTATTTTCCACACAGTTCTGCTGGGATGGTGTCCCTGCAGTAAGCACTGAGATTTTAGTAGAAACAATACAGCTGACACTTCGCACAACTGCCCTAAAGGCTGATGAGGCTGGTTCTGTGCTTATTGTTATCTATGTTACACAGAAAAAATATTTCAGCTTTGTCATCATTAAACAGAGCAAATTTCAATCCCACAAGGAAGAAGTTGTTGTGGAAGTGAAGCATGTGGAGATGACCCTGTACATATAGCAACCTGAAAAAAAAATCCTGGCCCAAACTAGTGTGCTTCATAGAAATTCTGCTGCTCCCCGAAGCATACAAGCAAAATATTTAAACAACTAAGAGATTAAATTTTCTCTCCTTAACATTTAGTAATAAGTGATTTCAGCTTGGTCCAGCACAGGGTGCAGTTTGATGCTGAGGTTCCTTTGGCCCCCTGGGAGTGATTAGATCATTTAGCAGCTCTTTCTGCCACTCCTGACTGCGTATTGCATGCAGTTGGTGACATTTAATTCATCATCCTCGACTCCCAGGAGATGAAATTATGGAGCTCTTCAGAAGTGACCGCACAACCCCACGTCCTGCTGCTCCTCCCACCTACTTGTCTCCATCTCTGACTGACTGTCTTTCAAACAAAAAGGGTTGAAGTGTCACTGCCACACAGATGATTTTCAGCAGTATTTCTCCCTCTCAGCTTATCATTCTGTAGCAGTTTGACTGCTGTCACCCTCCTTTATTATATATACCAGATGACAGGAGTAATCTTTAGTTCAGAGATGACAGTATGCTTTATAAAATCTTAGCATGGTTTAAGCTTGGTATCACTGGCACGGAGCTTGAGGTACTCATACCAATGCCAGAGATAACCATATCTTCCCTTTAGACTCCAAAAGTTATTTTGGATACATTTTTGCCAGCGTTCAGTCTGTTTTAACGTTTAAGGATGGAGATCTGTTACACTTAATATCTATACTACATTTCATACAGAAAAGCAAAATAGGCATTTTTTTTGGATCAAAGTAGTCAAAACAGTATAGACAAAATCCTGGACCACAGTTCTTAAGACTAGACAACTGCATTTACTTAATAATTAATCTTTGTACCTGTATTTTTCTCAGTATATTAAATATTGTTTCTGTTTTTATTCAGGAGCCTGTAACTCTACTGTAAGAAACTGCGAATCAAGATAGTTCCTTGGTATTTGTTTAGAAAGCATATGTTATCATGTGAAGTGGAACCACTTATGGCATTTTCAGAAAGCTATGATTAATCACACATCATTAAAACTGTTGATTGAAACAGTGCTTTTCCATGACATTTTTAATCCATGGCATAACTAAATGTAAAATCTCCTTAGCAGCAGAAAGGAAAAAAACACCCAAAATGCAGAGTATTATACTCCAAAGTATTCTGTCTGCTGTATTCTAGATGCAAAATAAAGGAATGAGTTGCTGGCAAAGCCAATAGGAAAAATTCCATTGATTTCAGTGGGATCAGGTTTACTCCAGTTGTGGTAATTACCTAAGGAACAAAGTGTACAAATTGACTTTGTAAAAGAGGCTCAAGGTTCCTGTCTATCAGACATGGAATCTTTTGATAGCTCTACATTCTTTGCATTAAAAAAAAGCTGTATTATGTTTCTGAATTCAGAATATCAGCCCACTTGTTAAAAAAACCCAAAACAGTAGATTCACGTAAAGCACATGCTGGGAACAAATTCTTTTGTTTGTAGAAATGGTTAAGACCCAGAAGTGTGAGACATTGCAAGAATAATACTAAGCCAGTACAGAGCACAGAAGAACTGGCATACCAGAATATGGAGCAAGTTCTCCTCATACCCCATGTGGTGGGAGTTGATAGATTTATCACCTCTGCAAGCAATACCTACTGCATATGAACCCAGTATGTCTGAAACACAGGCTGCCATTTCAAACAGACCAGGAAACAGTCCTCCTGAACATCAAGATCTTACTTATTTCCAAACGTGTCTGGTCTAAAGAGGAAACCATTATTTAGGAAGAGGCTGTCATTTCCAAGCTGGTTTCTTAGTGACCAACAGAAATGAAACAAAACACGTTATAGAGAAGAGTGTTTCATATCCTGCATGCCAGGCAGTAGTATTTTAAGAAAGTTTCATTCCTGTAAAGCTAAACTGACTTCTTTTCTCTTTTTTTTTTTTTTCCATTAAAACTACTAAAAGGGGAGTTCTGTGTAGCTAACACTTCAGAAAAACAATCGTATAAAAAAAAATAATCAGTGAAGAACATGATCCAAACTACAGTGGGAAGAAAGACATCTTCATTAGGAGCTGTCCACAGGACAGCCCACCCCATCTTGCCTGCAAAGTCTCTACTCTCTGCTATAAAAACTTCTAGCCAGAATCCAAAGCAATCTGGAACCTAGATTTCAGAGAGAACACCGCCAGTCAGGAAGGCTTTTTCCTTGTTTCCTAATCCTATTTTTTTTTAGTAGAACTACATACACTGATGTTTCCATGTGGCTCCAGTGTCATGCAACTTTGGTAAAGAGGGGAGATTTCATGAGTACAGCAAACACCTGGTCCAACTGAAATTTTGAAACTTGCAACAAGTTCAAAGATGCTCCTGCACCTACCCACTTCCCTGTACCCCACCTCCTGGTTTTTTCCCCATCAGTCTTAGCCTTGCTCATCTCCCTGCAACAATACCATGAGCTGGCCACAGCTTTGAGACAAAAATGACTGCACACACAGATACTTGATGCAAACTTGCCAAAGACAGAATTTAAGTCCCTACACCTTTGTTCTTAAAAAAAAACCAAATCAAAACAAACAACCCAAATCCAGGTATTTCTTTCAACAGAAAAAGACAAATCCTGTTCAACCCTGAACTAAAGCATGCCCAACCACATTGTAATGAGGTTGGAGTATGTTAGGCTGGCTGGTATTGCTGAGGCTCATTTGCTCACCCACCGTGCTCAAAGCATGGCCCGGAAACCCTGTTCTATCCTCCTAAGCCTGCAAATATTTATAGTATTTATCTGAATAACATATGCCTATTCTCTGTGAGACAACAAGTGCATCACTGGAACGAGGAAACAATATGTGCCAAACTTCAAAGGGCTATGCAAGATCTTCATAGGAGCATTTGATTTTGGCCTTAAAACCCTCACTGTTTCTCACTGGGCTTTCTGAACAACTTTCACAGAAACGGGTCCAAACCAGACAGTAATGAACTTCTCAAGCTGGCAAAAGCCTGTCAAAATTACAAGCAACGATTACAAGCAAAATGGGGTGAACATTACTTCTTGAGGCTGGCTGATATTTCCCAGTGTCACTGTTTTCATCTTGCATATGGCTTCAATTTTGCATATTCTAAGCAGAAACCACCTCTAAATATTTCTCAATATTATTTATTTACCCAAGTGATAGTTCAGACAAAATGTCTGTAAAACAGGCACTGCTATTTAGCAGCCTTTGCAGTTTGACCATATTAAATTCTGTACTTTAAATTTTTGAGTCATTCAAATTCCCAGTTATTTGTGAAAGCCACTAGCAAAGTTACAGGTATGTCTGGATCCTGTATCTAAGAAGGTGCAAGATACGACAGTATCTTAAGGTGAAAAGAAAAAAATAAGTAAAAAAATAAATAAAAATGCACACATTGAAATAAATCCTCACCAATGCTTTCTGTATGCCGTTCATTTCGGACCTAATCCAAAATCCACTGGATTCAGACGAAGCACATTCATTATATTTGGATAAAGCTATTATTCATGAAAAATACTACTGCTTCCAAGCATTCTCTGATTAAACATAATACATCCACATCTCGCAAGCAGCAAATAGTCAAAGCAAACAATTTACAAGCTTTATTTACAAGATCTATGCAGTGAATACCTAGGAATAAATAATGCCTTTGCTGAAATCAGGGTCAACTCATATCAGAGGGACAGAAAACCAAGACTAAATTGGGAGTGAATTCATTTTCATTGCAAGGTTTAGCCAGCTCTTAGTATAAACTAGCTGGACAGGAGTCGAGCTGGTTTTGTATTCATTTGATGAAGATTATTTTATGGCACTGCAGGAAAGCTGCTGTTTTTGGATAGGGGAATCTGAGCATTAAAAAAACCCATACCACATCCTTCTCCCCCACCCTCCTCCCAGACATTCCTTTTTTTTCCAGAACATCACTATTGACCACACACAGCTGAGCTTCCACTTTGACACCTGGCAGCAGGCTAGCAATAGGAAGAACCAATAAACCCCAAATAAACCACCATGTTATACAAAACAGCATTCTTCTGTGCTGTGTTCAGGGAACTGCTGCACTGCCCTCCACAAAAATTCAGCCTGGCTTCATGCCTGCCAACATGAGGATGGCAGGCAGCAATGCTCAACACTGGCAGCAAACAACCACACTGGCTTGCCCAGCCATGCCCAAAATCACAGATAATTGCCTTGTACAAAAGCATACCAATTCCACAGAAACATTGTCCGAGATGCCAAGGAGACATAGGGTGTACGGTTGCCTGGGAGCCATCAGCTGGATCCCTGCACATTGACATTCTCCTTTCTTTACACACTTTTTGGTGTTGTTCTCTGCTGGCAACTGCTTTTCAGAGCTGCTGCCTTCACTGAATTTTCAGCATATTCATTAAAAAACTTGGAATAAAAGTACTGCCTTTCTGCCAAGCAGATCTGTTTGTGAAGGTAGTGTCATTGGAGGAGATATTTATTTTGAAAATCAACCTTTTAAGCTTATATTATCCAATGAACTGTTCAAACCCTCTCAGATATCAAATAGTTCAACAGAATATGGGTGAAACTTTATTCCCATTTACATTTGTACTACTCCTTGTAGTTTAAGCCAGGGGTGAAGTTTGAGACTTCTGGATTTGTTTACTGGCTGAAAGGAAAATTTAGATGTTCATTTTCTCCCTAGAAAATAGTCTGATAAAATGGTCAAATGCACATCTCCCTTATAACTACAGCTTGCAGGAAGCAGCATGAATACTTGGCTTATTCAGATAAATTTTTCAAGTGTGCAATTTTATTTGTGATAGCATGCGATGTAATATTGTTTAATGCTGTAAAATAGCATTCACAGGATGCTAAATTACTGTCAACTACACCTTTTGCAAGCTTAACCTAACTTGCACTAGAAATGTCAGTAAGAGATAAAACTCGTTAGAAATTAAGTGTTGTCCCAGAGGTAATTAAAAATATTAATGATACTAAATAAGAATATGGTTATACCCTCTAGATGTCCAGTCTGAAGCAGTAAAAATAAGTCACAGAAATAGAACATGGCAAATAGATGGATTTCAGGAAAAGCTGAAGAGATTTATTCTTAACAGAATAATAATACTTATTTCACTCCTTTAATGGAAAATGAAAGCTGTAGCACTTTCCAAAAACATAGTGCTCAGCAGCAGCACCTGCTTACACACTTCACTTCTGTACGTCAAATTCATAGGCAGGAAATTGTTAAAGTCATTTAACTTCACAATTTTAGCAAAATAAGTACTGAACTCATGCCAGGTCTGAAAAACATCTGAATGTGGTTCATGTTAAGTGAAATAATAATTTGATTTGTGTGCACTGAAATATTGTCTTTGACTCAATTCTCTTGTGGTATAGATGGTCAAGTATTAAGCCTCAAGAGATTTCTATAGTGTCACATTTTTAAAACACCGATATCCTGCTTTGCTATACTTCTCCCCAAAATCTCACAAGCCATAATATTCTTAACCACAGACTGAGTTTGAGGGTATGCAGTTCTTAAAACGAGACTCTATTAAAAGTCCTTGCAACTGGATCACAGTATTTGGCAGTATTAGCAATAATCATTAAACCCATCCAGAAGCCTTCTGACATAAATCTGGGGTTTTGACCAGAGAGAATATTTATGAAAAGTATGTGGTTTTATTTTAAAGCAGCTTTCCTTGAAGAAAGAACATATTCTGCTGGCTTTTAGTTTACAAAAACAAGAAGTTGACATTTTCTGCAGGAAGTATAGCATTTTCTGATTAGCTCTAATAGCCACTTTTGGGAGATGCTGCAATTTATCACAGCATTTGAAGTAGTTGAGTGTCATTAATTGCTACTCACTAGGGTATTCAAGGCACTCTGTACCTGGTAAATATGGGAGCTAGAAATCAGACTGCAGTCCAGGACTGAAAAAAAACACTTCAGCACACAGATGAAAGATGAGATGAACACAAATCACCTGTGTTTTGTTGACCTAGAATGGTGCTTTATAAACCCCAGCAGGTATATCAGACCAAGTGCTAGTTTAAGCACCTAAGCAAAATATGTGTCTGTTACTTGTTTTACTAGTTTCAAAGCTAGTCACCTTTTTCATACATAAAGTGCTGCTAAAAAGTTTTCCAAATTTTTTCCCTCTTTTCATGTTTTTCAAAAACGCTCCCTCCAAACAAAATATATCTCAGCTTGATATTAAAACCACATAATTTTGTTATCCAGATAAACCAGATCTTGATAATGCCAGAGCTACAGTAATGTGTAATTCTTGTCAAAAGAGTCACTTATTTCATTTCCCATCCTCAGAGATGTGCTCTCTAAGTCAGCTTCTGATGGAAACAAATGAAGGCAATGATTTGTCTTGAATAATAAAGCACCTGCAGCTGTTTGCAGCATTTAGAATGATGGCTTATCATTAGCAGAGACGCTTATATATTCCAAGCACCCTACATGCCTTGCAGGTAGGACACCAGGGTCTGTGTCATTTACTTTAGTTTCTCATCATTTTCCAGTAACAAGAACATCAAGGATGCATCACATACATCACCTTCCTATGAGTCTAGATTTACTCTAGATAATGACCTTTGAATAAGTCCCCTCTGCCCCACAAAATGTCAATAGGAAAGATTTCCTTATACTTGAATCAAGTGGAATCTTTGGAGCAGAACTTTCTTCTGGGTCCAGGAGTCAGTGAGCATGACAGAAGCCTGGTGAGGCAATGGTAAATGCCAAATAACTTCACCAAGGATTTCGAAAGCAATTGTACATGCAGATATTCCCAAAGCTGGCAAAGCTTTGAAGACCAGCTGTTAGGTTTGTCTGTCTTTGTTCTCAGTAATTCCAATGAGATAAGACCTGTGAACATATTCCTGTGCAGATCTGAGCATGAAGTAGCAATAATGCTGGAGAACTGGATGTGGGGCTGTGCCAGCCAGCTAATATGAGAACTGGAAGCAGCTTTTACAGTATAGTCATACAGCGAGCAACTCAAGTTCATTCAAAATAGATTAACTCATTATAGAAAACAGGAGAATAAATTGCACAGAAATGTGTGAGGTATTTTCAAGGAAGTTAATGCATTGTAAAATACCATGAAGCTCCTGTATGACTAGAAAGGATGAATTTGTAGCAGTATAATTTACAATCTAGAAAGTTCAAATAATTACATATGAATCACTAAAATATTCAGTAAGGCAATATAAGATCCCTTTACTTTATAGAAATAGCCTTAGTTCTTCAGCGATTCCATAAACACAGCCAGGTGAATCAGTTACTTGTCACCACCATTCAAATCTGTAGTGATTTATTAAGAAATAAAAACTCCATCCAGTTAGTGTTTCACATGGTTGCATCTGAGTCAGCATTATCTCCTGATGCAAACTCACAAGTTACAGCTCTAGTGCAAAGTTAATACTAGATCAATTACTATAATTAACAAGATCAATAATAGGTTAACAATAATGCATTTTCCCTCTTAGGATAAACACTGCTGCATTCACATAGCCCTAAGCTCAAACAGATCCATAGCTAAACACAACAACATTAACACCAAGATGAACTAGGGCAAGCACAGAAGAGCCTTTTTGCCGATACTTACATGAGTCCCTTCCCCAGCTCACTCTGACATCCTGCCTTTGTCTGGAATGGACAGTAAATGAAGCAAAAAACCTCACAGGGCCAGTTTTCACTGCCCTCCCTGCAGTCTCATGCAGCCATGCTACTGTCTTCAAAATACCACCCACCCAACCCAGCAACACACATCCAGAAGGACCTGCACCTACTGCTGTTTTCACCGTGATGGCAAATACATTTGGTTGCCGTGCCTCTGGGCACCCTGCACAGCTTTTGCTTGTCTTATTCACAGTTTATTTCAGCTTAGACACTGCTGCCTTTGATTTCCTCCTACCCATGAAATGACATTCCTAATTCCTCTCTTCCCACTCTTTTGCCCTCCCAATCCTCTGCCCCTTCCAAGAAGAAATACTCACAGACATTACAGAGAGCATCTTATTGCCATACCAGTCTGACAGATCTATCTGCACCCATCTGGAAGCATACAGAAGCATGCTCCTCAAGCAAATTTTATATTTGGTGAATGGCATATACTATGCATCATTATCCTAGCCCATAACTGCACTCCCCCAGAAGACATGAGGAATGAAGGAGGGCAACTGGCTGACCTCCTCTTTAGCAGTGTGAGACTCTGTGCTGCTGAGGAGTAGTTTGGGACAAATGCAGACAATTTTCCCAGATTGCTCAGGGAGCCTGTGGAAGTGCCACCAGACACAAAGAAGCAACAGTCTGCACAGAGCAAAACACCACTCTCCCTTGCTGAAAGGCTGATTTTAGTACTCAGGAGATTGTTTGGCTGTGTTTGCAATTTCAGTTGGGTCTTGGGAGAAAAGTGGGGAATTTATGTTCAATAGCCCGGCAGTCTACTGCTGGCCCTCTCCTGCTTCCTCTGCCTTCCCCTTCCAAGGCAAGGTGGGGGCTCTGAAGGTACCTGCTCATCCTGTAGTCTCTTTTTACTAGGCATTCCAGCCCTCAGATGCCCCATCGGGGCTCCTGCAGCAGAGACCAGAAGCGCTGCATGCTTTTGAGTCAGCACTGGCCTCCTCTTGGTTTTCTGGCCAAAGCACCCTGTCCCAGCTGATACAAGTCACAGTCTCTAATCCTCTTTCTGTTGCCACAGAGAAAATGTGAGCACTGACTGTCTCCATCACCCTTACAGCAGCCCCACAAGTGGACACAGAGCAGACAGGAGAGTTGAAGGCAGGCTTCTGGAGTGGGGTGGTGCAGGAACACCACTTTTCCAGGATGCTTCATGGAAACCAACCTCAATGCCAGGAAAGGAGTGCAGCTTCATGGGCCTTCTTGGGCCACATTCAGGAATAGCTCCTGAGGGAATAGCTCCTCTCCTGTGCATGGAGCTTGGAAACAGCCACATATAGATGGAGTTAAGTGAGAGAAACCTATTTCCCCTATCATTTGTTGGTGATGTTGTAAACTCTCCTCCCTTTGTTATTGAAGAAATTTGAAGTTCTAGAAAAACAGTTCTTGCGAAGCCACCTAATGTGTTTGCAAACTCAAATCAACATCAAATCTATTCCTAGCAGATGTTTGTCTAATCTAGTCTTTAAAAATCTCTGAGGATGGAGGTATTTTTTTCCACCCTGCTTGGTTAGGCTCTGCATAAAAGTTAAAAGATTTTAGGTAACAGCATGCAAGCTGCTACAGCAAATTTTGCAAGCCTGTGCACAAGGCTATTATCATATTCCAATATTATTGTCCTTTACTTTTGCTGTGGGTTACTGAACTAATATGAAATTCTGATTGAATTGCGCTGCCAGGGGAAAAGCTGGAAATCAGTAAACATGCTAAGAGCAGACTGTGTCTGCAAGAGCATTAGGCAAAAGAAAGACTGCCACAGTGAAAGAGAGAAAAGCCTTGAAGAAATGTTTCAGAGTGAACAAGCTCTGCTAAACCCTCCAGAATTGCTGTGGGAATGCCTGCCCTTTGTCACAGGGACCCCTGCAGTGGTTTGAAGCCAGTGAGTAACATATCATCTAATGGCCATTGAAATGAGAGCAGAAAGGAGAAGAAGAGCAGAGAGGAAGAGATTATTTCAGAAGCTTTGCTCACACCGTCCAGGATTTTCTGCTTCACAGAAAATATCATGCAGGAAACCTGAGGTAATATAACCAAAGCTTTCTTTCTACACTACCTGTCAGACATTACAGTTTGGGTTTATTTCCATGCAGTTTCACATGTCTTTGGCATGACCTTGACAGTTGTCATTCTGCAGCAGCTGAGTTTCAGGGAACCAGCTTAGCTGTAGCATATCAAGGTGTTTTCTTATTCTCCAAGTCTCCGTCAGCCTGTGCATTGTGGCTAGTTGCCAGATATATGCAAGTTTTACAGGGCCCACAGTTGCTTGGGTCCCCTATAGGCATTATTCTCTTGCATTAAAGATCTCCCAAGAATATTTTCCATGGTCTGAGATCCACAAACACCACTTCCTTCAAGAAAAAGGAGAGCTCATGGATAATGCCCAGAGGCCATGTTACACCATCCCTGGGCAGGCACACAAGCCCATTATGCCAAGTGAATCAACACTAAATATTACACACCAGCAACATCTCTGTCCTTGCTCTCAACTACTGCAAGAAACCTCAGCCTGCGTTCAGTTTATCCTGAAAAAACACATATTTCAAAGCAGTACTGCAGACATGAATGCATACATCTCTCTTCAGTCCTTAACCAATGTCTTCAAACAGATGTTTCATCTAAGCATAGACATATCCCATAGGATTGTCTATTAAAAACTTCTAATTGTTCTGAACCAATGTCACAACAATAAGACAGAAATAGGACAGGGGAGAACAGTTTCTTTCTTGTTTCTCTACAGCCAGGACACAGCAGGGCAGAATTCTGTCCTTTAAAGACAATACAACCAGTATGCAGGCAGGAGTTCAGGATATACCAGAAAATAACCCCATGGAGAAAAAACAGTTCAAGGGCTACACTTGTAAACCTTTACAGACATCTAGAATCCAGTCAAGCCTCATCACAATTCATGCAGTCAAGCCAGAAACTAATCATCACCCTCACTATTATTTTTAGTTGTTCCCAAGTGATGACTGAACATAAGAAACATAGAAGGAAATTTCTTAGTTACCTACAGTACTCAAAACACTTTGACAAAAATGCTAGCCATTCCTGTGTTCATGCTGTCTCTCAGTTTCAGAGCAGAGAGTGAAAATTAGGATTAGGAGCAGAGTAAAAAAGAAAGTCAGGACAGATATTAGGATGCAATTTTTCTTTTCAGCCACGTACCCAGCCTTGAAAAACATTTTACTTTTTGCATATCAAGTCCCATACACTAGGCTTCAGGATATCTGCATTTGATTCCCAGCTCTTGTACCTTTGTAACTAGGATGTTTTGTTTATCTGACTCAGTTTCCCACACATGAGAAAGAAGATAATTTTCAAAATAGGTCATTAAGATAAAATGAATAACATTTGAATTGCTTTGCTATTATTATGATGGTCTACGTGAGCAGAAAAATAGCTCAAGGCATTGTTCATTTAGAAGACTGTAGGGCAAACCAGCTTTCTAGAACAAAACAAGCATATCTAATTTCAAAGCAGAAAAGTATTTTTATATTTATGTAATTATCTTGCCATTATTTTTTTTTTTATTTTTTTTTTCCCAAGGGAGGATGTTCACTTTCCTGAAGTGTTTCTACAACTGCCTCTTTTAAATCTTAACTTCTTTGAATGAACCAGACAATTTCAGGACTAAATAATGATTACAACTGCTGTTCATTCAGAAATGCAATTTAATTTTGATCAGGGCCTACCTCTCAGCTTTGAATTCAAATTAAGATAGGCTATAATTTTTGAATGTAGTTACTTCTAAAACAGAAGAGGTCTTGCTGCCTTCAAGAGACATGTGAACTCTTGTCATGCTAAAAATTCATGTTAGATAGTTGGTACTTGAAACACAATTCAGCATTAATATCCTGGAAACATGAAGAATAGAGACTAATGAATTAATCCATTGAGAACTCCACAATGATCTTTACCTTGTCCTTGATAGAATAGCCATCCCACAATCCTACTTCCTTTATTCAATTTCTAACAAACAAGGATGCTCTAGCTGAAAAGAATTCACTGAAACCAAAGTGGACAAGAAACCTAAACATACTTCTCTCCAGCTGTATGTTGTGATGTAGGTAACGGTGCATTTGACTCTGCTCCACTACGTTCAAAACTACCTTATCTTATAATATCTGCATGTAAGAAAATCTACATCTGAAAAATATTTCCAATATTTTATCAGATCCATTTTAATGACAGTACACCATAAAAGAAAGCAGCCTGCACCCATGAAAAGCCTCACTTGCATAAGATTAAACATTCAAGATTAGGTGGAATCAACTTTCATTCTTTCCAGCCGTAGTGATTTTAAAAAAAATAATTTCAAATGATAGCATTTATCATCATGTACTTTTCTAAAAGGAGAATACATTGGCTGGTTCACTGTATTTTAAATCTCCTGTGATAAAGTCAGGAATTATACATTTGCATGTGAAAAGTTCTGCAGAGAAATTCTCTTACTTACACAAGTAATTCTGCTAACTTCAGCATAGTGACCGGTGAATAAAAGACTCAACATTATATACTTCTCTACTACCTCACTGGTTATCTGTCTTAAATATATCCATCATATATGTTAATCATATTTAGAGATTAACTCTCCAAAGATCAGAGAAGTGATCTATAGATATATATAGAAATAACACAGTGTTTCAATAGCAGGTGACTAGACTCACTGATGAAGGAGTTCACTTTTGGTCCAGTGTTCTTGATTTCATTGCCCATGACCTTGGAGGAAAAGGTCAGTATCTGTGCTTCTCTAAAGTTGGTACTTCATCCACATTTCTGTAGGTCAACTTTAAAGGAATAAAAAAAAAAAAAAAAAAAAGAGATCTGTTTACTGCAGAAACTTTAGACCATTCACCGCTTAATTTCCAAACACTGCCTTTCTTATAGCACAAGTATTGAATGTTAGGACAAAGTAGTACCTTTGCTATAAGGGAACTGCAGTTTTCAAACAAAGAATCTGATTTTTTCAGCCCAGCAAATAGTGAGTTAGTCCATTTTCTAAGTATTATGTGCAATGAACATGTGTTTAAAGATTGCAGCACTACAAAGAAATGGAGACTTCCAGCGCCTTGCCCGGCAGGAGGAGTACAGAATTTAACAACTGAGCAAACGCAGCTTCAAAAGAAGAAATAGATCCATAAAGTCCCCTTGACTTTTCCATAGAAGTGGAATTAATTTAATTGCATCAAAAAGAATCAGAGTTCCTACACACTTTCCTTGCTAGTAGCGACTTTTGAGAAGGAGCAGAAAGGAGGAGGAGAAGTGGAGAAGGGGCATAGGAAGAGTCCTGTAACTCCAGAAAGGGCAGATGACAGGAACCGCAGATTCAATCTGCTTTGCTTTTGTACTTAACTTTCTTGTAACAGTGTTGGCATCAGGGTGGTTTAGCCTCTACACATCAGAAGCTCCTCTCCTCTGGTGCTTCACTTCCTGGGCCCCCCAAAGAGAATGGCATGCTCTCCCTCACCAGCAGAAGGTATTTTTGAATCTAGTAATACAAGTGATCTTGAAACCTTTAAGGCAAGAGATTGGGTGTGGTTGGTGGAATGTTACTCCACACAAACAGCAGTCCATGGGTACAGGGTTCTGCTCCTACCTCACCAGAAGGTGCAGTTGAGCACAAGTCTGGGTACAGCCAGGAAGGAATAGGGTGAGATAGGTGCAATAATACACAAACCCTTCCAAACTTTTCATCATTGGTGCTACCACTAGTAACTAGGGTAATTTTGTAACATATTACAGAACTCAGATTTTAGGGTGCTGCTGTGGGAGAAGAGGGCTCAGCTCACACTCCATGGCATAAATCAGAAAGGAATCTTATTTCTTAACCCGAAGATTGAATATCCATCCAAATTACCCAAGTAGATTTTGCCAGCAGATTTTTATTGCACTGCTCATACCTTTCTATATAGATAATTAAGGTGTTACCATGTGAGGCAGTTCATCATTGCTAAAAAGTAAACACTAGTTTTAAAATAAATATTCTGGCGCATCATCTTATATTTATTTTTGAGAGCATGAATTTTAGTTCAAGACACTTCCGTGTGCAGCACAAGACAAAGAATCACAGTCCAAAATGGAGATTTTATAATTCAGAACTGGTCCACATGGCTGCCCATTCAATACATGTAATCCATTACCAAATCCCAACCCTGCTTGCTCATTGGTATGTGCCACATATGGGTTGGATTTAATTTGCAATGATGTATAAATGGTCAGTAGCAGAATTTAAATATGAACCTAGAGAAGGTTGGTTACACAAAGTCCAATTAATAGTCCACATACCTGTATAGTCTGCAGACTACCTCCATTCCAACACCTGCTTTGTATATAACAGCAGGTCATAGATACAAAGGTTGAGAGAATACCAGAATAAAATCCTCTGTGAATCCTCCCTCCCTCGAACTACTAGCAGAGGAATTGTTAATCCCATGATGAAATTAACAGGGCACTTGTATTATTCTAAGAAGGAAAAAAACCCCAAAACAAACAAACAAACAAAAAAATCCCAATCCAAAATACAAGCCTTTGCTTTATGTTTATAATTTACTTTTACATTTAATTAACAGTGAAGATTTATTGTATCTAGACTAGATCTGATACTAGTCAAACCAAGTTTTTAATGTCTAGATCTAATATTCTCCTAATAGCGTGCTTTCCTGAAACAAGTTTCCAGTAGAGTTTTATAGGTCTCATAGAAAGAGCCTTATAAACTTGGAGACCAAACACCAGAACAAGTTAAAGAATAGTTAAAACCATTTTGACTTCTGGTCACTTCAGTTAATAATTAACTCACACGGAAGAACAATTTAGCCTTGACTGCTCTAACCCTCCACAGAGAGTGTTTCTCATGTGCAATACTGAGTCATAAAGACAATAGGAGCAGAGTCATGTCCCTCTTGAATGACTCTACCATTGCCAATGGGAAGTCCATGTCTCTGGCATCAGCTCCTCACCTGGAGCATTTACCTCCTCACCTGACAATACTCTTAGAACCCCAACCAGAGGAATGACAGGCCCACACATAAAAAGCAGATAATATCTATACCTTTCTTAGTTATATCCCACTGTCATGGGACCTGCTATTACACTCCTAAGATGCGTGCAGGGCATTTAAGTGGCGAGAAGCCATGTTCCATGCTAGAGAGTTATGTGAGCACACAGACACAGATGCCTGATGCACATCAAGCCAGACAAAGCTGCAAATACTGAGTGATGGAGATGCTGCCAGCCTTCTCCAGAGCAACATGCACCGCACAATACTACTTGGTCTGGGAAAAAGAACAGATTTCTTTAGCATGGCTAGACATGGTTAAAGCAGATCTAGAGACTAATGTGGTCTTACTATGCACTTCTCAAAGCACACTGTTACTCTTTCATCTGACCAAATAAGCTATCTCATCAGAAAGAAAAACTAAAATACAACGCCTACCCTCTTCCTACACCTTCCTACTAGCAGAGTTTGCTGTCCTAGCAGGAACTGGAGCGTAAAGGATCAGCCTAGTCTTGAGAGCTTCAAGACATGTTTCAGCCTTCACTCATCTGATACGCTGAGAAACACTGAATCCAAGTGATTGTAAGTAAACATGCTTTCAATGAAATTAAAAATTCATAATGAAAATTATGCATTATATGCTCTGCTGGAGCAAATTCAGACAAGGGCAACCAAGGTGGTGAAGACTCTGGAGAACAAGTCCTGTGGGAGAGACTGAAGGAATTGGGATTGTTTAGTTTGGAGAAGAGAAGGCTGAGGGGAGACCTTATCACTCTCTACAACTACCTGGAAAAAGATTGTAGTGAGATGGGTGCAGCCTTTTCTCTCAAGTAAACAATGACAGGACTAGAGGAAATGGCCTGGAAGTTGCACCAGGGGAGGTTTAGATTAGATATTAAGAAGAATTTCTTTCTGTAAACAGTAGTCAGGTGCTGGAAATGGCTGCCCAGGGGGTCACCACCCATGGAGGTATTCAAAAACCGTGTAGATGAGGCACTTCAGGATGTGGCCTAGTGAGATGGTGAGGGGATTTTTGGTTGGTTGAGGTTTTTTTTGGTGTGTGTATGTGCTTGGGTTTTGTTTGGTTAGTTGGGGGTTTTTTTGTTTGTTGTTTTGGGTTTATTTTGTTGACAGTTGGATGCAGTGATCTTAAAGGTCTTTCCAAACTATGACAATTCTGAGAGATAGTTATAAATATGTTTAATGTATTCCTATGTATACATACACAGGAAATTATAATCCACCACTCTAGAGGAAGAACATCTAGAACAAAAACCTAGTGACATTCCTCCTGAACTTATGTCACTGTTATTTATCATTACCTACCCTGTAGCTGACAAACTTAATGTTTGTCCACACTTACACATACACCAGAACTTCTATCTTAAAAGGCAGTTTAAGAAGTGGACAAAATTTAACTTCAACAAAGCAACCTACCCAAAATAATGCACTTTGTTTTAAATTGAAATAGCCATTCCACCTAAAATGCATGCTAAGTATGAAGTATCATGCAAGTATAACATCTGTAAAGACTGTAGATAGCTATATATAAGGCAAAGTCAGAAAGAATTAAAAAGAATCTTTGTTCTACTGTAATGAAAATTTGGAGAATTAACGTAAGTCAGAGGCAAGTTCTTGCTTATTTCTGCTCATCAGTGGAATTCACTACAGGCAAAAATACCCGAGTTATTCCATGTGTGATTATGTGATAAAATAAGGAAGATGCTCTGTACCAACAACTCTTTAACATATCTGCATCACTGAACCATATGGTGAAGACAGTTTAGATTCAAGACCTCTTTCTTATTTTGGGGCATACCTGGAAACACAGGAATCACCTGACAAAACCGACACATTTTTCAATCTACTAAAATAAAGTTCCTGCATCACATTTCTGAAATATCTGAAGAGCAGAGCAGGAGGCAGTGTTGCCTTCAGAGATGTAAAGCATCAGGGTAACAGAAACTCAGGATGACAACCAGCTGGATTTGTGCAGTGTTTGGAACAATCTCGTGGAAAAAAAAAGGGAATTTAGAGCTTAGAATTGCTTTTGATTGTTATTTTCCAACTAGAGCATGAAAAAAATAACACAAAAGAGAAGAATCCATTGGTAAAGATGCAACACTTATCAGTTTTGGATGAAAATCATTGTCCGGATAAAACTGAATATATTATTTCAAAATCACAGTCAAAGAAAAAAGACTCAAATACCCATTTTGTTGTAGGTGCTCTCTGTTCAGCTGTTTATTCAGTAAAATTTTACTACTTTAGTGAGAGTATTCTGATAATCTTATTGAAGGTTTTTTCAAAAATTATAACAAAGGAGTAACCTGACATCTAAATCAGAAAGATCCCAAAATATGGAAAAATGAAAACTTTTTTCACAGCTCCTGCATATTTTGACAGACAAAATCAAGTCCTTGCAGTCTGAAGTTGAAGGCTTATGTTCCAGCCCTTATCCTGCACCACTCACCACAGTCAGGTGCACACAAGCAATTCCGTTTGAAATCAGCAAAGCTCAACCTGTCAGTTTGGGTTTTAGGGCGTGCAAAGCACATCCTGGCTCATTCCATTGCAGCAGATGCCAGTATATCATGGCAGCCGAAAAACGGAGTGACTTTTTAACTATTTCTTTTAATTCTTTCCACTGCAACTGGGAGATAGTCTGCAGTTTCCATCAGACATCCCGGACTATCGACTGCTTTGGTGCTAAGCACATACCCCTATCCCTCCTGTCATTCCATATACTCAATCCCAGCACTCACTGTGACTGTTGGGCAGTAAAACTCAGGTATTCACAGTCTTCATCTCTCCACCTATAAACCCTCTTTTCTACTGTAATGACACCATAATGCATCTAGACTGGAGGAAAATAATTTGGAAAGCAGGAGATTTAGGGCTGTTTAGACATTGTTCATGCCCTCTTTCATTTTGGAGAGCTTGGAGGGCACCTGGAATACAAATTCTGAATCATCAAAACCAAAAAAGTTCATCTGTGACTGTCTTGGAGAGATGTGCAATACTGTGGATGCCCCAGTGGAGGCTGCAACTAAAATAAAGTCACTTTTAATGGTCAGTCACACACTTCACTGATCTTACCATTCAAAAACAGAGTTCATGCCTTCAAATGTTACCACACACTTTCATCAGGCTAATTCTGACCAAGTCTGGTTACAAGGGATGTATCTGATCTGGAGGATCTAGAATTGCCCAGATGTTATTTTTTTCCAGAGAACACAACCAAAATCTGATACAACCTCTGACTCAAAACACTGCCCAGCTTTTGTAGAAATGCTCACTTTTCCCCTTCAGCCCCACTGCACAGTTGTCCAAAAGTCTCCTTAGCAGTAATGTCCAGCTGGCTAAAATGGGAATGCATTAATGCTCTGCCAGTATTCCTCAAGACCAGGAATTCCACCCCCTCGACTAAAAAAAAAAAAAAAAAAAAAAGAAGGGTAAAAATGAAAAGGCAAAAGACAAGGAGACAGGGTCTCTCATAGAAACATTGAAGACAAGCTTCTAGTTAGCAGCCTGGGTTGGCAACAACAACAAAAAAACTAAAAACAAAAAACCCCAACAAAACAAACAAAAAAGCCCCACAAAAACCAAACAAAAAAAAAAGATCATGGCTCTAGAGTAGAATGGAAGAAGCAAACAGAAGAGTTATTATCTTGGCTATTCAAGGTTACAAAAGTTAACTGGCCTTTCCATTCCTTCATAAATAATACCAACAAATATTTAGTCTTTTAAAAATTTAGTTCGTGCCTAGCAAGAAAGCAAAAAGCAGTGTCATACAGGTTAATGTGACGATTTAGAGATGATAGAGCTGCACCACTTCATTATCCTTTGCTTTCTAATTGATGCAAACTTGTCTAGACACACTGGTCATCATTACACAAGGACAAGGTGGGGGGGGATAAGCTCTTCACTCCACTTAGCTAACTTAGATGTGGGATACTAATATGCAAGTAAAATAATTCCGAAAGGACAGGAAGACATCAAGTATTTGTACTGCAGCTGTCTTGCATCACTGAGGAAGTTTGTTTTGTAAGTGGCAAAACTACATGACTACAGCACAGCCAATCTGAATCTTTGCAGATTTATAAGAAGGTAGCTATAAATTCCAGTATATTCTGACGTTCTTTACCAAATACAACATTAAGCTGACAAATTATACTAACACAGTATGATTTCAAGGTGTATCCACATTTGCTGCATGTGTAAATTTCTCAAATAGAATCCGATGTTTGCTAATATGGTACGATCTAAGTTAATAAGATCAAATTATGTCTGATCATACTACATTAGTAAATGTCACATCAAATTAGTCATATTCAGAATTATAATGAAGCACAGAAAGCAACCAAAAATAACTTTTCCAACACAAGTAAGCAGTGCTGAAACTGAAAACTGAGCTAAATACCAAGCCCCTAGAGAATGCTGTTTGAATTCAAGGTTAGCTGAATTTTCTTTTCAGTCTTATTTCAGAGAGCTCTCATACATGATTTAAACCATGATTTGAGTCACAGTAGAGTCTTGTCCAAAGGTCACTAACAGGGGCTGGACATAAGGTCGAGAAGTTAGCAAATTCTCTACTGAAAGGCTGTTTGTTCAGGGTAGTCATCTTTCTGCATGGTTGTGCTCACAAGACTTCCAAGAAGGAAAAATAATGAAAATCCACTGAACAGAAATTTTGAAAGAGAAGTCATTTTAATAGGAAGTTGCTTTAAAAGTTATTAAATTTTCTCCCTTTCAAGTGTATTTATCTTACCTGCTGTAATTAGTCAGGCATCATATTATTTTATTTTTCTTTTCTGGTACTGAAACCAGGTACCTGTCAGGTGTACACTTGGTATAATCTCATTTATTTGCAAGCATACTGAGTTTGGTTTATTTGAACACAGTAGGAAAAACAAACAGCTTCTTGGCTCAGAAAGCCCAGAGTCTGCCCTCAGTGAGCTCCTCGGCCTCATGTCCCTGGCCATATGCTGGATTTCAGAGCCACAATTATATTTTTCCATCTTTTTCTGCCAACTAGGAAAGCTTCCTACAGATTCCTCGGTGTCCCTGTATCTAAAGGTATGGAATGCATCTTGAAACACCCACATCAAAGCTTTCTATCATACTGCAGAGGTTATCCAAGCAGGATGCCCACAACCTCAAAGCCTATCCTAAAAATATAAGGTTGTAGTCAGTCCAGTCAAGCCTCAAGGATGTCTTATCACACTAAATCTTTTCCAGAACCTTTAACAAGAGGAAAAAAAACCTAGCATATGGCAGAAGCAAAAAGAGTAGGAATTTGAAGGAACATTCAGTGGTCCCACATTCACCAGGAACATGGGGAACATCAAGCACTCCAAAGCTTCCCATTATCTATTTCATTGTGACAGTGTGTGTGTGGGGGGGGAACAACCCAACAAACCACAACCCAAGGCAGCCTAGTAAAAGGCATCATAAGACACTACTTCTCCAAGGTTGACCACAGTATCCTTAATGGGGAAGCAATTTTGCTCCTGTAGCACCAGGTAAAGCAGAGTCTAGGATTTTCCCAGGCCATTGCAACAACTTCAAGAAACAAGGCTTTTATCCCTTTTGATGAACTGAGACACATCGGAAGGGAACAAATACTTGAGTGGTTTCCATTTCTTTCTTTACTGAGTTAACATATACACATGTAACTACAGCTATCTAAATCTTCTGGATAAGTCACCTTTATTCTTAATCGAATGAAACAGTGCCAGCCTAAAGTATTGCAAGCTCCAAGGAAGAAGCATTTTGTTTATATAGTGTTTAGGAAAGTGAAGGCCAAATTCGTGGTGAATACTGAAATTAACAGTTTAGATGATTATTTATTTATTTTTTTAAAGTAAAATTAAAAAAACATACTACACAAGGTGTCCATTGTTAATAGGAGGATTTCTAGCTACTTTCTCAGGAGGTGGAACATATGTTCATTATTGTGACCTGTAGTGTTTATTATTAATTTTCTTAATTTAGTATACACTGGCATATGCTTCAAAAAGTATTTTTTTCCCCACAATGGCTTTACCAGCCCTTGTTGCTCATGACTTGTTTATTTGCTTGATATTTGTTTCTTTTTAATCCAAGCTGTCTGCATGAATTTTAACTCAATTATGGGTGTTTATATAAGGCAGTCTGTTCAGGGACAAAGTTGTTGATCCCTAGAGAAAGCATTGTTCCTATCCTGTCTGTATTTCAGCAGATTAGGTTTAAAGCAGACCTATCAAAATACACTCACTAACACACAAGCTTTACATGTGTTTTAGTTTGAATGGAATTGTTATAATAGACCCTCCTTTTGTTATTAGTAATTATGAATACTTCTGTTGGATTCTGTTATGTCAGTGGACTAGGAACCCTTTGTTGTCTTTAAGCTAATGTCTACATCATTCTGTGTTTTCTTCTTCTAATCCTTCCTCTATCCTGAAGGATTTTAGCAGCATTTTACCACCATTCTGTTATGAAACTTGTTTTCCCTTGAGAATGTGGCAATTTCATTAGGTACCTGAGGATCATATAAAAATCAAATAACATAAGCTCAGCCAAAGGAAAAAAAAAGAAACATTTCTACTTAGCTCAAGACAAAAATAAAAGCACATGGGAGGAGGAGGGGAAAGAAAGAGAAAAATAAGGGAAACATTATTTGCTGCATTTTGTTTAACTCCTTGCTGGCTCTCTTGTGGTGGCTATGTAGTAGAAGCAGCCAGGCAGCTTGCTTCTGTGATGGTCTGCAAGCCTCTCTCCAGTCTTCAGCCAGGCACAGGGCACTGTGAGGCCAGGAGCATCCCCTGGCTACTGGCTCTGCTCTAGAACTGGAGGCAGTAAGTGTAACTTGAAGGGGACTGTTTGATATTTTTGGATGGATGACTTTACCTCTTTCACATGGAAACATAAACTGTAACTTACAATGATGTCTCTCCTCCACCATTCTTTCCCCCTCCCAAAAAAAGCATCTTCCTTATGGCCAAACACAGCTTGAAAGAACAGCATTGAAAAGTCAAGTGAAATTACACAGGACCAGACCTGATAACCCAGATGACCTTTCTGATCTTTCCCAGGGAAATCATCTCAGCTAATACCAGAAAAAAAAAGAGTCTCATGTCATAGACTGTCTATAAACTTCCGTCTCTGACAAAATCAGACCACCTAGGACAGCCTAGACATTTTGATGAGTCAGGAAGACTTTCTACCATTTTCACAGAGGGAAAAAAAAAAAGGAAAACAAACAATCCTTCTGATTAAATCAAGTCAAACAAGACGTTGTTTCTTCTCGGAATCTGTTAATTACATGCTTGAGAATTTTCTGAAATATTATTTAGCTATATTCTGATATAATAACCTCCGCTTGTAGGACCCACGAGCCACTCTTACTACCACCTCATTCACATACATTTGAGTTAATCATTCAAAAACTCAAGAGCTTGCACATGTAGTGTTTGCATTTACCAGATAACTTATCTGGATCTAGATAACATCATCTAAAAATGGGTATAAATCAGGAGTAAACCACTCAAGACAGCTTTTTTGTAATGTCACTGTACAATAAAAAGTTTGAATATACATACGAGCTCAGGCTAATTAAGAGCAGTTCAGTCACACCAATAGAGTAACGAGCATAGCAAAGCTGGCAGCAAACAAAACTACTTGGCAGAAAAGGCAGCATGTGCTGGTAATGCTGTACAAATAACATTTTAATCAAAGCCAGGTTTCCACAAGGCACAAGCCCCAATCTCTTGTCTTTGGCTTAAATCTTGGGTCCTTTTCACCCAAAGCTATCTCTTAAGATATAATACTGCTATGATTTTACATATACACATACCCCCTGGAGAAAAATAACATCATCAATACACATCAACATCAATGTAACAAGCTTTTCATACATTTATTTATGGCCACAGTGTATGAACAGTACCACACAGGCCTTTGCTAGGCACAGCAAGATGGAACGTGGCCTTGGACTGTGTCACTTAAAGCAACTCTGGTGAATCACTTTTTTCCAGAAAGATTTTAAAGTTGAAAATGGCTTGCATAAAATTGGCTTGAAATGAATTAGTGCTAAGCTTTTTTTTTTTTGGTTTGTTTTTTTTTTTGGGGTTTAGGGGTGTGCGTGTGTTGTTTTTCTTTTGTTTTGTTTTTTTTTTTAATAGGGTTAAGAGACAGTAGAAATAGTTTTTCCTGTGTGTTTAAGTATCCTGACCTGGATTTTCAAAGCAAAAGTGATTTAAATTGGCCAATGATCATTAGCCCTGACCGATTCAATTGGCTTTGATAATCGCAGTTTGAGATTTAGGAGTAGAAATAAGATTTCTCCTTCTGTTTTTAAAAGCAATGTTGATGAGCAAAAAAATTAAAACAGGTCTTTGCTCTTTGCAGGAGAGTTAAGATACTTTTGAACACAGAAACATGCAAAACCTCTACTTTTATTTCCTCCACATTTACCCACCCTGAGTATTTGCTCTGCCTGACCTTTCTGAGAGGCAGTCCTCCCTTCTAAAATCATTTGCACCTCTTAGACATGAGAGGCGCCTGCGTCAAGACAGACAACTTGGAACAGACCAGCATTCAGGAAACAGCAGGACTTACTGAAGAAAGGTTTCAGTGCATGGAGTTTTCTTCACTGCAAGCTAAAGCTCTGCACTGGTTTGTGTGTCCTGACTAGCCTAGGCAGACACTATGAGATCTTAATTTTATTATCTTCAGTGTTATTGAACCATCGATTCCAGTCTCATCTAGTGCCCTTGAATTAAGGGATGTAACAGCATTTTCATCTTTGCTTCCTAATGAGCAGCCCTCAGTGACCTTCACGAACCAAGTTTGGCTGAGTGCATTATTCTTTGTCTGAGCACATTACACAACCCAACAGGGCAGATAAGACTAGTTCTACAGCTTCACTTACACGAGCAGGATCCCAAGCAGCATCCCAGTGCTTACTCTATGAAAGGTTGCTCATTTTAAAACTATTCAGCCAATGAAGTTTCCTTCTATTTTAGCATTAGATGAAATGCAGACCTGTGTTTAAGGCAGGGGTAGGCAAAGGTGGTAGAGGATTTAAAGGGCCATCCAAAGCCTAATTTTTCTCCTGTTTCTTTGCTAAGGCTAATACATAGATGGTCAGTGCCTACAGAGCACCAGAAAAACAAACACAAGACTTCATCCCATTCCTTGGGCACCCACCCCAGGGTGGGATTAAATAGATACATGCAGCATCTATTTCCTTCTGTAGCACTGTTCTGCACAGAGGCAAAGAATCTTCCTACATCACTCTAACATGTGTATGTTGATAATTAATAAGACCTATATAGCCAATTGCACTTTCCAACAGGTAGAAAACCCAGGACTACTCACCCTTCGCTCATGCTTTGCAGTGTTTTCAAGGCCGAGACTGTACCTGGGCAGGAGAGTTAAAATAAAGCCCTTCTTCCAGCATTTCAGCAATTCTGAGGATTTAGTCAAACCTCATTAAGCTCCATGATACCAGAATACCTTTGAAAAACCTACTTTCTGCTTGCAGGAATGAGAAGCCAGGAGGACACCAGCCTCCTTCCCTGCAGGACAGGTAAAGAACAGAGGGATCACAGCGAGGTCTTGGTGCCAGGACTGAGTTCTACTCTGGGAAAACTGCTTCTTTGCTTAAAAATCTAGACATCAACAAGGACCACTTACTAAAATACAGAAATCTGAGTTCTGGAGGCATTTTCATATAAAACTTTCAACTGTGAGACCTTATCTCAGATCTATTGGACTCTTTCAAAAGTGTTTGTTTCTTTTCCTCCCATTCCCTTCTCTGGTTTCAACTCCAGAGACATCTCCTCCCCATTTGAGTTTTTGTTTTGTGGTAAATGCACAGATGGAGGCAGCAAACAGAACTTCCTAGAATCAGTATCCCAATTGTACCCCCAAAAGGAGACAACTAGGCTTAGAACACTGCAGAAAAGACAACTGTCAAAAAAAAGACTACTACTTTACCTAAAACCAACCACTCTCATAAGAGGACAAACAAAAAGGAGGGGAAGAAGGAACAATTTCCTCTCTACCCCAAATCCTCATCAAGTCCAACCTCCACACACCCAATTTCAGTTAAACAAGCTTGCTGGAGCAGTCATTTTATGTGCAAGGGAATCCCTTAATTCAGGACAGCTGTCCCTGCCCTGACACTCTCCCCCCCCCATGTACTTAGGGCATGCAGCTGTAGTCCCTCTTCTGCTAAAGAGAAGCACTTAACTCCTTCCCTGCTAATCCCAAATGAAGGCTGCAGACACTAGAGCAGACAGAAAGTGAATGAGACTGATGACATTTTATGAAACCTTGTACATGTGATTGTTATCAACTTCACAGCTGAAACAGATTCAATTTCCAATCAGAAACAATTGCCAGACTTTGCTTTTCCCCTGCAGAGTGACCACACCACATGCCATACTGCTTTCCCCTTTTAATTTCAAATTTCTTCTTTTCTGGGATTTCATCACCTCCCAATGAATCATAGTCTCCAGAGGTTCCTCCATGATGCTGAGTTCAGTAGATCTGCAGCATACAGAACATGAGATAACAGATGGTGTGTTTGCATTAGTGTGATAGTTAAATCAGATAGACACTTTAAAGACAATGTCCCAAAGGTCCCCAGATTTGCTTCACCCTGCAGAGATGTGCAGGGCCATGTGAAGTGGATTGCTTGAGTAACTTCAGAAATATTACTCCATGTGTCAGAGGAAAATACCTCCCTGATAGCCAGTAATTGCAAAAACCAACGTCGCAGAGGAAGAAGGGTAGGTATTGGTATGGAATGGATCATGTTCTTTGTTCAGATTAACATGCTAGCTGAAGATGGAAGGGAGATATACCCATGATCTTCATCCCTCATCTTCTGCAAAGGCATTTTGCTCCCTCAGCCTCAACATTTCCCCCACATAATCTCACTTCTAAGCCTCCTGGCTTAAAACGTCTTCAAGGACCCTATCTCATTCTCCACCACACCAGTGTACATGGGGGAAATGTACTGTTTTACAGTGGTTTTATTGGGAGGACAAAGAGCTACATGTAGAAATACAGAAAAAGGATTGTATAAAAAAAATTTCTTACAAAAACATGGGCCCATTCTGAAGCTTACTGCAGCCTATGTGAATCAGTAATAACCTGGTAAACTGGTAAAGTAAGAGAAAAAAGCAGACCTTTTAGCCTCATAAAAACCAGTATGTATATGTGGATTTATTCAAAAGCATTAAGGAGGGGGTCTAGTCCCCCATCAGTGCCAGCAGCTGCCACATAGTCTCACTTCATATGGTAACAGTTATATGGCCTCATGGCACCTTCACTCTCCCATAGAGGCAGAGCTGCATCTGTCATTGGCACACTTCATATCTGATTTTGGACTCTGGTTTGCCCTGCAAGCTCCTGCCTTCCATTTGGCAAGGGCTTGTGTCATTATATACAATTCATCTGTAGCCTTCTTCCCTTGGATTGGGAAGAAGAAGCTAAAACTGTACTCATCACACCCCCTCACCGGGCTGCAGCTTTTATCCTACATCTAGATCTGCTCATTAAGGAAGTCAAGGACTGTAAATTTATTTGAAAAACACCAAGACTTGTTAATGCTGCAAGAAATTATTACTGTCTCTAAGTGATCAAGAAGAAATATGCCCTTTCATAAATGTGAACCATCTGACCCCAGAAAAATAAAAAAAAGAACAAATGGAGGCAAGAAACTGCTATTGCTTACAGTTGGCTTAATCTTAACTGTGTTACACAGAGACCTAGTGCCTTTAGGGTTATATGGAGGGTCACTGCATGTTGATCCCACTTATAGACGTGAAGTGGATGATCCTTTAGCATTTTTCAATGTCTGGACTTGCATGGGCTTAAATACTGTAGTCAGGTGGGTGACAATACCAGAGACTTCCTCGTACATAGCTACATGGGAATTATTAGTTTAATTAATTTCTGGGTCATTATAGGGATCAATTCTGGTGTTGTGGCCCATTAAGCTAGTTTGGTTTGTTCCCAGGCACTTGGTCATTATTAGCTCAGAGGCAATAAGCCACATCACACAACCATAATCAATAGATGAAAAAGAATTTTGAAGGAAAAGAAACAAAAGGATGGATTTTGATCTCACTTAGATCAATAATTTCCCAGAAACTGGTGGAATTCCCTGATGTAAAATCAATGTGAGCATGTTCAAAATTGAGTTGTTTTGCTTTGTCAAGAAGATAAAATGGAGAGCTTGGACTATGCCTTTAAAGAGAGGCATTTGTAGATTGAGTTTTATTTGCAATATCATACTCTCCAGAGATTTTTCTCCCCATTTATAACCTTGAAATATCTGTGTTCAGGGGGGGAATAGAGGATTTTGCACATATGCCTGAAACAAACTTTTGATAGTACTTCAGGTCAATCATAATTCACAAAAATATTTGCTCTGTCCTTGCCTAAGATAGAACAACTGATGCTCCATTTAAAAACAGTACTTTAACTTAGGACATACCATTGGAGATGTCTGACGTTTATTCCCCATAGTTTTAGCATTAACCTAATGTATATCCTGGCCCAAATGTTACCCATGGGGATGTGAATACCTTGAAGCAAGCAGCCACATTACACCATGCTTTTTCTGAAAGTGCTTTATCATTTCAGGTGTGCTTTTGAGCACTGTTAGCATCATATTATACCACCCTTGGCTATAACACTCTACAGGGATATATCCCAGTGTGACAGAGCTGGTGGCAGCCTTTAGGGACCCATTGAGAGAAAAGCTGTTGAAGGATATATAAATGAACCATGTCCCTACAGTAGGTGTTTCCAGATGGTTGACTGAAAACTGTACATTGGTAAAATAAGTTTTTTTGCTAGCGATCCTTTGAACAAGTTCCAAGATGGTTTTAGATTGCTAAACGGCAAATACTTAAGCACATTACATACAGGACTCTAAAGTGTGAGTAAAAACACACATAGTAGGTATTGGATCCAACACACATGTTCTGCTGAATTCAGATATAATTACTTTGTATGACACTATTCAGTAAAGCTAACAGCAGGTTGTAAAATCATAGTTATATGCATTAACTCTCAGGCTATGCACAAGCAAAAAAGGATCCACTTATGCCCACAATTTAACAAGTTATAGGAAGTTCTTCTTTCAAGTCTAACAAGGACATGGGATTAGTAAAACTGGTTTTTACCTCCATATTTTGTACTTGTTTGACCACTCATCCAAGGAATGTGTGAGTGAGTCATATGGTCTCACCCTTGTGAATTTAATAAAACCCACAAGTGTTAAAAAACAGCGAAGCACACCTTGATGTAATGATCTGTCTCTGCTTAAAATTTCAAAGGAAGCTTTTGGTGAAAGAATAAGACTGTGTTCTGACTACAGTCCCTGAGAGCTCAGTGTATCACGGAGTTCATGGTATCTGTGCAGCAAGTCAAAGGCTGTGATCTTCAAAGGGTCTAGGCATGGGTTACTTCAGGGTTACCCTCAGCATGAACCTGTGGGCACTCAGTTGTTTCACAGTAATTGCCTGTTTCTAGCTGCTACAGTATTTCCTGCATATAAGAAAGCCCACTTCTTAACTGAGGTATTGCTTATTTACTGGGTAGCTTGTAAGGAGCAGCTCTTAGGGGTAGTCAAAGAGCTGCAACTTCAATGCCTCATTTTCACTGCAGTGATTTGTACAGCTCCTTGTTCTGTATAAAGGCACAGCTTCAACAGCAATTTGTAATCACTGGTAACAGTGCTACTCTGAGCTTCTCTGAAAATCCTAGCCAAAATGATCTTCTCTTTTGGCTATCAACTTTCCCATTCCCTTACAACATAAGCCCAGAGGATGGAAACACTAAGAGAAGTCACTCCAATAGTGGGTTTGGTTGAATTTTTTTTTTCTTTTTTTTTTGGATGTAAAATATTACATCTGTGACTTCAGTATTCCATTTTAGAGCTGTGACACTTGGCAAACCCCCAGAAGCCCAGTGTTCACTAACAGCACAAGACAAATGAGCAGCAAAGGGACTGACAGTATGACTCTCTGAACCCAACTCTTCAGACTAAGTCTTTGCAAAGAGGGAAAAATGTGATAGCTTAGAAGCAATGCAGATAAAAACTTCAAGCCCATTCTGACTACCCAACTCCTGTTTCTATTTCAACTTCTTCTCCATTTAATGGTTGCTCTTCAGTGAAAGTTGACTGTTAGGATGGGAAGCACTGCCAGCATGAAGTGAAAGTCATGATTAAGAGAACAGATTTGTTTCCAAATTACCTGTAAAAAAATACTGGAGAATCATTACAAACTTCCAAGGGCTATAGGTGACTCAATCTCCAACACCATTTATAGGCTGTTTTGCTACATATATAGAAAGTAAGACAGTGACAGAGAGATGTGATGACAAATTTTTCTCTGTGGACACTTGTGGAATTTTTTGCCTCTACCTTTCACCATCTAAGGAAGGTGAAATTATCACTGCTGTGAATTTTATGCGGTTGAGAGTGAAACAGAAAGGTTTAGTAAGTCCAGCTTTGAAGATGGAGGTAGAAATTCAGGCCTTGGCACAATAAGGAGTTTTCATCAGTCATTTTAGAATGCCACTCAGTGCATGAATCTGAAATCTACCATAAGGCAGAGCAACAACTCTGTTGCCTTGCAGGTGTATCTATTACTGATCCAATGTGTATCTGTGCTTCCAAAAAGTCAAACTTACGTTGTGTACATTTTAATGTTTTGCTTGTTCTCCTTCCCTGTAAGAAAATAATTATGGTCTTACCTGCTCTCATTCATTAAATCAAACCTTGTTCTCAGTATAATGAAGACTGTTCCCCCCTGGTTACACTTGCTCTTGCACTGAGACCTTGTCAGATCACTTTCAGCCTAAAGCAAAATTTTCTGGCTGGGTTTGTAAGCTCTTCAATACAAAGGGAAATTGCAATTTTCCCTTAACTCTGAGATCCTGCCTACCCTGCAATGAGATGTTCGTACCCTACCAAGACCAGTGCACATGCCCTCGAGCAGTATGAAATGACCACTTTCCTGTGTGACAACTAAACCTCATGACTCAATCCAACTGTGTGGTACGTTGTACCACATACAATCACTGTTTTGTTTTCAGGGGAGAATAATTAATTCACAGGGACTGATACTGTTTTATTTCACTGACGTCTTGTCTGAGTTACATCATATCCCATGAATTGCCTATCTTTTTTGGCTGCTGATCCTCTTTATTCCTTCTTCTTTGGTATGATACTCATAATCTACTCTTTTATAATAAGGCCAAGACTCCTGCTGTGTTTCCAGGTAATGTATTCTTTTACTGAGTGATTCATTGGAGAGGAGAGAGGAAAGAAAGAAGGAAAAGCCTTGAGAGGAAAAATGTCTGAGTTTCATCATTTCTGAGCCCCTGAAATAGTTCCAAAATTCCTTGGTGTTCTGGAGGTCTTTCTCCTCATGATGAAAGCACTGGGGGTTTGTATTGTTTGCTTTATTTTGCAATATTTTATGATTCTCATATATTCTGAGTTGTGTTGATTTGTGACTAGATTTTCATCATTACCCTGGGAGGAATTTTCTCTGGAAACACTGGAAAGAAACAACGCCCTGAAGTGAGACACTGCAAACGAGCAACTGCCATCAGATGATGGATTCTATTATTTACCCAGTTCTTGCAGAATACTACAGCATCTGATAACTTCCCAAAAATGATAAAGTAAAAATAAAAACATTTTTCTTTCCCTCCCTCCCCTATCCCATTTACCTCCTGCATTAGCTCTGCAGGCTATTACACAGTGAGGAAGAGCCACAGTCTTCCCCAGACAGGAAAGTAGGCTCTGTGATTAAAGAGGTAACCATGGATGCAAAACATGTCAGCTTAATTCTATCCTCCAACACATACATTCTGGAGTGAACTGCCTAGTACAGAGCATCTAAAGTCCCTCAATTTGTAATGAAACCAATAGAAGTTATAGATTTAAATCTTGTTAGGAAACAAGACTCCAGTCTCTCTCTGCCTTGGATGCAATCCGTGAAATGAGGATATTAGCATCTCCACAGCTCACAGGCAATAATTGATCCACGTAAATATAGAAAGCAGATTCTGAGGTCACGGGAGATGCTAAAATATCTAAGAATGATGACTCCGTCTCCTTGCTCTGAAGTTTTTCTTGATGTACAGAAATATGAGATCAACTTTGCATCATTCACATTTGAGAACACCTCCACAAAAACAGTGATTTCTTGAGCACTAGAATTCAGGGACACAGTTTTCTATGGATTCGTATCTCGATGCTAGGACCCCCTCTGGATACTCTACTAAGCACTAAATTAACAATATAGCCATTCTTTTAACTGGGCACTAATAAGATTTCTCTTCTTTACACAGCTGCCTACATTCATGAAATGTGTTGAGTTTATCTGCTCTGCACTAGTGAGACCACATCTGGAGTATTGTGTTCAGTTCTGGTCTCCCCAGCACAAGAGGAACAGGGGAATACTAGAGAGTGTCCAACAGGCATCTACAAAGATGATGAAGGGACTGGAACATCTCTCCTATGAGGAGAGGCTGAGAGCCCTGGGGCTGTTTAGCCTGGAAAAGAGAAGCCTGAGAGGGGATCTTATTAATGTTTAGAAATATCTGAAAGGTGGGTGTCAAGTAGAAGGGGCCAGGCTCTTTTCAGTGGTGCCCTGTGATAGGATGAGAGGTAATGGTAGCAAGCTGAAACACAGGAAGTGAGGAAAAACTTCTTCATTGTGAGAGTGACAGAGAACTGGAACAGGCTTCCCAGAGAGAGTGTGAAGTCTTTCTCTGGAGACTTTGAAGACCTGCCTGGATCTGTTCCTGTGTTGGCAAGGGTGTTGGACTCAATCTCCAGAGGTCCCTTCCAAACCCTACCATTCCATGATTCTATTCTCTCTACCTAAGTGGCCACAAAGGCTCATTTCCACTAAGAAATTGCCTTCACTGATTTAAAATATTTCATATCCTCAGCTGCTATAGCAGAAAGGGTATAAAGCCTAACACAATTAGCTTCAAGCCTGTTTTACTTACATTGGAAAAAAAATTACACATTGCTTTCAATTCCAATCTCACAGAAGGCTTTCATCATTTCAAGTTCTGTTTATATATTCCTGGAATTTTACTGACATCAAATCAGCATAAGTTGTGAGAATCAGTTAATGGAAATATAATCTATATTACTTAAATTTTTGTTCATCAAAACCTTGACGGCCCTGTACAGCATAAGGGGTAAACACAATAGTTTTCTCGCTGCATATGTAGAGCTACTCCTGATGCGCTAACAAAACTAAAAGCAGATCTGCAAATAGATCCATATCTAGAGAATGTAGGTAGAGTCATGGTTTCAACTTTGTATTTGAATGTATAGGGCAATAATTACACAATGAGTTTTCTCTTGAGCAAGAGAGATTCCAGGAGCTTAGAAGGGTGTTTTCATGTCCCATATTATTCCTAAAATGAAAATAAAAGCAGCATAGGCTAATTTTCATTGGAATTGGCTTGACTGGGTTTATAAAGGCTTGTAATAAAGCAGCACCAACTTTGAAACAAGTATATCAAGCCCACTTCTGAACAAGCTTCTAAGGCAGTATGTATTTTTTACCCATTCTTTTGCTTCAAAAGCACATAGGCCTTTTTTGGAGTATGTATAGAGCAATGTCTTTTGGACAGCTTTCATGGTAGGTGTCATTTTATGAAGCAGAGTTTCTTCTTCTTGGCTGCAGGTCTTATGAGTATATTTTAATGTATCAATTTATATTCAGAACAAAGAACCTAGGTTTATCCCATCATCAGCAATCCTTATGAGCCTGATTTTACAGTTTCCATCACCTAGGATTATGGTTTCCACATAAATAGAACAAGGTTTTCCTTTATTTTCTTATTTTCATTCTTCCCACAGTTTATTTTTAGAATAGCAAAAATGTTTGGTTTTCCTTTTTTTCTTAAAAACCCCCACAAAACCCAAAACACAAACAACAACAAAAACACAAAAAAACAAAATGAACCAAAAAAACTCAACAAGCATGTGTTGTATATTATAAATTGGAATGAAATGTGCCTTTTCCCACAAATGCATTAACCTGCTAGCCAGATGTATAGTTTGGCTCACTGGGTGAATGCTGTCTCTCTCATGTAAAGACCCAAAAGACAGTTTGTGTGATCTGTGTTATGTAGTAGGCAAAAATCTTGCAGTATCAACCAGTACCATATAAGGATTCCTTTCCTCCATGTGTTTTTCAAAGCATTGAGAAAACACTATAGAACTCTAAATAATTTCTGCGAAAGTAGGGAAGTGTCTATTAAAGAGGTTCAAGTAGGTAAATTTTCACTAGCATGAAGTAGCCAAAAAAGAATCATCTGTTTCTTCTCACTGATACTCAGATTTACGCTACTTATTCACAAGACAATGAGATGACATGTCTGTGTTGTACCATTTGCCAGAGTGTATTTGTGTGTTTATCAATGCAGCATGAGTCTGTAACTCTCAAGGCAATTTTTTTTTTCCCCTCCATGAAAAACTGCAAAATGTCATCAAATCCTCCACCTTCAGAAATTATATGTTCTTTTGAAAAAACATTTATATAGATAATTCCTACTCAGCTCTTCTTTGGATAAATTCTTATAGGAGTAGAAAGAATAGTGGAAATTCTCCTATGCTTCTTGGTGTGTAATATCATCTCTTGAGGGCAGACCTCTTCGCAGCATTTCTTGTACAGAGCTACACTAACCTCCAGGGACTGTGCACCAGCCTATAGCTCCATGTGTGTCATGGTCCTTGCAAGATCAAGGTCTTATCCTTGTGTTCTGAACTTTTAATTTACATAAAGCATGTTCCTTCACAGATGCTTAATTATTTTCCTTCATTTAGGACCATAACATCAACTGAGGAAAGCGGAGCAAAGATAGAATTTACACCAAGATAGGAAGAAGCAGTGAGTTATAAATGTCCATCAACTTTAATTTCTTTATCTTTTTTTGTTACCTCCTGTACTATAATTCCTTTGCACAGCAAACTCCTAAGGCAATACCTTCAGATTTTAAGCTCTTTGGGTATAGTGAGCACTCTGCATTTTTAAAGAGTGCTCCACCTCTTCCCTGGAGCTTTGCCATGGCTTTGCAAGTCAAAAGAGATGAGAATGGACCTGGGAATCAATCCAACTGTGTATTTCACATCAGATAATATTGGAAAGATTTAGTCCTGAGACAATACTCATCACTCACTATGCCTAGGAAGGAGAATATATGCTGTATCTATGGGGAGAAAATGCATTATAGAGGAAGCTGGACTCCAGAAAAAGATTCCTAAACCCCATCCATAACCCATTTTAAGAGAAATAGAACTCCAGCTCTTAAAAACACCCAAACCACTCAAAGGTACCAAAGATCCTCAGGTCCATTTTTCAGATGACATTTGCTTTGGATGCTTTCTTTGCTCATTCTGTTAGTCCTTTAGCCACTTAAACTGAGATAGGTTTTGCAAGAAGCTTCATGAATGATGCCACCTAGAAAAATCCACATGCTGTCTTGACACAGCTCATTAGGATTTTATACATCACTGATAACATTAAGAGATTCTCAGCATTCAATCCTAACACGGGACACTGCAGGAGAGAGCAAGTGGTGTTGAGTATGTGTATTTATGAAGAAATGAAAATGGAGGAAAGCTGGGCTTTCAGCTTCTGTCCACCACTTTCCTTCACTTTAGATGGTTGTCCAGGCTTCACTGTACTTTTGCATATTGTATTATCCCTAGACTTACATAGGTATGTTTTCATTATTAACCTACAGAGGAATTAGTGGAAGAGTTTGAGGGTTTGTGAGATACATAACACACCAGAGGGCTGCTATGGAAACAGGCTGGACATCATCATTCATTTTTTAATGCTCTGTGGGATGGACTGATAGATACTTCAGAGAGTGAGTTGTCCTAAACGAAGTTAATTAGAGTTCAATATAACTACATTTTTCCCTGCAGAGGTGGTAACAAAAGACTGAACTGTATTTTGGGCTTCATATTCAGTATCATCCACTTTTTGGGGAAAAACAAGCAAACAAAACCACAAACAAACCAATCAAATAACACAAAGTCAACTTCATTGTTTCTCCTCATTTAGGATTCAAGGTCCTGTGCAAGAAGATTGTCTTCAGCTGCCATGGAGCCAAATGGCATGAGAGTTGAAGACTCAGGTTCTCACTTTAGTTGAATGGATTTCTTCCTGAACACAGCTGCTTGACTGCAATATCTGCTCATGTAGGAGTGGCTGCTTTGCATTTAAGGAAAAGCTCCTGGGAAGGGCCAGGCTGTACTAGAACAACATACCAGGGCTACCTGTTTGAAGCCATACTTATCAGAAGATGCTCAGGAACAGTGGCTAAAAATTCTTATAAGCCCACCTTTCCCAGATACACCCTCCCAGCAGCTATCCAGAGCTTTATTTCTGCTTTTTGAAGGTGATGCTATTTTCTCAAATTTCTGGTCTGTTCTATGTTCATGGGACAATGGCATCTCCCTGCAGACGAAGGACACTTTCCCTCCCTTTAACACTCACTCTGCACATTTGAATCTTGGCCCATACACTCAAAAAAAAAGCACACAAAAATCTGTCACTAGCACCAGCAGCAGAGATAAACATTATTTTCAACCTTCCAAGAAGAGAAAGGGAATGAAGGACAAAAATGGCCTCTCATTTATCTTTTGCATGTGTGTTTTACTGCAGATTTATTAACGTCTGCACAAAATCATTAGCATTCTTTAAAAAGTCCAACTCTCCAGCCAAAACTACAATTAATTTGATAGAGTCTCCTTGATTCTCAGTTGCTAGGTGAGTGTAGGAAATATTCATATATATGAAGGACCTTGACATTGCAATCTGAGAAAAACCCTCATAATAAAGTTTTTTTCATAATATAATTTCTCACTGCACATCTTGAAATGCCCCTTCTTCCAAAGAAGGTTTTTTGTGTATATTTCAAGCTTCCTCACTTTCTCAGTTGCAAGAACTTTTACGTGACTGAACTGTGTATTTTGAAATAGTCTTTGCCAAATAGTTCTAACATCAAACATGAAACAAGAACTTGAGTAGTAATATTCATCATCACTTCAAATCTTCATAGTGTGCTACAGTTGGTTCAGATGTTCACGAAAATATTCTAATTATATATCCCAGTGGATTTGCTTTCTAAGAAAACTATAATTTACATGATAATGTTTTATGTCTCTGAGAGAAACTGCAAATAGGCACTGAAAAGAGAAAGAAAAAATGTGCTGCAAGGACATTTATATATGAAAACTGGGTCAGAAATCACTTACAAAGATTACAGCTATCAGAAATACTGTGTTTTCAGCTGGAAAATTGGGTTTATCAAACTGCTTTTTAATTTTGATGATCTGATTGGAAAGCTGACATTGTAACCTGCATGCAATATCCTTCAGTCCTCCCATTTCCATGTAAATGAGTTTAGCCCACTGAGTGTGATGCGAGTTTGCCTCAATAAACAATGAAAGTTTGGGTCCAACATGTGACACATCTGAGGGGAGGAAAAGCAGTATCTTGCTGGGCACAGGTATGACATGCTGTCATTAGTATAATCCTGAGATCTATTTTCCTGAATTTAAAACTGTAGAACCAAATTGAGCTGTGTAGACACATACCTTTTATTAGATTATTCCAAAGTCCCTAGAAGTGGTAGTTAACTTTTTTCCTGTTATCCTTGGTGATAATATCCATGTATCTCAAATATACGACAATTTTACAGACCCTATTTTGTCTTTTTACAAATATTTACATTTTCTCGTAGTGCTGTTTCTTTCATATAAATCACAGTGTCTCTGTTTCACTGTTGGTCACACACTTTTGTTCCTTGTAAAACTGTACAACATTTTCACACATTTCACACAGGGTGAAAGTAATAAAATTCCCCTTTTGCTGGATCAAATTAGCTTCCAGATTCTTCTTTTTGTTTGGTTGTTTTTTTTAAATGTTTTAACAGGTAATAAAATTGCTATTTTGCTTTAGAGAAACTAAACATTTTGCTTTCTTTGATGGAGTGTCAGAGGCTCAGTGCCACCCTTGATTTCCACAAACCATCTGAGATCTCTTGACTTAGATGGAGCTACATCATTCAAACATCTGAAGACCCAATCTCTAAAATGCTGTGAAAAATCAGGTTTTCCTGGAAACACAATGAACTTAGAAACTAAATAAGGAAAATGTGATCCTTCACTGCCTTTTTTACTGCACAGGCCATTCGTAAAGCACCAAGCATTATAGCAACTCAGGCTTAAACTTTCAACTTGGTCATATCCCAACCAGTTTTTCTACATTTTCAATATTTTTTTTTTTTCCAGTGAGGACTCATTCTATGATGTTTTTGCCTCGTGGTGTTTTAGCACAAGCACTCTGAAACAAAATTGGAAAAGCTATAGAGAGAGGTTTGACCTCTCTCTCTTTATATATATAGGAAAGTTATTCTTTTTCCAGGCTCTGGGGTCTTCAAAGTGGCTGAACTGGTTTAGTTGAAGTTGCCCAAAATAGCCTTTACAGGCACACAGAGATCTTGTAAAATGGTAGGTGAAATTTTGAGCAGTGGCAGCACAAGACTGGGGCAAGAGCTGTCATCACCTTGGTTGGTTGCTGTGCTTGTGCTTCCACTGTGATAACTAGTCAGCTGTACTGATTTGGCATCCCAAACCCCACATCTTACTTGCTCCACTAGTTCTTTTAAATCTGCAGAAGAAGTTAGAAAACAAAATAGAAAAATTAGTCTGGTGACTTATTGGAGGTGGATGATTAATTGTTCAGAGATTGCAGTCAGGATTACAGAGCTTTCATCTTGGGTGATGCTAATTAGGTTTTTCTGCACACAGAGGTGCTAGCAGAGAAAATTCACTGCAACAGCACTGGGGAGGATGCATGCAAAGCCCCTCTGTTTATCATCACCATCAAACTGCCTTAAAAACTACTAATCTAATACATGGTGTATTGGAATAAGGCACTGTTTCAGTTTATGCAGTATCTACAGATCAAGACCTCTGCTCAGGACAGTTTGCTAGTTGAATTTAGGAATATAGTTTCAGCAGTCACCTATGGTAAAGTTATAACCAGGTATGCCAGTCCACACTGCAGCCACTCCAACTGCAGAGCAAACAGAATGATAAATCTAGTGTGCCTGTATGCAGCTTAGATAAACACAACACTTATCAATGTTTGGCTGAAGTTCAGGCAAAGCCAGAAACCACAGGAGACAACTGCCTGCTGGTAGAGGTCTTCTCTCTGCTCCCAGTGAGGGTGAAGAGCACCTGGAGTAGGTTTGTAAGGAATCCAGAGGATGCAAACTAGGATTCACCAGTCTCAAAATGCCTGTCAAGGGGTGAGTGTGCAGTCCCTGCTCCAACTTGCAAACTCAAGTACATTCAGAGGGAGCTGCAGAGAAGCTGCAGGCCCTAACAGGGACTGGGATGGGGCTGCTCTCTGCCTGCACACACAGAGGTCTGTAGAGCACAGGGAGTTAAACTGGTTACACCAGTGATGTGAAATCAGGCTGCTAATGCAGGAAAACAAGTAGGCAGGAGGAGGGCAAAGCAAAACATGGGAAAGCACACAGGAAATTTGGGAGAAAAAAAAGAAAATGGGCTATAACTGCTTAGTAAACATAATTTTTTCTCACCCTGGGAGAACCCTGTTTTTCTGAATGTATCGTACATCATAATGGCACATGGAAAAAATTAACTTGCAGGCATGACCTACATTAGGATCAGAAAAAGATTGTTCTAGCTAAAACAAAGTTGTGAGCTAATGTTGTCAAAATACTGAGCTGTTGTTTTCTTACAGCCTTTAGGATGATCCCCTGCAGCAAAAGGCTTCAATGTATTCAACAGCAGAGCATGTCTGCTAATAGCTTTCAAGCATTTAAGTCCTCAAATCCCTGGGAAGCATGGCTATCCCTCAGTCATTAGCCTCATTTGATCTAATGGGGCAAGCACAAACAAGAGCAAAAACAAAACTGCAGGAGTGGAAATAACATTTCCCAGAAACATCCAGTAGGTATGAAATATCTGGAGTCCCGAGCATAACCACATCAAACTAGAGAGATATATATGTACTTGGCACATCTGTACTAGTTTTGAAACTGCTTTAGCACCTTTGAATCATATCCAAAATAGGAAAAAGCCAGTACCATCTCCTCTTCTGCAAGAGGAGCCAAAGCAATGTTTGTTTGTTCAAGGTGTCCATTGTACATAAATGAGCAATGCACACAAAACTTGTTGACAGAATGGCTAGATCTTGTTTCTTAAGCCATGCTTTTTGCAGTGTAAAGATGTAAACCCAGTAAGGCTGAGATGGGTCTCAACAAGGATGTTGAGTCCCAAGCCCAGGAGCAAGAGCAGAATCTTCCCCTTCTGTCTGGTTTTAGTCTCTGTACATTTTCATCAGTCTGGCTCCTGCATTTGCTTGCATTTCCCATGTCCCAGATTCAGCCTACACCATGTATGTGGAAAACAGCCTCTTGTGGAAAGATTTGCAGCACACTCCCATAAGAGAAAAGCTCCCGTGTGCTCTCCCTGTTACTCTATTCTCTGAGGCTGTTGAAGTGGATGTACTATCCCATAAGCATACAACCTTTGCCAATAAACTTAAATATCAAGACACAATTAGGAGGCTGTGGTTGACAACGCGTAACAGCAAAATATGATAAGACTGAGAAGACTGAAGGAGTGCCACAAAATGTCATCAGACATTATCAGCTGCCACTGTGCCTGGAGCTCTCCCAGAGAAGCCTGCCAAGGAGGCAAGAGAGCATGATGTCTGCAACTTGGTGGCAAGTAGCCTCAGACAGTGTAAGAGACCCAGAGTTATCATACATAAATCTCCAAAGGCTAGTAAAAAACAGATAGTGAAAACAAGAGAAGCAACAGGGAAAGAGCTCTGGAGGCTAATGGTAGAGCATCACCGAACCATATGCAACCCTACAAAGATAATGGCCCTAAATTACCTCTCACTTGCATTGGTTCATTAAGAATTTGATAGAGCTTTAGTGGTGCCACCAGAAGCCTGTAAAGAGAGCTAAGAGGACTCTGGATCAGGCCCCAGGACTGGAAAATATATTAGGTCATAAAGTACACTATTACACATATTTAGAAGGGGACAGCTATCAAAATCTACTCCACCCAGAGAACATACAAAAAACAGCTGGAAATAAGAACAGCTGTGCACATCTCAGCCTCTCTTTAGCTGCAGCTTCTTCCAGCTATTCCTGAGCCCATGTTAGAAAGACATTTCTATGTCTCCCTATTGGTAGGAAGAATCTTAAACCAGAGAAAACCACTATGTTCAGTGACATATGCGAGCAAAAAGATTATAGCAAAATGAGATATGCTTGACATTATTGTTAATTATTTGAGCTAACCTCTGGATATGCAAATGTGGATGAGGAGAGATGTGTTTGCAGACATCTTCAATAAGTGCTTCTTACACCACAACATTTCAGCCAAGATTTTGGTACTGGATAGCCAGATTTCAAACTATTCTATGAATACAGTCCAAACCAGAACATCTGTTGCTTATACGTAAGATTCTTCTGTTAAAGTCTTCACAGAACAATGGACAACAGGGCTATGCAGTGGGTAGAGGTATTGTTAGTGAGACTATTACTTGTTCCCAAGACAGACATTTTTAGATCGGTACTAAATTACCTGCCTCTTGGGCAAAATTCTTCACTCTCACTCACACAGATGATTTTGATCACACATTCTATGCTAGGTACATTTGCAAGTCTAACACAATGTCATCTACACTTCCAATAAAAAGATATCTATTAATCTGTAGATTAATGAATCCATGATGCAATCTGGACAATTTTGCCATTAATTTATTTTCCATCGTGTCTGGGAGTTGAACCCAAATGGTGTTCTTTCCTCATGTTTTTCCTTCTCCCTTCTCCTATTCTAGTCTAGAATAGGAGTTATATTGAACTGTCTGCCTCATCATTGAACCTAAATATCCAAGAACTGATAAAGAAATTGTTTTACTTTTCTGGCATATAACCCAGGCTCCCTGGGAACAACAGACAGGTACTTAATTGTTATAAGGATATCTATTTATTTTCCTAAAAATAAATAAATTATACCAAATGCTGTACTTTGCAGAGTGCCCTTGTAAAATAAAATGTATCCGAGTGGAAAACTTGTCCAGAGGTTTCCATAACACACAAAATTAAATACAAACTCTGTTTGAAACAAACTTATAGCGTGCCTAACACTGTTGTAGTACTGCTTATATGGAAACACACTATGCAAGTCTCCACTGTAACCCACACAAAACTGATATTGCTCCCCAGGAACACGGTCTCATGGCCTGCACTGGTGCAGTAATGGATGTCAATCTGCACAGGTAATTGGGAGATTCCTGGGGCTTGAGGTCTCTGGAGTAATGCTAGCCTCAAGTTGAATATAGGAGAGATTCTAGTAATTCACTGTCTCTCTAACTATAGCAGAACTACAGAAGTCTATACATAAGAGATGACTTTTTGGAGTCTAGTGTTGCTAATGCATCTCTCTCACATATCTGTCCTGAAGTTTTAGGTGAAATGCTTCTCCCATCTGATTTTATCCATATAAGTACAACTAAACCAATTGCCAAATCTTGACAAAAAAGCCCAAAGGTCATAATATCTGCCAAGTTAACATGAAGGTTGCTACGATGTAGAGGAATTTCTGGGTGACAGTGCTGTGATGGCAGTGCCCTCTCCTTGCCACAGAGGAGGAAGGGCACAGAGAATACCAGAAATGTTAAGTGTCTTGCACATGAATATCAAACCTGTTGAAATTAGTTTTTAATAAACATATCAACACAAAGGAAATTTCTGAACACTGGACAACAAACAGCTAGTGTGGTGCCAAAAGTGGACCTGAAGTGAGAGCCAGCTGGCTAACAGCAATACCAGGCAAGGCAATGGAAAGCTGATAAAAACTTAAACCAATAAAGATAATTAATTAAAATAACAAAGTGTAGAAATGTAATTAACACCAGTAATCATGGTTTTATGTAAAACAGGCCTCATCATATAAATCTGATGTCATTCTTTGATGAGATTACAAGTTTGGATGGTAAAGATAACAGCACAGATGCAACACACAGAGTCTGGTGAGTCATAGAATTCAGCAGAACCCAACATGCTGATTATAAAAACCATCATGAAACATCTGTAGAAGACAGGTTGGTTGTAGTATGATATGTCTGTGGGCCAAAAGCAGTCAATGATTGTAAAGCTTCAGCAATCCGATGTGCGGGAGTGAACATCAGAAAATAAGAGTTTAATAATAGAAAACAACGTGCATCATTTAGCAATTTTGGGCACTTAAACCTAGATTCAGCCAAATGCAAAGTTTCACCACTATCACTAAAAAACGCAGACCACTTTCAGTAAGGAAGACTACATGAAAAGCAATGAGCTGGGAAAGAGTTAAGCAACTGAATATGAGCCCTCATTCTAGGGGGAAAAAAAAAAAAAAAAAAAAAAAGAAAAAAGACAAAAAAGCAAATTTGACCTTTGGACACACTAAAAGAGGATCAATTTTTACCTCTGCACACATCACCAGCAAAACTATCCTGGTTTAGTACATTTTTTTTTAAGGGTACTGAAAATTGGAGTGAAGAAAGACTAAAAGAATTTAGTAAAATACCTTACAAATTATTTATGGAATTCAAGCAGTTTAATTAAACAGCAAGACAATGGAAAGGTGACTTTCCATTAGGTCATTGTGGTATGTTTGTACACACAAAAGAAGAAAGCACTGGGTATCAAAGGACTCTCATCTAAAGGAGTAAAGCATAACAAGAAGCAAGGTCTGAAATGTGAAGCCATGCAATTTTAAGTGAGCAATTAAGAACATGTTTTAATAGGAAAAGTTATAAATTACTTGTAGAAAATACCGAGGAAATGGTGGATTCTTCAGTTTTCAGCATACACAAATCAAAACTAGATGCTAGTTCCTTCTCTAGAAAAATAAAAACACAACACAAATATATGTTTTCAGGCTAAATATAGGCGTAACTGGCCTTCATTAAACAAAATATCGAAGTAAATGATCTAACAGTTCTTTCTAGCCTTAAAGCAAATGAGTCTCTGAAGAAAGAGAAGCTGGTTTTTCTTTAAAATATCACATGACGACTTCTGGTTTTCAGCCTGTTGAAAACATGTTTTAAATTTCAGAGTTTTGACTCATTTCCCCATTCTGCCTTGAGTATTTCAAGCAGATCAGTATAAATATTGATAAAATATATTTCTCACCAAAAAAGGAGATTGTTCCATCAATAATTTCTATTGGCAGTCATATGTTTTATAAATTTATGACTTGTTTTACAATGTGTTGGATTCCTCTCAGCATTTCCTGGTGAAAACTAGAACACTATCATCAAAAGGTCCATACAGTTCTGGTTTGTTGGTTTGTTTTTCTTACCTGTATTTAACATTTTGTGTGTAATCAAGAAAGTGAATTAACTTGACCTATGAAGTTGTTTATACCTATCTTTGCAAACAGAAAGAATTCCATCAGAGCTGTGTGCTAAAGTTTTTCACTTCTGTAGCACACAGTGGGATTATATTAATGCGGAGCAGTTTCTAACTGCAGCACTATATGCTGTGTCATATTTTTTTTGTATACCTCCACTGATATATGATACATTACCTCATCAGAAAAACTACATGGATTTGTGCAAGTTTTGGATACAAAGTACATGAAAGAAAACAGAGACGTTAAATTGACCTGATGGGATTGGACCTCCAGGACACTTAAAGTCCTTCCCATAACTTTCTCATCATGAGAGGAAGGCACTGTGCTGCTGGACCACGTGGTGCCGAGTCGTTTGGTCTGAACCACATGACATAGCTCACATCCATGTAGCAAAAACCTAAAGAAACAACATGCTTTCACCTCACCAACAAAGTCAAGACTTATTTTTTTTAGTGATATGGCCAAAGACAAGTTAGTTTATCTCACTGGGGAATTCCACTTTGGGAAAACAAAGGATGAAGTGTTATTTCCTAATGAAAAGCATACACTCTGCTGCGACCTACAGGCCACAGCCGGTACGTGTCTGCCAAAAAGGCTTTTTTTGGTAAGAGATTTTGCACTCGGTTTTCCCCTGAGTGCTCTACTGATTGTCCTGAATTGCTCAATATCAATGATAGGAGAATTTGGTGCATTCTATTAACAAAACCCTTCCTTAACAAGTACTGACATGTTGTCCTCCATCCATCTCCCACACGTGCTAGGCACTGACAGCTACTCTCTATCATTTTAGCACTACATTCACAAAGTAAAAAACAACAAAAAAAATCCCACTCCATACATTTGCTTAAGGTATATTTGAAACAAGTACACAGCAGAGTCACAGTCAAAGATACACGGTTCATACCAGCCTTCCTCCAAATGGACTGAAGGGCTCAGGGGGCCAAATTACATCTGAGGTGTCAGTTTGTAGCAACCTTGGGCACCTTCACTAGATTTTCCCCGTCTACCAACTTTGAGAAGATAATTTGTCAAATAACCAAGTCTCTATTTCAACTCCTTTACAAGAGATATGTGAAGAAGTGCTTAGAGTGCATGAAAACAACTTCTCCACCCATGGGGAGCTCGCAGTCCCTTGGTTTTGCTGATTACAGTCAAAACTCCTTCCATATTCCTGGCCAAAGCATCAGCCCTAATCATGGGAAGAATGAATGTTGGACCCTAAGGAGCAAGCCACAGGCTTCTCTCAGCTGGTAGTGGTCTGACTCACCATCTGTTCATTTTCCTATTGGGGGATGGCTACAACCATCAAATTATAAAGTAAAAAACAATGTAGCTGATTACACTCCACAAATAACAAATAATCAAATCACCTAAAAAGACAGTACACACAGGACATGAAAGCTGTGCTTTTCCAGGCATTCAACACTTGTTTGTTGCTCACATATCCTTTGTGCTTTTGAAAAATCTCCCTTTGTATATTAACACTTCATGTGCTGTCAATTATTTGCTTGAATCATACACATTTCCAAATAACTACATGGCCCAGCACCTAATGGTAAGCTCAGAAACCAGAAGCAGTTTGTAAATCATTCACAGACCAACTACAGAACAGAGCCTTGGAAAGCACTATTTGAACAGCTATAATATACTTAGCAATATTGCAAAAAAATGTTGATACTTGGAAATCAATAGGGTCTGACAGACTAAGTATAACTCTGTGGTCACAAACATGAGTTTAACTAACTTCAGAAATATTACCTAGAGTGGATGAAGATGAAAACTGGCCTTTTCTTTTACTGAGGGAAGAAAACAATGTTTTCCTGCACTGTGGCCATGTAGAGATTTCACCTCCCTGCTGCCACGCTGCTCTCCTGATAAAAAACTGTTTAATCTCCCTGACCCAGGGAACACTGATTCTGCTGATTCTCTGAAGGAAGTCAAGACATGCAACACACCATCTCAGACGTGTCCAGAGTCCTGAACAAACAGCATGACAGGACGTGCACCCGAGTTGCAGTGAGGTATGAGTCAGCCTCCTGCAGCCGTAAATGTAAGTCATTGCAAAATTCCCTTCCATTTATTCCATCTGATCCTCTCTCCTGATTAGTTTTGCAACAGCAAAATATTAAAAGCACAGTTGCACTCTCAGAAGGAGGTACAGGATCTCTTTGAGAGTCTTGGAACAATGTTGCCAACTCACATGATTTTTATCTCAAGTCTTGTGATTTTTGAGTGTTTTTTGCTTTGGCTGCCAGAAGCGTGCAATGGCACGAGAAACTCTGCTGGCTCCTCTCTCATTTTTTATTAAGAGTAATTTTTCTAGACTTTGATTGTGCTCTAAAGACCCAGAAAACAGAACACAAATGAAAAAGGGGCCAAGCTGTTAATTTTAACTGTGATTTTTAAGATTACCGTCTGTATCATGAAAACCTGACTCAAGATATTTTTCTACTGAAGTTGGCAGCACTCTTTGTTTTTCATCCTCATTAAACTGCCGCTCAGTATTATTCTAATGTAACTGTCTATGTTATTAAAGAAACAGGGAATACAAACTCTGTATCTGGAGGCAGAACAGCAACCCGAGTCATTTTTTTACAGGTGCCTGTAAAGGGCTTGTCGGTGCTGGATGAGGAATGGAGCCAGTGAGATGGTGGGGAGGAGAAAGGAAGGAGCTAGGTCCTAACTGGAAAGGCAGAAAAAAAAAAAGAGAGAAGACTTTGTCATTCTTTAAGAAAATGCCCCTTCATAGAGCCTCCCAGACACAGGACAACCTCTTCAGCTGCTCCCTCCAGGATGAAGGGACACAGGCTGGTAAGAAGCAAAGGCATCTTCTACAAAGCAGGTCACCAAGTACATGGCTAGGTCTGCTTTTCCTCCGATTTCCATACAACTGCAACTAGACACAGCTCAGAATCAAGGAAATACTGTTCTTGGGACAAGGAAGAATCCATATTTAACCATCTTTGAATCCAGGCAGGTAAATTATACATATTATTGTAGTTATCCAGTTTCCAAGGTGAGTTTCTCCTCTTCCTCTCTGCGTGCCAGGGGCAGAGCACACAGAAGGCACATCCGCATTATCACCACTGTTCAAACCATAAAGACTTACAAATAAATGGTGGGTTTTACTTCTCAGGCATTCAGAAAGGGTTTTACTGAAGTCTGTTGTGGACAAACCACGCCGCTGACAAGGCCAAAGTCTCTACATTGTTAATATAGCAGCTGAGCTCTCAAAGAGAAACAGTTTTGACCCTGAAGACTCATATGACCATCAGAGCAACTGTGTTTTTCAGTTGTGCACAAGTCACCCTTTCCTCTTGAAGAGCTGCTTTGACACCAGTTAGGCAATGGAAACCATTGCTCATAAAGGAAGTGCCTCTGCCCAAAACAATTGTGGTGGAACATTCTGTGGGTGTATGTTGCCTTGCTGAGCTGTAGCACAATCACTAGCTGGTGGTCGCAACATGATTCTTGCTATACTTGGCATCTTTCAGAAAGTATTGCCTACTGAAAGCAGTTAACTGATAATTTTAACCTTCAGAACAAAAAGCAACTGCTTAGTTGTGATGACTTTGGAGAAAACCTCAGAAACAGAACCTCCGTCCCCTGTAGGCACCAAAAGGCAAGTAGAAAGGTTACCAGACTTTGTATTTTGCTTTCAGATACTGTGGTCATGAAGTCAACCTCCTACTTTTGGAGGACCTGACATCATTTTTGCATGGGAGGAGGCATTAACAGCTTATCTGGGCATTATCTTTGAGAGAAAAATCATTTAGCAGATATTAGCTATCTCTGGATAGTAATGGGCCAGTGAAGAAAAATGTGTTTTGCTTAAGTGTTCATTAGCATTGCAAGTTTCACTTGCTTTAAAACAACTTGCATATTAAGTAGCAATAATGTAAGCCTCATTAGGGACTGCCTATTTGTCTGGCAGTGAAAGGATACATAGCTTTGGCACTGTGGAAAAAAAGAGAAACATTTGCAACAGTAAACTGTGCCCAACCTTTTCCACTGGCAGTCCCATCCTGCCAAGCTCCTCATCTAGGTGGAAGCTCCCACTTTGGCTACTGGGCTGACCTGCAGCTATTCCTCCTCTCCTGTATGAATAACTACTCGCATATCTTTCTGTCTGTCAAGTAGTATATTACTCTGGAAGTGCAAAATATATTACTAGTATGTCCATTACCAGATTGGACTGCTAGCAAAATAAAGTGATATTCAAAGAAGATGAGTAAATACATCAAAATGCAGCACACTAAGGAAGCATTCATCCCAGTACAAGTGGAGAATTACGCTCAGCGGTACTGAGCTGTGCGTTGGAGAGGAGGAGAGACACCTAGAGAGCTAAGCCTTGTAGCTTTATAATATATATAATATTACTAGGAGAGTTTTGACAAACTGAACATGTAAATATGCAAGTTTTCATTTGCAGATGTAGATTTTCACACAAAGATTTCGATTTTTAAGTGCACTGAATATTCTGTGAGTGTGGAGATTTGTCTGAGTCACAAACAAAATAAAAATGAAGATATGATGTATTCATAGCCAGACCCAAACGAATAATGGAAGAATTTTACCCAAAACTTTAAGATGTGTTGTATTTTTCATGCCTCTAAGCAATGAATATTGGTATTTACTGCAATCCATAATACAAAACAGCTTTAATTTTTTCCAAGCATGCATTTTGATGAGGTTAGATGAATAAAAATTCTGACCTTGAAACACAGTCATAATAATAGTAATAAACTACAAAATATGTATGATCCAGTTTATCATTATGCCTCACTCAGATGAGATTAGCTAATCATGCAGCTTATTTTCCAAACATCTATATTCTGCTTTTGTTTGTTTGTAATTCTGGCAGACAAGCCTCAAAAGGATTAAAAGCACGATTAAGGATTTATTTACATTTTCTTTAAATATCAGCGGCATTATATTATGAATGACACTTTTAATCACCTACCCAATTCTGTGTTTATAATGTTGCCCACAAATTCTGAGCACTGATTTATTTTTTGACAAAGCATTGCTGGTTTTACATGCAAACCTACAGAGCCTGATCTAACCCTCATTAGAGTCAAGAAACAACGGCTCTTAGAGACATATGGGAATTCAACCAGGTCCCATTGGTATTTTTTCAATCACTATCAAAAAAGCAGACCTAGTCTTGTGGGTAGCTTTTTAGCAGTAGCTCTGAAATCAGTGTACAGAGGAAGCATCTTTATCCCTAAATTTCAGATAGACAAACCAAGCGTAAAGTTACACAGCATGCCTGAGTAGATCCATCAGTTTACCATCACTAAATGTGGGAATATTGCTCCTTTGCCATCACTGTTCCTTCCTCCCCACACCCCCTGCTCCTGCCTGTCCAGCTTCAGCCTCCTTGCACAACTTGTCCCTCATGAAATGACAAACTGAGCCAATTCAACCCACTGGTCTATCGCAAAAACAATCTACATTTTCCACCTGGATAGCAAGTTTGCAGCAGCTACCTTAAACCCACACGTTCACACCTCCAAAGCCAACTTATTGCAGAGGACAGCCACAATATTTGTGCAACATTATGTAAAATCATCAGCATCAAAAGCCTTGAGCCATATTTTACCCCCACTCACTCAAACCAAGAGAAGCCACACCAGCACATAAAAGAGCCATGAGGGTAGATCCAAGGCTTCAAGATCCCTGGGTAGCCCAAATTGCTTCTGCCCCCATGGGCTGCGCACAGACTGCCCACTCAGCACCTTAAATGCTACCTCAGGAGGGGGAATAAAAAAAATTAAAAAAAGTCAAAGGCTGAAAACAAAGAATGCCATTTCAGTGCTATCTTCATTTTAACCATAGCCTCCAAGAACTAAGATATATAGAAAGACTTCCTACATGATCCTAGTCAACTGCCTGCCAAAGCAGGAATTTACTCTGTAGTGTTTTCTTGAGGGATTTTTTTCAGCTCATGATTAAATGATTCAAGTAATGGGGATTCCACAATCAAACAGACTTTGCTATTTGGAAAAACACTGACAGCCAGCTCTCATTTCCATTTGCTCACTTTCACGCCATTCCTTCTTGTTGTACCTCCTTCTACCAACCAATACAACTTTCCCTGTGCTTTTGGAAGAGCTTCCCTGTCCCTGCCATGCTGAATTCAGGATAGGATAGAGTAAGGGGAAAGGCTGACTCATAAGAAATACAGCTTTAAGCACAAATTTATCTCCAAGATCATTGGAATATTTGCCCATCGGCTGTTCACATAAAATACATCAGTCTTGGGAGTGTCCTGAGAGGTTTAAAGCACAAACTGATGATCTTAACAAATTAGATATCCTGCCCTGCAGAGTGTCTGCAATGTCACTATTGACAGCTGAACTATATCCCTCCCTTGAGCTTTTATTTAAGCCATTCAGGCTTCATTTAAGCATCCCTCCATTTACAGCCCTCCCACCCCAACTGACATCCTTCCAATCTGTCCAAGGGAGCCTTTGTTCCCTCGACCCACTCTAGAGAAATGAGGCCCTTTGAAAATTGTAGACCATCCTTTCAATTATATTTCGATAGTAATGCTGGCACATTAGTTCCACTTATCCTTGGTTAATAGTTCAGCTTATATTCAAACAGACATTAACATAAAATCAACACAGCAATTTTGTATGAATTCTCATATCATTAATCCATTTAAAGTGGATACACAGTTCACACTCCAAATTCGCTTAATTATTGACTTAATAACATTTAAAGAGGCCATGGTCTTTAGCTCCATTAGAATGCAATTCAACCCCCCCTACTTTTATAGGTTTTCTTCAGAAGTTAATTTTGCAAGGTTTGGATAATGCTTGGAGGTGTGTCACCTCTGTGACTATCCCCCCCCCCCCCAGTTATAGGTTCAGTCTCATGAGGAATAACTTTACAGAGCCCATTGCCTCATCAATTGGCTCAGCTAGGGGAAAAGAGTGGAAATGTCCATGATGGGCTACATAAAATAGATGCCATTTGCCCAAACCCCTCTGTCGTAGGCAGCCCCGAGCACCCAGCCTGGAGCATCCAGTGGCAGGGCTCCTTTCTGGCTCCTCCATTGCCATGGGCTGCAGGAAGCCCTTGTGGTGTCCTGTTCTGGTGGTAACCATGAGCCATTCTGAAGAAGGGGAGATAATTACATCTGCCTCTGTATCTGATATAACTAGCTTTCTAGATCTGACACAGACAGTAAGCGTATCATGATCATTTCTAAGTGCTACACACAGAATTAATAGTTTCATCAAAATTATCTAGCTTGGTTTCCTCCATAACTTGATAAACACTTTTTTCCTCACTCCTCCTCCGTCCCTCTCTTTTTTCTCCTGGTCATCATCCATGGCAAATGATGCTGTTTGCGCTTCAGCTGCTGTTACAGGGAAAAACGAGCAGCAGGTCTGTGCATTTCACTCTGAAAAATGCCACGTTAGGACTTGTCTGAATCCCCGCATAATTTGTGCCACTGTTGGAGGCCTTTCCTGGATGCTTATCTTCCTTCAGTGTCTCTGGTGGGATTTGGAAGAGTGAACAAAATTTGAATAGGATCAGAAAAAACATGTGAGAACTGTGGGGAAATGTGTGCATAGCTGACAGACCCTTGTCCCTTCCAGCCTCCCCCTGTGGCTTGGACACATCCTTGAGGGCCTCTGGTGACAGCAGAGGAGGGTGGACAGCACCACATGGTGACCTGGACCGGATTCCACCTCATTGTTGTGCAAGGCAGGGTTATTAGACTCAAGCAATAGGTAAGTCTGTGCTGGATATACGGTTTGCCAAAAGGCCTTGAAAACTACTTTGTGCCATCCCTGAGATTATGGTAGGCTCATTTCACTATCTTGAAGCCACTTCTGTTTGCCCTGGCTACATGGCAAGCCACATCTTGCAGTACAGATATACCCTAAACACCCTTTCTCCTCTCCAAGATAACAGGCGAGCCATATATCCCACTGCATACACTCATCTCACTATATACACTCATTGCACTATATTGGCAGGAAAATTTCACTATAATAGACACCAGTGGAGACTAATTGCATTAGGCTTTCTGTTGGAGAAGGGTCACTGGAGCCTATAAGGCTACTCTGCTTTTCCCTGCCTTCCACAGAAGTGAATACTTGGAGACTCATATCAATGGAGAGGAGCCAAGTTTTATTAATGCATTCCTGCCACAGACATCAGCAAAAGTAGAATCAGATGCACAGAGCTGCAGGTTGTAAACAGAGGTTTTGATTTGGATAGTGTAGCAAAAAGCAGAACATCCCAGCACAGTAACTGTAGTGCATGGCTGCTTCTCCATAGTTGGGACTCAGGGCATTTCCCACTTCTTCCCCACACTTAACACCGTTCCCTCTGAACACAAGCACATGGGAATTCCCAGGTAGCATTTGCTTAGGTCTGCCTTTAAAAGAAGGGTTAAGTACTTGATGAAGCTAGGTGCAACTTTGCACCTATTTTATTGCTTGCTTAGTTATCATTCTGAAAATAAATGTTGTTCTGAGAATAGTTTCCTATTTGAGATTTGAGACTTATCTGCACCAGTAAAAGCAGTCCTTTTTTGTTTAATGTCTACTGATGCATCTACTTAGTTTATATGGTAACACTTTAATCCTGCTTGTAGTATAAAATGCAATAAAAACATTGAAAGGAGTCATAAAACTGTCCTTGACATGCTCTGTTAGATTTCACAAATACTAGCAAACATCTCCATGCTCTTCCTGAATTTGCCACAGATTTTCTAAACATTGTGTTTAGAAAACACAGTCCTCATAAAGAGCAGCGTCTCTCAATAGGGTTCAGAGCCTGGTTTCAGGCATTATGCAGATCAGCACTCTTACTTCAGGCCCCTCTTGTGATTGCTGGGGAGATGAAGCAATTAAGCAGTTATCTGTCCCTACCTGTGCATGCAGCAGCAATGACGACTCTTGGCAATACGAAGGCTACAACAGGGTGTGAGAAAATCTACTGAAAAATACAAACTGCTCCTAAACAGCCAGATTCACATCAAGATAGTCATTCTATCACCCAGGCAATGCACAATATGCAGCACCTAGGGCAGCACGAATACAGCAAGGGCTGAACCTTTTAAGTGGCCTCATGGCCCAGCCCTGCAGCTGAGCTCATTGCCCTACAGCACAGGAGTCATACAAGAAATCTGACAGCGTGACAGGCTTTGTAACCTAAACAGCTATATTTCAACCTAACACTTTTTAAGACAGGGAGGGGGACCACAACAACTCAAACTGTTTGGGTGCAGCAGACAAACGGCAAAGCACACCCACCATTCACCCAACAAATCTGCATCAGACAACCCTCTGCCCCCAGCTCAGCGACTCAGCACGTCCCCCGAGCTGCAGGTCCATGCAAGCGCTGCTGGCTCAAGCAAGCTTTGCAGACAGACAGCCCTGCCAGTGCTAATGGTCTCGCCGCGCTGCTGCTCATCCTCAAACACCCAACCTGGAACATGTCTGGACAAACAGGGCTGCTGAGCTCTAGCCTCGAGCCAGAACGGACTCAGCACCAGGAGTGGAAAAATACATCTTTCCCCATGTGTACCCATTTACTCCTGCTGGCTGCTGCTCCTACCTCCCTGTTCCTCTCCACGCTATACATGAGTTAATATAAAATAACTTGGAGGGTTGCCCTGCTTTGATGATTCATGTCATGCTTCCTGTTGGGCCCCTTGTCATCCTCATAAATATGTACTAAAATTATGATCATTGTTCCCAGAATAGATTACATCACAATGAAAAGTGGAACAATGTGGTTAAATATTTTCTCCATCTTATGAGGCCCCATTATTTGCTGTGAAGAAATAACCTTAAATTGTCTCCTCCAATGGCAAGATACCCCAAATTTAGCACACACACCTCCTGAAGACACTTCAGGGAAAGAAAGGAATCGCGTCACTACTGTGCTCCTGTGGGACATCCACCAGCAATGCTCAGCTACAGGGACATACTTGTGCATGCCCCAACTACGACCAACTCCTGTACACAGCTTCCTCCTCTCCAAGGCGCAGCCTGAGAGGAGTACCAAGATGCTCAGAAATACCAGTCTCAGAAATAAATGTCCAGCAGTAAGTTTCCAGCAAACTAGCTGTCTACATTCCCATTGACTTTGATGGGCTGAAGATTCAAAATTTAGTCATGAGCCAGGACACCCCACGAAGGCCCAGTGATGAACAGCTGTAAATAAGAGATCAAACACCAGAAATGGCCTTTTTCTCTGGAAAAAGGAAGTCATGAAGACACATGCATTTACACCCTGGTGGCATTTGTACATAGCAGGTGTTACAAGGAGGACACTACCACACAACCTGCTTTGCCTTTCTTGAAGAAATAGAACACAAGAGCAATACTTTAAATATCCCTGTCTGATCTGAAAACATAATCCTGATTATTACATATGCTTCTTGAATGGCAGGGCACATCTATGCTTACAGGATTGGAGTTTTTTTAAAATACAAATGAAAAAGGAAAATGGGAAAACATGTTCATACCCACCAACAAGACAGATTAGGGTTTTATCCAGTGTATGTTTCAAACAGATGGACCTTTCTTAATGCCTTGGATTTTTGCTTCTCACCACTTTTTGCAGTTAAAACAAAGACGCCCAGCCAAATATTGAGTCCTTTTCTATCTGTTCTGAATCATGTGCACTCCCCAGGACAAAAGTTACCCAAACCCCCATATGTCCAGCCTTGCTTCCCACAACTGAGAATTCAGCCTACTTTTTATAGAATTACATCTCTCTTGTAATTCTGATGTACCAGAAATCTTTATTCTCTCATGGCTTTCATCTAGACCTCTAATCTACATAGTCCTGATCATTTCTGCATAGATAAATAAAGTGGAGAAAAACCAAACTACTTTAATACAACACAAGAAAGCCTGTGTTAATGAAAGGACTTAAAACTGTATGTGCCAAATCCTTGATGGTGCTCAGACCACAGGAATTTTACCTGTGGTAACATTTTATTTTAGTCCTGGGTCAGAACTGGCCATCTTATTTCGTGGAGGATATGTTCAGGTGAATTTCTCTTCCACATCAGAATAAAGCCAACATTTCAAAATTCCTTGCAATAGAAATTTCCGAGGAAATGGTTGCTTTGGATTTATCAAAACATTTGGCTTCTACATGAATTAATTTTTTTTTTTTTGACAGTTTCTATGACAGTAGGAAAAATATAATTTGAAATTCCCCAGGAGGAGTTGAAGCTTCTTGTTTTACTACTGCAAACATGGACCATCTTGACTGTAATTTTCTTGTCTTCCCCCATCCCCTGGCAAAGCAACATGATTTCACAAACAGTTTTGATTCTGGCGGAATTCAGTCCCCGATAGAAAGATATTCAATGAACATCCCTATGATAAGTTCTGCATTCTTGTCAGAGGTACCAATCAACTGAATGTCTGTAGCTGAACAAGCAAATTCCGCTCTGCATTTGTTTTGCTTGCAGATGTGCACATACTGCCCAAGCACAGCGCTGCTGTAGTACCACTGCCCCTCTCCCACAGTTGTTTCCCCCCCTCCTTTCTCCTTCCTTTGCTCTATCAGCATATTTTTTCTGCAGCAGAGTAGGATGTAATATTTGAGTCAGTCAAGCTGCAGCTGACAGCAGGATCCTAGAAGTTCTGGGGTTCTCAGATTGTGAGCAAGGATTTCAAACAAGAGATAGCTGATGTAACAATACAGATCTAGTTTAAATTGACTTTTGGGAAATGAGCGGGAATCTCAGCTGCTCTTTAGGAAAAAAAGGCCCATTTAATTTGTTACATCATTTCTGCAGTGGGGTTTCACAGTACTCATGAACTACCTCAGGGGTTTGGGTGGATATTTTTTACTGTGCATCAAGTATGCATTGCTGTCCATGTGGGGTTTCGCTGTAGACTGCCACATATTTTACTACTGTCTCATCCTTTCCCCAAAGCCATTGAAAATTCCTCTGGCTTATGTCTTATTTACAAGTTTTAGTGGTTTGGGTTTGTTTTTATCAGTTTGAGTGGATAGGAGAAGATGTTGTATGGATTTTTTTATAGAAAAGTGGAGAATAACTTCACTCAAAATCTCACAGTAACAGTTTGCAATTTGTCAGATATGATCATGCTTTACGGAAATTAGAATATATGTTCCTCTGCTTGGGTCCTGAACTGAGACAAAAACTTTCCCCTGAGCAGGCTGCAATATTGAGTGCTCAAGTCTCAACACCAGAACAAAAAAAACCCTAGCACTGTAGTTCTGGTCATTCAGTAATCTGTGTCCGAGAGCTTGTTTTCCACAGTTGTTTTGGCTATACTTGCTGGATCACAGTAAAGCTTCTCCTGTGTTACTTACGAGTCAAAGCCTGGAGAAAGATTTCTACCCTCAGAGTACCAGGATTCAAGGAAACAGCAAATGGCAACATCTACATAAAAGCTGTATATGAAGAGCTTAGAAAATACAGTTGTATGCAGCAAGGATCCTCCTTGGATAAGGATTATACAATGGTTATTTCCTTTCCTGGTCCAATCTGTTTTAACAGAGACCATGGCTCCACCTCAGCATGTGGTGCATCATGGAGCAGTTATACAAACTCATCTCTGAGCGATTCTTACAAGATCCAGATATTGATCAGTCCTCCACAGCTAACACAGGAAAAACCATCTGCTTGACCCTTCAGGGGCTGGGAACAAACAATGCTCAGCACCAGAAACCTTTGCATCTTGCAGCTAGTATGGGAAAGAGGTCTGCATGAAAACTTCTGTTTGTGCAGGTTAAGAAAAAGCCTTGTTTTCACTGAGAAACCACCCGTATTTTTTCCAGCTGCTTTCAGTACAATTTTATACTCACATCTAAATCAACATCTTTGGAACAGGGTGGAGTCCAGGTTTGAAAGCCAAGAGTCATTTGACAACATCTTTCTCTGTCAGCCAAACTTTTCTTATTTGATAATGGTCAGAAAAGTTTTAATGGGGGCCTTTGAGATACACTCGCTGTGAAGCATCCTTTGAGCCCACATTCACACAACACCTACACACTGCTTACAACACACACTGTCTGGCATGGGTGCCCTTACACCAGCAGAAGAGCGTCTGTCCCAGTGCAGTTTATTCCTCCAAGCCTAGGACTGGCTCGCATTAGAAAGGATGTGCTGGTACAACTTGACCACACACACCCTTAAGGGAAATACAGCTCACACCCATAAAAGAATTCATTTGTCAGGATAGCTTTAGTCAATACTCTGAGCAAACAAGCTATTAGAAAAAAAAGGATGTTTCTGTATAAGTGTGTCTCCATTAAGGCTTTTCCAGAAAATTAAAACAACAAAAAAAGTAGAAAGGTCATACTTCTGTGAAGTAGTAAAGTGAGGATGAACACTGGAAAAAAATTAAGGAAATACATATAACCCTGAGAAATTTTCACTTCACTGAAAGAAATTGTGGGTGGATACTGTTGCGAAACAGTTTTGAAGAGAGGTCACAAAAAGGTGGTGGAAATTGTCTATTTAGAATTAGAGAGCTCATGTTTAAGTACAGTACAATTTTATTCAAGCAACTAAGAAAGAAGGGTGATCTTAAATAACTCATAATAGTATTATTTTATCATTTATAATGCTTACTACAAACATGGGACAGATTTGAAATAGGAAATTGAGTCAGTTTTTTAATTACTGGTGATAAAATGCTTTAAGCTCTGCATTAGCTACAACCAATACAGTGTCTTTGATTCCACTAATCGATCTTAATTGATTAAATGAATGCACTTCATCTTTGGATTTTATTGCCAGCATATTCTGCCACTTTCTATTACAATCCATTTAGGGAGATACCTGATGATCATACCTGAATACCCTTCCATTTCAGTCTCACTTTCATCATCCGATTAATTATCTAGTTTCAGCAAACCTGAAGTGCATGCGTTCCATTTCTTATGAAAAGATGGTCCTGTTGGCTGCCAGCCAGCTGCTCACAACCCAGCTTTCTAGCAGCAAGGGACTCCAGCACATAGACACATCTAAAACATGGCACATCCAACCTGACCAAGAGCAACTACCTTTTCTAGTTGAGTCTCTGCCTCAGTCAAGTGTTCCACTGCATAGAAGACCCCTTTGGTTTGGGTATTCTTTTCCATTAAAGGACCTTTGGGCATTTTTTTAACAAGTTCTCAATATACAGGTGCTTAGAAATGTTTTTCAATATTCTGTTTAAATCTATTTAACATTGACATGTTTATTCTCTGAAATTTACTCTGGGTTTTGAGGTGCAATTCTTGTCATCTAGAGAATCAGTAAAGTACCTATATATGAAGCAGAGGGTAGTGGAGAAAAACCTCAAGAATCTGGATAATGTGAAGATTGCAACTACATTATTCAAGTTAGGAAACAAAATTTATTCACCTACAAGGGACATATTCCCTGAGATAGCAGACAGTGAAACACCTGAAATATATTTTTCATAACATTAATCACAATAGTATAGGTACTCAGGCACTTGTGTAATGAGAAGTGTATTATAACCAGGTTAATAGAGGAATACAGGCCTGTATTTAGGTTATTTGTCCCTAGGGACTTCAGTCAGAGCTCATCAGATGAACTCAATACAACCTGACCCATATATGCTATTCAAGTATTGCATATAGCACTGACTGGATTTCTGACTGGAAAAATGTGTTGGCACAATCCCTAGAATCTATATTCATGAGACCAAGAGAAGCAGATAATACACAGAGACCAGTAGTGCAGATAATTAAAAGGAAAAGAAAAATAAGTTCTGCAAGGGAGAAAAAAATGGACAATCCCTCTTGCTCTGTTTTCTTGAAACACTCTCTTCAAAAAAGTGACAAACTCCTCCTGCTTGGCTTTGAGTTATCCTAATGACTGGCAATGTTGTCACTACAATGATTAGGTAAGGCTGAAGAATGATAAAGATCTTCCTGTCCTCACTACAAAACAAATTCAAGAAATACTCATCCACATAAGACACAAGCCTCATAGCATGACAAGGTCAGCAATTTTTTGCAGATGATTGCCATGCATGTTAACATGGCATGAAAGCCATCTCAGAGTGAATAACTAAACTTCCCCAGCCTCCAAAACTCCAGAGGGGAGAATTACAACCTGCAGATGATGCTTTTGTCACAGTCCAGTCTCCAACAGGAAGCACATCTGGAGCCAACAACCAGGATTTGCTTTTACTACCAGAAACGTAATTCCTTTATAACACAGTATAAATCAATGTCTATTTTCTTTTTCAAACTGATGTCTGCTAAGGTTTGTCTCCTAGAAAACAGCTCTTCCAAGCTCCTGCTGCACTTAAGTTTTATCTTATATAGATCTTTATCTTATCTACTGCATGAGTCAAATAGGGGTGGAGGTTTTCTTGTCTGAGCTAACAGGGAAGAGCTTAATGAAAAAAATTCCTGTTGTTCTTCTGTAACAGCCTACTTGCAGCTCCCAGCGAGGCTCTGATAGCTAATGGAGATACACTGATACACATCACACTGCTATAAACATTTCTTTAGATCCAAATCACACATCTGAGTTATTCTACAAGAGCCCAAACAACATTTCATTATATTTTACCTCCATCTTCTGGACTTCCAAGCATGCAGGTATTGCTATATTGTAATCCTTAGCTGGAAAGTTTCTTCACTAATATTAAAAGATTGTCCAGTGTGATAAAGTTAACCACGTTTACACATGAAAGGCAATTCACATTAAGACAGCATTCTTCATACTGTCATGGTTTCTCATTAACTCCTTGAGCAGACAGCTGTAATTCCAAAACATCCTCTCCAGAGCACACCTTTATGTAGGGCATTCATTGAATTCAGAAGTTAATATCTTTTACTGCCACAGTTTCAGGCGAACTTGAAGACAACTTAATCCTTCTAAAGAAATGCATTAATAAGTTTAACACCTAAAGGAGAACCACCAAAAGACTATTCCTGTTGAAGTGCTAGGAAGTATTTTGACTTTGCTAATTTATTCCTGCGAGGGAAGGCAAATAAGATATCCCAGCATATGTTAGCTTTTAGTGTTTTAAAATTTTCACACAGGGATTCATGCAGATAAGTTTTTCTTACTCTGAATCAATTCATCAGGTGCACCAAGGGCTGCAACCCTGATTGGTTTTGTTTTCCTTTACCAAAATACAATTAAAATACCAATTCCATCTCCCTCCTTGCATCAAATTTGTGATAAGGAGCCATTTTCCTGCAATAAATTCCTAAGGATTTCATGACATGAGCAGCAGAGCATAGTAGAAGTGCATAATAAATCAGTCCAAATTCTAGCTATGTCTAAATGGTTTATAGAAAACTCTATCCGTTTTTCACACTCCAGAATCTGAATTATAATTAATTTCAGGAATCAACCAACCTATCCTTACTTTAAAAATGTCAAGCTGAGGAGTGCATTATGTGAGATTACAATTAATCAGAAGTGCAGGCACACACACACACATCTTCGCACTTAAATTCTTTGGAAAAAAAATATTACAGCAGCCTTGACAGATACTAAATGATCTTTTCAAATACTCAGTGATGATAAATGTTACAGTTATGCAGCCTCATGCTAATACAGAGCTTTTCTGTAGCAAACAGGCATCATTTGACAACTCCTGCATTAACTCCAACGACATGCTGATGGTCATGACAGCTTGCTTTCTCTTGTGCTTGCTATCCCGTATGGAAAGAACACCAGGGATGGAAGAGCCTGGCATGTTAAATTATATGAAAAGAATTATCAACATTCAAAAACACATTAATGAAACATAGCTGTTTTAGGACAACGCTGTTACTTACTCATTTTCTTGCACAGAACAAATGAGTTATGAATAACTGCTGCTGTCTTCGACCCCAGTGGTGCTTTCTGGTCTTATATTGCCCTGATGAAAGGCAATAGGGCTTTCTCTGCTTGGATCTAATACTCTTTAGAACATGTGACTGCAATACAGGCCACCCGAGTGTCCTCACAAAAAACACACAACAAACAACTTCACATTTAGAGCAGAGAACTGATATGCTTTTACATATATGACAGGTGTGAACACAAGGAACGGGCTGCACAGGCTTTATTCCTTTCTGGGCAGGGTCCATTCTATGCCCTATCTGCTCTGTCTCTGCCCTTCAGTGGCTAACCAGCCCTACATGCTGGGAGGGAGGAGATCTAGGTCATGAACACCATCCATACTTAAAGCAAATCAAAATGAGTGTTCATTAGCTTTCCCTTCCCTCACAGAGTGTCCTACCTTCCCTCTCCTCCCACTGAGGCATCTCCCCATATCTTCCTACTTGCCCATCACAAAGGAAACATGTATCATTTCCCCATCTCATTTCCAGATGCTAATGAAAAGGCTGGACATAGTCTGTACAAGGCAATAGTCCCAGAAATATCATTTTGCTTCACTGACACCTGCAAGGACTGAGGAACAAAAAAAAAAAATAACTCCCTAATTTAATATGGACTTCAAATAAAAGCACCTTCTACTTCCATCTACCTGCAAAGCTATTTTTGTCCAGTTCACTGGAAGAATTGTTACATTCTGTTGTGCCTCAAATATTTTGCTTCTTTAATCACTGCACAGAGCTCTACCTGCAGTAAATGAACTGAGCTGACAAGAGAAATTTATTACAGCCACCAGCCAGAGATCAAATTCTTCTCTCATCAGTTATTTGAGCCACTATTGTTTCTAGCAGTTTCTCCTCTTAATAAAAACTGATCACATCTGAATGTTTGGCTGCTTTTGTAGGAAATGCCAAGACTTGTGATTTCATTATACATGTATTCTCCTTTCTTGTATATACACAAAACCCTTCCAGAGAATAAGTGATGAGCATTGTCTGCTTGACAAAGTAATGACTGAAGTACACACTGAAGAGCTGAAAGATAAATTTGTCCTTGCAGTGCTGCCACTGGTTTTCTACGCAACAATTAATAAAAAGCACTTCTTGCCCCTCTATCAGATGCATAGTTGTAAGTCTGGGGTTTGGGGAAAAGGAAAAAAAAAAGAGTAAAGGAGAAAAAAGTCTGGTCAAAGCCCAGTCCTGTGCTCTAAGAAAGTTCTTCCATATACTGGGAACCAAATACAGGAATCAAGTGATAGAAACTTAGTCTACATTACTTTTTCCTTCTCTTGTAGATCACAGTTAGGATGCCCTCTTCCATAAACCAAAATCCTTCTGCAACTCCCACCTCACCTCTAAAGCAGTTCCAATGGCCTGGGGATGGGATAGCAAAGCCATAGCAGAGTCTAGGAGCAAAGGAGGGGAGCTGAGGGTTACTGGTCCGGCAAGGAAGATACAACAGCACTAACCTGGGAAGGACTGGAGAGGAAACATGAAGGGAGCATCTCTAAAGTGGGACAGAAAACTACATCAAGAGTCATAGCTTTGAAGTAACATGACCCACATGAGCCAGGGAGCATGAATTTGAAGGCAAATACACCCTGAGCAGGAGGTTCTCATTCAGGGCATTATGCAGAGAGGGACTTTGTCATCTCAAGGACCAGCCAAGACCTGTTTCCAAGGACTTGTTTCCAAGACATGCCAGTTGCTGTAAGGTGAAGCTGGATCACAGAAATTATCACTAGAAACACAGATAATTCACTTGAAGAAGCCATACCAACAGCCTCACAGAAACAGGATATCACAGTAGCATGAGAGGACATGAACAAGGTCTCCCTGCCACTGTGATCTTGGCACCAATGGAAAGTTCAACAGCAAGGGAGCTGCTAGGAACAGGTTTCTCTCCATATGTTTCTTTTTGAACACAGCATTACCTAAGGAGGTATTAGTGTGAGAAGTTAGGGCTCATCCCCAGGCTACCAGGAGCTCAGTATTTCATAAGAGATGCTGGCAGCTCTGGCAACTCTCAGCACACAGGTCCAAAGCAACATGCTGCAGGAAAGGCACTTGTTTGTCCTTGAGTAAAGGGCTTTAGCCTATTGTCTGCTGCACACACAGGCAGGACACTCCTGTTGGAGCACTAAAATCCATGCTTTCACCTCCTCAGAGTGAGAAGTGTAACCAGTGAGAAGGAATTGAGCGCCTATAAAGCACTGAGATACAGAGTATGTTCCTAAGGGCTATAAGCCTTCATTCTGGCAGAGGTGCCATGAGAAATCCTTGCCAGGGATGGGCGCAGAGCAAGCTAAAGCAACACAGAAGTAGAGAATCCTGGTTGTCTCTCAAGGACCTCCCCCATTCAGCCTAAAAGCAGCTTTTACAGCAGTTTTGCTAGTGGGATTAGGCAAACATCTCACAGCTGTGCTAGCTCAAACTTGCTTCATGTATTTGCCCTGAAGCCTAGTTCAGCAGCCTTAACCAAAGATCACTACAGCAGTCTCTAGAAGAACAAGTTTCCATAATCCATGTTTTTTTCATCTCTTTCCCCTGTCTCCACAACATTTACTCAAAGGCAACTCAGAAATAACAGTCAAAAAAATCAGATATTACATAGCTTCTTTTGCCCTGTGTTTGTAGGCTTCATGACCCAAACAGCCAGGAGGAAAGAATTCAGCAGTAAGAGAAAGCAGAAAAGGTGCTGAGAGCAATTACTCTGACACCAGTGGGAAGACTTCAGGGCTAACCCATTAGGGCACCTCAGTGCTACATTGCTCTGCCAGGGAATGTGACTTCTTAGAAAAACAGGATGCAAAAGCTAAGAGATTAACTTCTCTACCACTTAGTGAACTGATTTCCACACCCTCACACATACACACACACCCCCAAGATGACTTTCAGGTCTCATTCATGTTTCTGAAGATAATTGTCTGGAAGTGAAGCTCCCTTAATAACAGTGTATGTGCAACTGTGATAGTAAACACCATGAAGTGACTTGATCTGCTCACAAAGTCATCTATGTCCCTGGTGGTATAGCACAAGATATCCTTAAATCTTGGTTTCATGGCTTGTAGGTCTCCAATGATGATCACTTATTTTGAACTTCTGGTTTGTAGAGATGGATTTCACAGTTGCCTTTTGTCATGGGGTGAGATTACAATCATGTTCATATCTGATTCCCCACAAACCATTTTTATATCTGAGAATACATCATTCTGCAGCCCCAATCCAGGAATTCACTGAAGTCAAGGAAGGGTCTGATCAACTCATTCACCTGAATTTTCCTCCTATGTTTCTCAATCAAAACTCTCATTCCCTCATTTTCAGCTTTGGTTCATGGAATTAGTTTTTTCAGAGGTTAAAATCCTAAACATCTCAAAGCTCCAGGTTTCTTCTCATTCTTCTATTTCTCATAAACTAGAAATGTGAGGAAGAAATAAAGGGAAGACTCAGATCTCATTCACCCAGAACGTGGGTTTCCCCTTTAAGTTAGATCACCTTGCCTGGCTGAGCACTTGCATGCATATAAGCAGTATGAAGAGCAATCCAGTTAAGGTAGAGAAAAAAAAACATTCGTACACATTCTCCACTGTCTCTGAAGATAGATCCACTAAGTCTCTTTTGCCCTTACTCAGAAGACTAGCTCCAAAACCACTGCAATGTATGGGGTCTTGACATTCACAATGGGGAGTTTTTGATTACCTCTTATCTTCCACACATCATTTCACCTCCCTTTTGTTCACTTTATCACTTTGGAAAGTGATAATAAAAGTATTCATCTACTTGACTGAGTTACCTTTGAGATCTCCCAGTTTACCTTTGAGGTCTCAGTAGAAATTCCAGCCTGCATTATTACAGTTAGATCAGTCTAAGACCACCATTGGCAAAGCACATCAGAAGACCTCCGTCTTGGAGGTCTAATTAGAACTCCAGGTTCTAGTGGGAACAGAGTGCTTAATCTAGAATACAAAGCAATTGTCTTGAATGTACTATATAAATTGATTTAAGAGATAGATGAAAAATTAAATGGTATAATTACAAAGGTTAACAAACTCAAGGGAGTCATTAGACAAACTGTGAAAAGATCATCAGTTTTTAAAAAAGACCAGAATCAAAGATAATGGAATTCAACCATTTCAACTCCATTTTCCTCATTTTCCTCAGCTGAGAAAACATTGTAAGCTCATGTCAAACAAAAGTGTTAAATGGCAATTTCCACAACATTTATCTTTGAGTATTAGGTTTAAATGAGGCTTTATAAGGTAAAGGCTGGTGACTATTTAACCTGCTGTAGTGGAAAAGTATTTAAAAATATTAAACATGAGCTAAAATTATTGCTATAACCCATCATTTCCTAATCCCTTAGCTCTTAGGAAGGATTTAAAACAAAATTATATAAGGCTTAGTAAACAAAAATACACCATATAGGAAACTAAAAATGAAGCATACTACCTGAGAAGGGCACATACATACTACAAGTAAGGTTTAAAGGAGAGTTTTTCCAAATATCTTGATGAATTAAGAACCTAATTTTCATTTATGGGAACTCTTCGGAGCTATGATAAAGATTTCCTCTAGGAAAATTTGTAACTAAAAGTACATGACAGAAGTACTTATTTTATAGTCTTTATGACAACAAAAATACACAGTGCAAAAAGGCTCCTGGAGCTCCTGATTGCTTTCATTTCATTTCTTACCACAGAAGTGAAACAAGAGAATGAAGGGAAGATTATATTGCCAGGTTTCTCATTATTAATGGTGAAGAAAATAGTTGCCTTAATGCATTTGATTACATCTTAACAATCACAGTCACCCAATTACTTTTTAAACATGCCAAATTCTGTAATAGAAAAATATCTTTACACCAACTGCAAACTGTTTGGTCCTGACCACTGACAAGTTGTGACAACTGCACTAAGCCTTCTGGGAGAGTGTAAATATAACCAGCTTTGCACCCATGTGAGTATCATCTGTCAACACGAGAACATTATCAAAGCTGCAAGGAAGGTAGGGCCAAGCATTGCAGAAGTTTCCTGAGGTGCTTTGGGAATAATGAAAAGAGCAGTGCATATGTAGGAAAAGGTTGCTCAAAGTGGGCAGTACAAGACCTGCCCTCTGAATTCCTGATGTTCCCAGCCTGTCCTCAGGGATATGCCTGGAAAAAAAAGTTTTTTAATACTGGCAGAGCCAGCTGAGGAAAATTCTGCACATAAACTTATCAATGCTTATCAATATCTAAAGGGCAGGTGTCAACAGGATGGGGCCAGATTTCAGTGGTGTCCAGTGACACGACAAGGGGCAGAAGGCACAAACTGGAACCCAGGAAGATCCACCTGAAACTTAGGAAAAAACTTTTCCCTTGAGGGTGACAGAACACTGGAACAAGCTGCGCGGAGAGGTTAATTCTCCTTCTCTGGATTTTCAAAATCCTCCTGGACATGATCCTGTGCAACCCGATCTAGGCAAACTTGCTTTAGCAGGCGGCTTGGACAAGATGACCCCCAGAGGTCCCTTCCAACCTCTACCATTCTGTGAAACTGTGCCCAGAGGTAGGGTTATCAAGTGAGCCAGTCTAAAAAAATACTGATTTAATAGATAAATAGATAAACAAAAACAATCACTAGAATATAATAAAAACATTCCAAGCCTGAAATGGGCTTTCTTGGATTTGAGCTAAAGCACTGCAGAGGACTTTCAGGAACTGCTTCCCCTCTGTTTGTTTTATACCTCTGTCAAGCTTTCAGGTCTCTCCTAAAGGGCTGACTAGCCAAGGCTTGCAGAAATTAAAGCATGGCTTGTAAACTGCATCAATATTAGCCTTTTGTCTGATGCCCAACAGAAACAAAATTCAGCATTAGAACTGAGACTCCTTTGTGAGGAGCAAGTCAAAAGTCACAGGGAAAGAGCAAGAATGCAAATCCACTATTCCTTTCCAGGGAAAAACTAGACTTTGCAGCAACAGCTGTGTCTGACCACAGCTTTGTCTCCTCTATCACTTACTGCTAAATAAATTTGAATATCAAGAATTAAATGTTTCTTTAATAAGAAAGCCATCTCAAAGCCACATGCAGAGGCTTGTATACTGCAACTTGGCACTCTGATAAGCATGATCTCAGCAAGACAGATATGGAATTTCCTCTACCTACCAGACTTTCTTGTTGCCCAAAACCTTAGGAGAATAGTCTCAACTCCCTTCTTAGTCCTGCACAAGTGGTTGTCCAGAGCAATATCTTAGAGGGATAGAAAGAAGAGAAGTATGAAAACTTGCGAAAAAATATGCATTGAGGGAGACACACATGGAAGAACAGTAGCTCAGTGCTGTCCCAAGACTGCTGTAAAAGGATTCTGCAGATGGGAAGGGAATAATCTATTTTTCATGTGTGTGGTAGATTAGACAAGAAATAATGAGATAAAATTACATCTAGGGAAATTCAATTCGGACATCAGGAAATACTTACTAATGGTAAAGGCTGTTATGCCCTGGAACAGATAGCTTAGGGAGACTGGGGAATATATGGTGCTGGTGGTTTAAAGAGACAGATGAACTAAATGACCTCCTGAGGTCTCTTCCAAGCCCATTTTCTTTAATTTAGAGTAAATCATTTCAAATTTCTCAGTGGACTTTTGCACCTGTATGACCTCTAACTTTCTAGACTTTGTGGATGTGCTTACTTTTGAATTAACTGTGCCTCTGGGTTTTTTAAGAACAGTATATAAACCAAGTAATAATAATGATAGTATTTTATGACATAATTTTACTACAATTATACACAGACTATAGCTCCATTTAATCCAAGAATGTCATTAGGCATCTGGCTATGTGGCCTTCATTCAGTCAAGAACATCAGACATTTCAAATAATATTCTTCAGCTGCTCCCAAACAGCATTTACAGGTTACAAGTCAGTGTCTGTATTTAACTGCCTCAAACACTTCAGTGTTGTTAACTGGAATGGCTCAGTTTGGCATTCCTCTGGCTGAACAGTTTCTGGTAGGGTCCACTGTAAAAATTCTGTGAAAGAAACTTTAGGGGGTGATTTATTTAGTGTTGCCACTTTTGTCAAAATCACAACTTGAAGAGCATCACTAAAGACGTAATAAATGAAACCATACAGACACCAAAGCAAGACTGTGGTGATCACTGAAAATCTGATCTTGCCACTCATGGAACACACTGGCATCAACCCAGCAAAGCACTTAAGTGCATGCTTGATTTTAAGCACACAGGTAGTGCCATTTAAGCTAATGGAATCACTTAAATGCTTTGTTGGACCAGGGCCAGTCTCACAGCATCTAGTAGTGTCAAGTACACAGAGCAAGGGCTTCATCTAATTGTATCAGATTTTGACTACAGAAAAGTACTGCATTCAGACTGAATCCATCTCCTAAAGGCAGCTATTATATTCACAGCGAGTCGGACAGAGTTTGTTCATGCTGTCCCAGTGCTGGAAGTGTCCTGCTGGATTTGATCCACCATACCTCATGTCTGGTATAAGCCCTTCCTCAGCAACTTTTGTTTAAGTTCTCCATTCAACATACTCTCATTGAAGCAATTTGTTCACCCACCCCACATGATTACACTAGCTTCACACATAACTACGTTGCCTTTCATACCAAGTATGTTCTGTCATTTGCTGTTATGTTCTCTCAATAGATACTCACATTTAGGCTGTGGACTCTTTAAGAAAGTGTTTTTACTTGTGCTTTGAAACTCTTCATGTATCTGTGGAACTACAAAAAAATTAATCTGGAGAAAAGCTGTTGACACTGCAGCAACAGAAGAGAGGAGATCTCATAATGGACAAGACTAACACCCCCATAACCTGAAGGGCAATGCTCCTTACATATCTACTTTATTATTTCCAGCAAAGGAGTAGTGGGTACATAATGACCCATTAGCTTAAGTAGTCTCACCTCTATATAATCTCCTACAGCATCAACATTGCAGTTCTGAACTGGCCCCTTTCAGCACAAAACCAAGACATCTAATTCAGATGAATGTAGGATTAACTTCTCACCACTGTGTATTTCTGTAAACAGTTATGAAAGGGAAAGAAATGACACATCTAGAAATTTGTTAGACCATTGAATTTAGTTAATGCAATTACTGAAAAATGGTGGTTGAGCACTTAACAGTGTGAGCAGAGTACAGTGACAGCGAAGTGTGAGTGTTCCTGCATCTGTATGACCCCTTTCACACAAGCAAGCCCTCTGCTTTAATTGCCTTTAACCAAGCATGAAACAAATCCAGGGCTGAGCCACAAACCAGAATCAAGATGTCAAGCAAACCAGTTACTGGTAAAGAGGGGAGGAAGTTTCCAGAAATGCAAGGAGAGTTTGTAACGTTTGTCTCATTGTGTTTTTCTGTGGTAACAGTTAGAAAATAACCACCATTCATCTACAGCTGCTGAATAGACCTATGCCCGAAAGACACATTTCCCTATCAAATAGGAAAATATTAAGGAGGTGGGGGTGGTCAGGTAGCTGGACTTTGCAATGGCAGTGTTTCTGTAGTAGCTCTGAAATGTAACTATGTCTTTAGAAATGCAACCACATTTGCCTGTGCCTTCTGTGGCAAGAGAATTTACACAGTTAAGAGCTCAGGAAGCAGTTTGTGCAACACCTAGAAACAATATGCCACTGAACACTGACCATCCTCCTCACAGCAACTGAAGGAAGTGAAATGCTCTAGATCTGTAGCATCTCAGCTCTTTATGCTCTGGTAGTACCCATGCTTCAGTCATCCTGTAACACAAATGGGGTGGCAAGAATAATTGAAATACAGAGGTGATATTTAACACATTTAAGTTCTCATATTTGTAAACAGTATTCACTTCCTTACACAGTCTGAAGAAATAGAAGACTAGCCTGTATTGGAGAAGTTACACTGAATTTCTAAGTTCTTGCACACTCCATACTCCTGTTGAAAGTAACAGTCATGTGCAGCAACTTGGAAGATGGGAAGTTTCAAAAACTTGAAACAGCTCTTTCTGAAGAAAGACTTCACTTGTTAATAACAAATGACACTTTAGAATTTGAGTCCTTGTATGCACTTATAGAACAGGTAAAAAAGTGATCCTTGATGAATGCACTTAAATACACATGAATTTGGACACTATAGCAATTTTGGAACTCTAGATTGCAGTCACATCTCACTGATAATACACTGCATCATTGGGACCTTTCTAAGTTATTCATGGGATCAGACCCTGAATGAATGTATGAACTTTCCAACGGCCCTTTGCAACTGCCTCGTGCAAGGATCACTTTCTAAAATGCATAGGCAAGATAGATATGAACATATAAATATCAATTGCAGGAAACCCTAATTTTAAAATATGTCATCAAGACTACATCTCACCATTTACTCAAATCTAATATCAAGTCCTACAACTCCACAATGACTGTCTCTACCAGAGTGTTTTCCCTAAAAACACATGAGCTACAAAAATAATCCAAACATTTTTCTTTTTTATGCATGTCCCACAGAAAAGGGCTTTTAGTTAAGTTAAAATTTAGCTTTTAATCATATCTTCTCAGAACAGGGTTGAAGCTGTGATGTAATGCACAGCTTTCCTGCAAAGCATATGGTATTTGAAAAGGGAGTAGAAGGCAAAAACGACAGACAGGAAAAGGTTCAGACTCCTGTAGCCTCAGTTTTGCACTGCGTGGTAATTATACTGAAGAATTCATGACTCACTTTGGTGCACTACTGTGTGCTGCTAAATTAGAAGTTTGGCAAGGACACCAGACAAATGATGAAAGATATAATATTGGTTTCTCCTGCATAACTCATCACTATAGTCTCATGGAGTTTCAAAGGGCTTTTTTTAGCACAGTAAGAAAACAAGGTTTTTCTGAACAAAAGCAATGTATTGAATCAAGTGTATTGTATGGAAGCTGGCAGGAATAGTAAAATTCCTTTTTAAAAAAAAAAAAAAAATCAGCCTGTCAGGTAGTTTGGTTAAGTGTTCCCTAAAACTTATTTCTGAGTCTACATGGAGTCTGTTTAAAACTGTTGTGCATTAAAGCCTAAGTGTGATGCAGAGATGAAGCTCTTCCACTACACAACATTCATAAAGGAAGAAAATGTTTTCGTTATACCAGCTTACAAATGTGTATTGTCAAAATGATTTACATAAAGGCTCCCTAGTCATTTGACAGCTGCAATGAGGCCAGGCACACTGGAAGATGTATACATTTTGGATAGCATTTAAATTAACTCTTAAAGACAAATCCTTTTCTTGCAAGGATTACGGCCAGTCTGGAGTTATGCAGCACACTGGAATTAATCCAGTTTTGCCAGATGCAGCCAAGCCTCCATGTAACGCTGCACTAGTTATTCTGATTTGTAATGAGAAAGAATTGGTACCAGTCATAAGAAAGAGGCACCAGCATTAGAAAAAGTTTGCTTTAAGAATTAAATTTCCAATTTACCCAGATACAAACTAAATAAAAATACCAAGCTCCCCAGTAGGGAACCAACTTCTATCAGGCGTTTGCACATCTTTTCACAAAAATTACTGTAACATGCAAGTGGTCAAAGTTTTTCACAGCTCATAGCAGTCAGACCCTTTGAATATTGAGTGTGTTTAAAATGTTAGCAGAAATTTGGTCTATGAAACTTGTCATTAATTTCAAGGGCCCCCTGCATAAACCTGGCAAACTCTCAGAAAGAGTGGAGGTAATTATTAATGTTCAAGTCTCCATATGCTAAACAAACACTGCTCTGTATATTATGCATTTTATTTAAAGGCAAGCATAGAAGTTGCAAACAGTTATTTTTAACTCTCCAGTATACAGTACATCTGTTGTGGTTTTGATTCCATTTTAAAACAGAGTCATTTACTGATCTGGCTGTCATCCAGATTCTTACATGAAACACATGGACTAAGCACAAAACAATGCTGTATTGTGTGCATGGGTGCATGTATTGTTTTTATCATCCACTATGATAATTAGAAATGCACTTAAAAGTGCTGGGGGGGACTTTGAAGGAACAGTCTATCATACTTATCTTCTAATTTCCTCAAAGTCCCTGGGCTTAAAAACATTAAGAACAAGTCTGAAACTTTTCCTTATGATTACATGCTGCTGCAACATACAATCCCATTGACTCTGCTTATTTGAGAAGGGGATCTTGAAGCTGACTGTAAAAAGGACAGAGATCAGGGTGTACCAGATACCTTGAACATAGCTTTAAGAAACACACATCAAGAAAAGCCTCCAATAATAATGAGCTACTGAAATATCTGCCAACATGGACCTCAGCCAGTAAGTCAAGCAAATTAAAAGCTGCAATCACTTCTCTGACAATTCTCCAGCAAAACTTGTTTCTAGTTTTCTTCCCTGGTGAAAAACAGATGATGATCAGCATGTACCAAAGGTCAGTAGGTCAGACTATCCCGAGACCAGTAAAAGGAGGAAATTAAAACACTGCAAGGGCACTGCAGGATGCCTTGCCAGCAGTCTTTTACAAGCTCACTCCAAAGCCTGTTGAAGTCAACTGGACTCTCTTTGTAGCTACCACCAGCTTCAGGTCACATCATGGCTCATTGCAGGGCTCCAGTGCCCTCCTCTTTGCTGACTTCAAAGGTGGTAATGTAGCATTAGAGAAAAGAGGGAATCTATCAAATAAGCACCGAATTAGGTCTAGAGAAGTCACACCACAACACTGCTCTTACTTAAACTTTAAGCTGAGTGGAGAAAATGTAATGATAAACACTTGAATTTGAAAATTAATTCCAAGGTCATTGTTTTGGCAACCTTTCAGCATTTGTTTTCCATGCCTGAATGCACAGAGACCCTTATAAAATCAGCAGGCATAAAACGTGAACAGGCAGATGTTCAGAAAAAGGTGAAATCCAAATTGTCTATTTGATTTCTGATGTGATTACATAACCTGTCCAGGAGAAGACGAGACTATACCCTGCAGCTTATGCAAGCAACCCAGATGGAGCTGTGCTCATAAGGCAATTCCTGTTATTATTAGCAGAGGCACATCTGGCTGACCAGGCCATCCTAGCCACAGCCAGCTCCTAGCACATGCAGATCTCAGCCCATTGCCATTAGGGGACAGTCCTCAGCAGAGAATCATAGAATGGTAGGGATTGCAAGGGACCTCTAGAGATCATAGAGTCCAACATCCTGACAGCACAGGAACACCTATGGCAGGTCACATAGGAACAGATCCAGGTGAGTCTTGAAAGTCTCCAGAGAAAGATTCCAGACTCTGGCAGAGCACTGGAACAGGCTGCCCACTCTCACAGTGAAGAAGTTTTTCCTCATATTGAGGTGGAACTTGATGTGTTTCACCTTGCTACCATTACCTCTTGTCCTATCACAGGGCACCACTGAAAAGAGACTGGCCCCTTCTACTTGACACCCACCCTTCAGATATTTGTAAACATGAATAAGATCCCCCTCTCAGACTTCTTTGCCAGAAAGACTCTCAGCCTTTCCTCATACAAGAGATGTTCCAGTCTCTTCATCATCTTTGTAGCTCTCTGTTGGACTCTCTCTAGTATTTCCCTGTCCCTCTTGAACTGGGGAGACCAAAACTGAACACAATACTCCAAATGTGGTCTCACTAGTACAGCATAGAGGAGGAGGAGAACCTCCCTCAACCTGCTGGCCACACTCTTCTTTATGCACCCCAGGAGACCATTGGCCTTCCTGGCCACTAGGGCACATTGCTGTTCCATGAATAACTTACTGTTAACCAGGAGGCCAAGGTCCCTGTCCATGGAGCTGGTTTCCAGTGGGTCTATCCCAAACTTGTACTGGTATGTGATGTTGTTCCTCCCCAGGTGGAGGACTCTACAGTCATCCTTGTTATACTTCATTAGGTTTGCTTTGCCCAGCTCTCCAGTCTGTCCAGACCTTGCTGGATGGCAGCAGAGCCTTCTGGTGTATCAGCCACTCCTCCCAGTTTCGTACCATCAGCAAACTTGCTGAGGGTACACACCATCCCTTTATCCAGGTCATTGATGAAGATGTCGAATAAGACTGGAGCCAGAACTGACTGCTGGGGAATACCACTACTTACAGGTCACCAGCTGGACTCTGCACCACTGATCACAACTCTGAGCTCTGTTGTTCAACTCAGAGTGAGTTACAAGGCTTGTCTAATGTCTGTGGCAGATCATGCCACAGAGGTGCTGTTGGTAGGTGCTTACCACGCTTGGAGTGAAGGCACCATGTGCCCAATCACCCACTGGGGAGATGAGAAAGTACAGTTGTTTCAGAAGTGCACAATCTCAATTTTTTTCACTTTAAAGACAATGTGATCTTCTCTCACTATGATTTATTCCACCCCTTTATATGCTGGGTCCATTCCATGTGGTACTAATTTCACACCCATTTTCAGATGTTGCAATGAAATTAAATGACATGGCCATAGCCACACAGGGATGGCAGCATTAAGCAGACTCTGGGAGGAGCTCCTTTTTTTTTTCCTCTGAATAAGGGTTACCATTTCTTTCATTGTGTTACCACTCTATGGCTGTCAGACTTGCCACACCAACAATACCATCTTACGTTAGAAAGCCTAGAGTTCAGTTTAACTTCAGTGTCCTTCAAAAGTTAAAGTTCCATGGGAAATTATTCTTGAAGAATGATGGCTTGCATGTTTGTGCCAGGAAACAGTTTCTGCTGCTTTTCTCCACAACTGTGATTCCTGTATATTTATTATTTTTTTAAATCATGACTCAGAAAGGCTAAATAGAAGTTCAGCTTGGGTTTCAAGAATGCAAATGTCCATATTCAGCATCCAGGGCAAATTTCCCCACTACTGGCATTAGCCTGCATGAGTCAAAAGAATAGTACTTTCGGAAGATCTTGGCTGGCAGCAAACAGAGTCACTGCCTGCCTTTGGAATACTGGGATCTAGGGAGCAAAGAAAAGAATTTTCTACAGACCTTTTTATTAAAAAGACTTCAGAAGCACTAGCCACTGCTGTGTCTCACCTCTCTAAGCCTCAGTCCCTTTTTCTCCTCACTCTTGCAGCTGTTTCTCAGCCCTTCTGGCTGTCAAGTGCCAGTAAGTGAAGAACTAAATTACTTTAGATGGCACTTACTGTGGGGGTACAGACAGGAGCATGTTCAGTCCTCACCCATTTCTTGCTGCCACTGTAATGAAGGAGCAGATGAGAAAGCACTGCTGCATCAGAACACAGGCTCTATAAATTTAATGGTAGAAAAGAGGCTACAGGGGCATACAAACTGCCAGTGTTTCCCTCTGGGGTAACGCTATTTGTATTTCAGTGCCTTCCAGCATCCTTAACCCTCCTGAACTGTTTTGCAGCAGTGCCAAAGTCTCCCTTTTGGGAATAAAGTAAAATGCCAGACCAAGTATGAAGGGGGAGGTTCAGCTGATTTCTTTGAAGTCCTTTATGAGGAAAACAGTTTGGGTCTGGCTGGACTCATGAGATCCATTGGCCATTTCACTCCCTTTTTGCTACAGGTTTATAACACAAAACCAGGTGGAAAATAGAGTGATTAAGCTCTGACTTTTGTGCTGCCTCTGTAATGGGTTCACCCTGGAGTGTGCTTGGGCATCTGTTACACACCATACACCTGCATCAAGCCTCATTCCTTACCCCACTGCTGCTGTCACTGTGCCCTGAGCATCAACACAGGGGGAGCACATTTGGAGCAGCTGCACAGCAGGACCTTTTAGCCCTAATTTATATGCTGATCTCCACATCAAGTTTTCAAGTAACAGCTATATGCCAAGAGTTTGGGTAATAGCATCCTCCTTAGTGCATAAACTAGCACTATGGACTTTATTGACTGTCCTATTAAACTGTATTTCGTGGTACTTTGTACCTTCTTCTGCATGTCTCCACAGGTGGCAGACAGGACAAGTCACACATTGTCAGATCTCCATTGAAGGCTCCCTAGGGAAAGCAGCTTCCTCCCTACCCTCACACAGCTTTCACCTTACCATTATACACACTCCCAAGTCCCACGCAAACTCAACCACATATTAATGCTCTGCCCTTTGCCATCTGCAAGCCCTCTGTCCAATTCTGCCACTGCCAGTGGTACAAAGCAAAGCATGCAAGTGGTTCTTAACTCCTCACAGGGCTATTTGTGTTATCCCTAGAGACTAGAGGTAGAAGGCACAGTCTACCTATATCATTAGAAAAAACTATAATTATCTTCTTTGGGTTAAGGAATAATAAAAAATGGAAAATAAAATAGGAAGTACAAAGCACGAGTTTATATTGGAATGCAAACACCTACATCAATGATACTCAAAGGTGCATCTTATATTTTGTTATTCCCTTGTTTCATTATTTCCTCACATCCTTCATTTTCAGTCCTCCTGTGTAAGATATTTTGTTCTCTTGCTTCATTATTTTGTTCTTTAATTTATTTCTCCATTTTCTTTTGTTCTTCCTTTGATGTTTATCCTTTTAATGTTTCTTTCCAAAAGCTTTTTTTTTAAATTCTACCAGTTTCAATGTGCTCTTTGAAGCATTTCTGAATTTGCTGCTATTTTGCTCTTCATGCAATTTTTATTTTTCTTGCTGGCTTATTTGTTAGTTATAGCACAGAAGCACTCAGATACCAGCAGCCTTATGACATCACTCCACAACAATAAAAATATTAAGTTTAAACTTGTACATTATTACCCCTAGCACTAGACTTACCTCATTTCTATTTTTTTAGACAGGGAATCTGAAGTAGACCTAATGGATAACAAGTAAAAATATCTGTGACCTTACATTATGTGAAGGTCTTCAACATTATGAATGTGGGTCTTGTAGAACTTCGTCAAGCAAAGCAGGGAAGGACTTCTACTTCTGGAGATGGCATTATGTGCAAGAGCTTCATCAACCTTTCAACTCAATCTATTCAGTCCCTGAATATGAAACTGCAGTCAGAGCTTCTGGTGACTTCAGTGAGAAATCAAGGAGACCATCCAGGCTTTGCTGACACTTCAAGCTAATGGAAACTCACCCAGCTGCAACAGACTCTTCCCCATCACATTAACACAAGGAGCTCCAGGGGCATGGGACTTCCCCTTTGGGGATCTCAAGCATTATCCCTTTTTCAGATTTTTCTGGCTACATCAGTGCTGAAAGGAGTAACACCTATTCAAAAGGCACAGAGAAGTCCAGTCATCGTGCCCAGACTAACCTGCCACAAGGCCACAATCTATGGTGGCCTTAGAAGGCCAGCTAGAGGACAGCTAGAAAGGAGAGGAAGAAACATACCTTCATGCAGCAAAGTGTGAGCATAGCAGAGCTCTGTAGTCACTGTTATTACAAACCCCTTGTGCTCTCGAAACTAGTAGCTCCAGCAGAAATAGCAGATGTGCCACTTGAAAGATAGTTATTGGAGTCACCATATTAGCATTTGTATGTATGGCAGTCATGTCTACAGGGTCCCAGCTGAGATCTGGGCCACATAAGCACTTCAGAAGGCAACAGCTACTACACTGGCTCGTACCTATTCTACATGTTTTCCAATGAGAAAGGACAGAAATCAGAGCAGTCACGTACAGAACACAGAACACTAATCTAAAAGATAATAGGAAAAACTTTTCAATGAGAGAATTCAATTCACTTTATAACAAGAAAATGTTCATTTCTCAGTGACACCTAGAATGGTCAACGCTCAGGTCCTGGGGGCTCAGCTCTGTATACAAAGGTCATGACATTTTGTCAGCAAAGAAAACAAAGCTGCTGTGATGGGCTAGTCAATAATTGACTGAGCCTTGTTACTCACCCCAATCTCTATCTTGTCACCATGTCCCTATCACACAGTTTCAGTTAAAGCTAGTGAACCATTTCACTGAAAGACTTCTTACCTTAGGGAGGTGGGGTGGGGCGTGTTGGAAATCAAATTGCCATCACTGAAAACAAAAAAGACTTCCTATCTGGTTTTGCCAAAGGTCACTCAGATGCATTAAGCTGCAACTTCTATCAGCTGTGAAAAGCATAACAAAGCACATGCTAATATTCACTTATTTCTGTTTCCAAAATTTCCACAGAAACTTTTTTTTAAAGTTCTCAGTCTTCAAAGATGCAGTGAAGGAAAAAGCCTGCACTTGAAACCACTTTCACTTTGCATGCCTGACATTCACATTTGCAGCCCACCCGAGAGTTATAACCTTGACACGTTTCTTGGCAACTACCCAAAGTTTTTATCTTCCAGCAGAGAAGGTAAGTGAGCAACTGCTTTCACCACTGGATTACAGACACTGTGCATATATAGCAGCCATCCTTCTAACTTGTGTTCCACCGGAGGACACTGCTCTCTTACTGTAGGCACTGTACAAACAGAATAAAAGATAGGTCCAGCCTCAAAGCACTCCTCCTCTGAAGAGACAAAGCAGATAAATAAGGTTTTAATATTCCCACCTATATATGGAAATCTGTGTTGGTCTCAAGTAAATGACAACCCCAAAGGCAAAAAATTAAGTCTGATTTACAAGGAGTCTATGGCAATTACACTTCCAGTTCAGGCACCTACGCTGTCTCAAATGTTTGAGCCCATCCCTTGGAGAAGCCTAAGGCCTGACAAGAAATGAGAGACAGAAAACAAACCTGTCCCCAGCACCGTAACGCACTCCATACTCAGATTATCCCTTCCTCGTAACAGCACAGCTTTACCAGGAGGCCTACACACATCCTCCCACCTTCAACAAGTGCAAAATAACCATGTTTAATCACTAGAGTTTGCTATTGCAACATATCAGTTGAACAACCCAAGAAAGTGGGACTGAGGAAAAGCCCGTAGGGAAGACAGATAGTTTTAGTACCAAAAAAGTGGAAGACACTCTAAAGACAGGATACAAGAACAACAGGAGAGCAGAACAAGAGGGGGAACTGGGAAAAGGAGTGCAAGGATGTTCTCACAAGCCTCTCATTAGACTCACTACGCTTTGCACTTCTAGTCACGTCATACTGCAACTAGAGATACTTAACTGCTCATATATACAAGGACACTATTAGATTCAAGGGATTTTTGTGACTCAAGGACTGACCCAAACTCCCAGTGTTTCAGACCTTCCTATATAGGATATTCTTTAAAATTTGAATTTCTGGCAGGGTTAAAGTCAGGAGTATGAAGTATTTTTCAAATCAGCGAGACCTAAAATATCATAATTTGTCTTGTTGCCATCATAGTGGCCTTTATTAATAGGAAGGATGCCCCAGAGCATTTTGAGATCTATCAGGTAAGGAAACAGAACTGAAGCAACTTTCCAGCATTACATAGCCAGGGAGCATCAAAACTGGGGAGAGTTCTGGTGTCTCCTGGGAGCAGAATAATTTGCAGCCTGTTAGGTTACACAGCCTAGTTGTAAGATTCCCCCATGAGGGTTTTTATTAGTATTTTAATTTCTATTTCAGGCTGTGGCATGCTTAAAATGTCTTTGTGGTTTGCTCTCTTACTTCCTCAGCTTTTAAAAAAATATCTGATTGAATCCATCCAAGAGGAAAAAAGCTGAGGTTAAGTAGTAAAAACATTCATACAAATCAAAATTAGACAGCAACACAAAAAGAATTCCCAGAAGAGCTTCTTCAATACACAATTAAACTGTTCATGTGCACATACATTCACGTCTTTGTACACAAACTCATTTGAGTGCATACAACTCCACACTGCAGCATGCAGAACCTTCCTCTGTGCATTTGTAACTACATCCTATTTCAGTATCAGGAAACATTTTCTCCAGGCATAAATCATGCAGCTCCATTAATTTCAATGAATATGCAAAATTATGTGTAAGTTAGCAAACCGTGTTTTATACACTCTAAAAGGATTCATACACTATTGCCCAAACTCCAGAAGTCCACAAGGAATACAGGTTATTTGATAACAATTTTTTAGAGGAATCAGTTGTTATAGGAAGATGAAATTACAATAGCTCAAATAACGCATGCTTTTATGTCATGCACATCAGGATAAGTTATTTTGACTTATTTTAAATAGTCATTTTTAGATAAGAACAAAGCCTCCTAAGAGCTAATTTTCTTTACAACATCCTACTAAAGAAGGTAATTTATCAGCCCCTCTGTAATGCAACTATATGCAAGATTAATACTCCACTTGAATGACTAGAGCAGGCCAATCACATTGCTCTAGCAACAACAATAACAGTTTTTGTTCTTGCATTGCCAGGCTGCTCTTTGTTCCAGCCAATGAAAGAATTAAGCATTGTGGACCAGATCCTCAGCTGATATAATTAGGTGGCATTTCATTGAAATCAAGGCCAGCTGAGGAGCTAACCCTTGATCTGCACAGCAACAGCTGAGGAGTAACAAAGAGGCAGGGAAAAGCCTTCTGTTACACTGCCTTAATATAATGAGATCTTTGCTTTCAGCAAGTTTATCAAGCCAGCTCTGTGTTTTAGGATCATCCAAAATACTGTATCCCAAATTAAAGAATGGGAATGCTCAAAGCAAAAGGCTGAAGTTTGACACTTTGGCCTTATGAAGTCTGTTGAAGCTAGTGATGCATTTCCAGGCTGAGCCACCCTTTGGTCAGTTCTGATGATGTGACAGTACCAGCCAGCTCTGGTGGTAACTGGTGAAGCCAATCACATGTGCCTCCTTTCATCATTAGCTCAAGCTTGCAGCTCAATGCCCCTCCAGTCAACTTTAGCAAAACCATTACAGGAAAGAATGGCCACTTACACTGCCTGTTTGATTTGGAGGATGAGGTTTGGTCAAGATTTGTGAAAAAAATATCACATAGCTAACAAAATCCTGGGCTGGAAGGGAAATAAGACAACATTAGTCTGCTTTGTTGTTGGTTTGTTGTTCTTTTCAAATACACATTACTACACCACTTTAAACAGGTATCACTGATCCTTCATACACTAACAAGTTGGCTGTGAAATTAAGTTTACAGAGTTGCCTCTGATGAGCATCAAACGTATCCCTTAAAGATGATTTTTGCAGTATGAGATGTTAATATTCAGTATCCATTAGATTGTCAATGTGATCTCTGTTTATAAGGCAGAGCAACAACAAATTGGGTCAGCACACAAATCTTCAGAAGGAAGGAGAGGGAGAGCAGAAAGAGCACCCTAGGCAGCATCACCACAGGGTCCAGGCAAGGCATGTGATGCCCTCAAGGCTTCCAGCATCATAGATATTTTCAGAAAGGAAAATCCATTTTTCCATTAGAAGTAACAATAAAAATATTACATTGATTGAAAATGTGCAATCAGGCCTGACTTACAGTTTGCCCTGCTGCATTCAGGCTTTACATCAGAAGGCTGTAAACTGTTATAACAGAAAATAATAGCTGGGTATGTTTACTCACCCAAACCCATGCTTCATTTATTTACCCAAGTACATTATCACATACAGTGACCATTGTAGCTGTTCAGTGAGGCAAGCAGAAAAAAGGGGAAAACAAACATCTACGCAGATTTCACCATCAGATAAGCTATTAATTCATGCACAAAACAATGAAGAAATGCCAAGGTATAGGACAATAACCACTCCTGAATTCATTATTGTATTATTAAATAAAAGGTAGAACATGCAAAAAAAGCACTTAGTGTTAATTTATAATATCAAATTAGCAAGCCTGTTAGATCCAAAGCAATCTTGCATTGTGAGTGTAGTAATTCAATGTGAAATTTCCAATAACACTCAAATACTTCCAAGAAAACAGAGGAAAGCTATTTTAATTCAATGGCCAAAAAAAAGACAGTAGATGTAAGAGACTTGATTTAATTGAAATTATTGAAATGAGCTGCATGCAGTAACTAATTAAAATAATAATATTCCATTAAGAACTTATTTCCGTATTTACATAATGCTAGCAATTATAGGGGCAATGCTGGTGCAACACACAGCACATCAGAAAGGAAAAGCTGTTTGTCACATACTGGAATTCCATATAAAGGCATAGAGTTTAGACAAGGAGAAATATTTACATTTTCCTTATTGAGCCCAAGATCTTGGAAAGTAAAATAAACTAACTTCTGAAAATACCCCAAAATCAGGCATTATTATAAAGACCCTGTGGCTCTACACATTGATGTTCTGTGGTTAAAAGCTTGTTTGAAGAAAGGTTGAACAACAGCTTGCAGGTACCAAAAGGTGTGATTTTCCTATCAACTCCAAGTCTTGAAGGTGAGTGATTGAAACCAGGGAAAAGTAATTTACATGCAAACACTGCACTTGCACTGAAAGTGAAGGGGCCAGGGAATCAAGGCACACAGGAAGGTAGAGATGAAATGCAGATGGACAGACACTAATCCCCATTTCTTCCCTTACAGCAGAACAAGGCAACCATTCCTTACTGGGGGGCAAGTCACACACCCCAAATCTCAGCAAAAGTGCTCTCCTGCACCAAGTTCATGCTTGCCCAGAGCCAGCAATGAGGTTGTCCTGGGAAGCTGCACCAGCCTTGGTAGCCCTTAGAGCCTGCCTGCTCCTTGTCTTGTACCTGATGACCAATTTCCAGGCTATCCTGACCTGTAGACCAGCTCCTGACTTATCTGAGTGGCATCACACATCTACAATCTGTGGTTTCCTGACCTCAGTCGAATACAACCCACCCAACCCCTCAGATTTTCAGGTTCCCATCTGTAGCCTAGCATAAACATCAGGCTCCCTGCCAGCCCCACAGGGCCACCAGCAGGAATACAAACATGAGATTGTCACTGTTTCCACTCAGATAATTAGAGGGAGAGGAGGAGCCCCTTCACTCATACCCAAGGCAGAGTAGCTCCAAAACAAGAGCAGGGTTGTATTCTTGCACCTATTCATCATAAAGATCAGTGGGAAAGCAGGGAGTCTGGTATCCTCCTTGTATTGAGAGGTACTAGAAATGGAATCCACACAGAAGAAGGAAAAGCTAGATGTATCTTGGCTTCATTCCCTTGCTTTACCAACCAATACAGCTTAGAGGCATAGAGGGGCTGTAATACACTACTTGTGCTGATCATTAACAGACAGACTCCAGGATGAAGGAAGAAAGGCTCAGGAAACATAATTGCACATTGCCCCTCAGCTCAAAGCAAAGCCACAAGCTTGCTCTCTGCTAGTATTTGCCAACCAGACAGTGCATCTTATTCCACAGATGACCACACTGATGGGTACAAGACATCTGTAAATACTGAAATTGAGAAACAAAGAATTATCTGATATTATTGTCTTTTAAAGCTTGCTTTGATGCATTGAATAAGATGACAAAAGAAAAGGCTGATTCAGGTCATCCCTGCTGGGAAAGACTGAAGCCTGAAAGATATCAGCAATTTAAGGAGAAATTATACCTATAGATTGTAAAAAGGAACAGACAACTTCACACTGAGGGCAGCCCAAGGTAACCAGTTTCTAAGATATTTCCCAAAACTTTGAGGAAGCTAAGAAAGCTGGAACTACAACTGAGACACATCCTGAAGAGCATCAGCCCAAGTAACCCACAAGAGGTACAAGGGAGGATCACAGCAGGAGTTGCCCTTTTTTGCTGCCCACATCTGGGTTACCAACAGTCTTCAGCCTAACTCAGAGAAGGAAAAGTACTTCAGAATGATGCATTGAAAGACCTCCTTTTTTTTTTTTTTAATCAGACTTGCTAGAAGCAGGTGTTGCTGCTTATTCAGCAAACTGGGGTGAGGTGGCCCTTGCCCTTGATGAGCACCTGAAAGCAGTGAGCTGCAGGCCAATACAGCTGTAACTCCACTGCAGAACATCACAGGAGATTCTTCATCTGATGACACTTGCTGTTTCAACATTTTGACTTCGCTAGCATATGGGTGCTATTTATACTGTAGAAAAGCTCCACTCGAAAGTAGTAAATAAGTCATAAAAGCAAGACTTAATTCTTCTGAATCCTTCAAAAAGAGGGTGAGAGAAGAAATGCAGAGATAAGACAGCTCTGTTTGCATCTCTAGGTAGCTTCAGTCCTGACAAAACATGACCATAAAGGTCATATACGGAGGGGAATAAGTCACATTCACTGGTCTCCCACCTCCAGATAAAACTGAAATTTTTGAAAAGCTCAAGGAACAAAAACTTCATGGAAGAGAGTTAGGGAGATTCCATTCACAGGAGACACAGTTTAGATGAAACCATACTTAACTAGGTAGCCAATAAATACCAGAGGTCACACTGATAAGAACAACCAAAAAAACCCCAACAAAATAAAAACAAACCCAAAATAAAGTAGTTTCAAGAAATCAGTTACTTGTTCACAGTACTGCTATTTCACCTTTTGAACACTGTATAATTAATTACATTGAGTTACTTGCATTTCAAAGCTAATCTTACTTTCACTATGTAACTCTTGCATGTGGAATTACATGTTTGATACAATGTTCTGTTACTGAAAATAAGTGTATTCAAACAACTTCAGCCTAAATGACTCATTTAAGTAACTTGCAACCATCTCTTCATCATACCTGTTAAGGCTCCCCCCATGTAATACCATAGCCTTAAGCTTTTGCAGGCCAAATACTAAAAAAAAAAAAAAAAATTAAAAAAAAAATCTATGTAGCTACAACCTGTAACATACAACCTCCATTGTGCCATGCTAAAGCAGACAGTGTAACATAATATCTGTCATTAAATGAAGCTCTACAAACAGCTCACGCAAAGCTCCTTAAAAGAGCCACAACAAAGGGAATACAAGCAATACACAGGGAATGGTGTACCCTGCACTCACCCTTCCTGGAGCACAAGCTTTGGCTGCTCTTCTCTGTTACTCCACTCCCTGAGGCACAGGCTCTAGCTTCCACCTGCCTCCTTTTGTCTCCTTGGGCTTGATTGATAATCCAGCCCAGCTGACTTCCCTAAAAGACAGCACCAGAAGCTCAGCAGGAAAAAGATTGCAGCCACAGGCAAGGAAAAAAAAAAAAAAAAAAAAAGAAAAATTAAAAAAAATAAATAAAGAAAGAAAAAAGAAAGGAAGAAAGGAAGGAAGAAAGAAAGGAAGAAAGAAAGGAAGAAAGAAAGGAAGAACCACAACCAAAATACATAAAATCCCCCAACAAAACAAAATGACAAAACACAAACAAACTGAAAAACAAACCACAAAACCAAGGAGATATTTTTCCACATGCCATTCATACTGCACCTCTACCACATATCATATCCCCTTCCAGCAGCAGTGGGTTCCCAGATGAACCAAAACTCCAAGGGTTTTCCTGAGGGACTTAAAATGCCAACTTGCTAAACTAGGTTAAAGTAAGTGTAACTTCAGCTCACTGCATATAAGAGGTAGTTAACTTATGAACTGAACTCATGAACTCTATTTCTCAAGCAGAATCATGCAAACGTGTTATTGAGCAGTTGTGAGAGGCAATGGCACACAAGGAACTAGTGTTACTGTCCTCATAGTCAAGTGACCAGATGCCCTTTGACTGAGGTGATCTTTGTGAAAAAGTGGAAAAAGATGGAAAGCTTTGTTTCTGGCTGCACAGAAGAATGTTTCACTATGATCAAGTACATGTGTACTTGAAGGATCTAGGGTGACATAGTGGCTTTCATGGCAATCAAAGTGCTGCATCTACAGTGAGCTGTACCTCTGAACAATTTGTACCTCTGAACTAGAAGGTCCTCCTAGAACAGCAAGTCTTGTTCCTCCATAAAGGGACAGAGCAGTCCATAGGCTCACAGCCCTGTCAACTCTTTTTTTTTTCATCAATCTTTTTTCCTGTTGGAAAACCCTGTGAAAACCATGATGACACTTTAACAGTGCATGGATGTGCTTCAGGGGACAAGGCTCTGCAGAAGTGCCAAGTGAGAGAACAGTGCTGGATGGAGCTTGCAGGACAGAAATACTTTTTGGAAGAAAGAAATACTTTAATGTTTCTTCATCCAGGGAAAAATGTGTCAGCACCATCAGTATTGAGATGATTCTGCAGAAAGGTGGTGATGAGTAGGCAGAAGAACATTACCTTTTTCATTCCTACTGCAGCTTCACTTCACAACTGTTTAAGCCCTGCTAAGGACTGTAAAATCCAGTGGACACCCCCCAACCCCCCTCCCCAAAGAAAATCAGTAACCCAGAGCATCCCTGCCTCATGACCTGAAGACCATAGGCATGGCTTCTCCCTTCCTCCATACTGCTTTCAACCTTGGACAACCACCAGTGGCACTCTCTGAGCTCTGGAGGTAGTCCTGGCCCCAGGACCACCAGCTCCATTAGCCATTAGGCCACCCAGACAGGGAGCCAACTGCCCAGCTAACAGCAGGGAGAGAGGGCAGATTACCCCGCAGCATGCTCCCAGATTATCACAGCCTACAGGATCTTGGATTAAAAATAAAGCCTGCTCCTCCAGAGGAAGTGGAGCACCCGGCTTTCTGTGTTGACCTTGCTCCAGTGAGGGGTTGGGTGCGAGGGGGATCAGGCTCCCGGCTGCTTGCCAGCGCAGGCAATGACAGAGCAGAATCGCTGCTCCCAGCCTGGGCACACAGGCTGCGCTTAATACTTTACAATGCTATTAGCACAGATTCCTCTCTCCGCTACCACTCTTTTATTTTTTTTATTTTGCAAACCTTTGTGGAACAGACGCCCTCTCCTTGCCCCAGTTGGAGCTACAGTAGAATGAAAAGGGGGTTGGGAAGGAAGGAGGAGGGGAAAAAAAAAAAGCGCTTTTGGTTGAGGTTTTCCTGTTACTATCACTGTAGCGTTTATTTAGCCAATCTCCTAACTATGACGTGAGGAAGGCAGGAATCATGGCTCGCTCATAATATTTAACACACCCACTGAAAGCTGGAGCTGCAGAGCTACTAGTCCAACCAGTCCCCAGAATTCAGTGTAGCTGAAAGAGGTTTTCACTCTGCACCTGCCAAAGATCTCTCCCCCCTCTTCCCTTCTCTCCCCCTTCTTTCTTCCTTTCTGTCTCTCTCTCTGAAAGGCAGATCTGTAAGACCCAGCAGAGATCAAAGACGGGACCTTCTTGCTGAAAAGAACGTCTACTGATTTATATTAGTTTCTTGCCTCTAATCCTCCCCCCCCCCCC